>CM034155.1:279394592-279994592 GCA_019776745.2 Taxus chinensis
CTTGTTTTACTTTCGCATATTCCAGTTTGACTTGTCTTGGTCAGTTGTATTGGTGGTTACATGGAGACATGGATAGATGGATGGAGAACATGGTTGGTTTTATAGGTATGGCTACGGATGTGATTGAGGCTCAGAACTTCAGTTTGAGTGGGAGCTCTTACATGTGTGTTAGTCATGATGGCTTGTTGCATGAGGAGCTAGATTTGCTTGTTTATTTGATACCAACAATTGGTATGGTGTTACGATTCAGTGGGAGCTTGAGGCTTGGTGTCACGAATTAGTTGTAGCTTCGTGCAAGTTTGGTAAGTCATGGTTTTATCTTCTTGGTTTGAGAAGATGGTTTGATCTTCTTGGTTTTATTTTTCTTTGAGAAAATTGTTGAAGGAAAGAATAGATGGTCTTCATGGTGTGTTGAGGATAGTGATGTACAGGTACAGGTACAGGTACAAAGGTTCAACAATTTATCTCCAAGTGGGAGATTGTTAGGTTGTGGAGCTAGATTGCTTCACAATTAGCATGCAATGGAAAGTGACTGGTAACACAGTAACTGACATTGTTAATTGGAACGACTTCGGTTATAAGGACCGACATCGTCGGTCGAAAAGAAAAAGGAGGAACCCGACCGTGGTTAGGTCTAAACGGTCAGGTCGTCAGAGTGGGAACCTGTTTTGCGCGCAGTTACCTGTTGATGTTTTTTTTAAGTCACGGGGTTTTAAATATTTTTTTTTAAAGCAAATCTATTGGATGTAATTGCATGGCTAAAGTGCCCTAAGTTTTTATATAAGCTTATATAAGCTAAAAAACTAGGGTTAGAAATGAGAGAAGAGAGAAGAGAGAGATTAGATCCTTGATAATCCTTGGATTGAGAGGATGAAGAAGAAGAAGAAGAAAAAAAAAGTAGATTACATGAAGACAGAGCTTTCATGGAGAGAGAGATGAAAAGAAAGGAAAGTGCAGGTACACTGTTGGTGAGAAGATGGTATTATCTTCTACTGTATTTCCTTTGTATTGTTTAGTCTCATGTAATGGCTTGCATAGTGCAAAGCACTTAGGGTTTCTTCTTTTTAGATCCACATGTTGTTGTGAGATCTTGTTATTGCTCATTCTTGTAGATCCACATGTTGTGAAGATCTTGTATTGTATTGATCCATAGATCCATGAGATCATGTATGTATTGTTGATCCATGATAGATCTAGCATATTGTAGAGGAGTTGTCTTCATGTTTGCAGTTTTTTGATGCAGTGATGGAGAGAGACTTACTTCTTGGTGCATGGTTAGGGTTGCACATTGGTAGATCTTTCTAGAGGTCTTGTTTTGCAGATTCACAATACAGTGAGAGCTTGGTTGCACAGTGGCAGATGCAGGGTAGCTTCAGGTATGAGAGATGTGGTTATGTTTGAGAGGCACGGTTGTAGTGCACTCAGGTAGATCTGGTTAGAGATCTAGAGGAGACACAAGTGGTGGTATGGAGGCATGGTTTAGTGTACTTAGGAGATCTGGTTGGAGATCTGGGAGGAGGAGATACTCTTGTAGAGATACATGTACTCTTGTGCAGAAGAGTTGGTTTGTAATCTCTTGTTTTATATATATATATATATATATATATATATATGAGATCTCTATCTTTGGTGGACGTACATACATTGGGTGAACCATGGTACATGCTTGTTATGTGTGTGTACTTTTGTGTGATTTGAATTATTCTAGTTTATACTTCCACTACTGTAGATTTTGTGGGGAATTGTTTAGATCTGTGTGCATGATTTTGTTTGTTATTTTGATTTTTCCCTTTGCGCCGTAACGTCGCTCACATTATATCAATTCATTTTTTATACTTACATCATGTTTCATTAAAACTTGATATAAGTGCCTAAATTGTTTTGCTACATTGCTCGCATTGTGTCGACCCATTGTTGTGCTTAGACCTTGTTTTTCTTCAAACTTGATTTGAGCATTGAAGGTTTTGTTGTTACGTTGCTCACATTGTGTCAATCCCTTTTTGATACTTACATCTTTTTTTTAAACTGGATATAAGTGTCCAAATTGTATTGTTACATTGCTCGCATTTGTATCCTCCACTTTCAGGACTTAAACCTTGTTTATGTTAAACTTGTTTTGAGTGCATACCTTATGTTGTTACGCTAACAAAATTAATTCAACCCCTTTTTAATACTTAAATCTTATTTGATTTCAAAACTCTATTCAAATATTGAAGTTGTTTTGTTATCATTATAAAAAAAATCGAGCACCAAATTTGAACAATAGGAAACAGTTTCCTTTGCAGTCGTTCCTTTATCCAAGAACTTCATAGATGTTCCTTGGTGACCTTCATCATACACTTGACATCTAGGAAAATTTTTCCTTTGCAGCTTGTTATGCTGTAAAAATTTCATCAACCATTTTGACATATACAATTGTAACTTGTTGTCCAAACCTTGCTGGATTATCCAAATTATGTCATAATGATGTTATGTTTTCCTTAGTTTCCCTTTAGGAAAATCATACGAGTATCTCCAAATTTAAAAAATATCTATTTGGTTTTCTGTTCATGATGCGCTGAATCAACATGGAAATTCCTTCAATTTTAAGGAGTTTAATCACACTATTTAGGTCTAAGGTATTTTTTCCCAACAATTCCAACCATGACTAACTATCGCATGGTTCCTCATACTTATGAAAATAAAGAACCTAGGTTTATGAAATTCACATGAAAATGATTCCCATCACAACTAAACCTATCAATTGGTTATTTATGCTAAGAGAACATCGTTATGATTGCCCATTTCCCCACCTTCATCTCATAGTTGGTGGTAAGATTTTGATGCTTCTAATTGATGATATTATTATGAGTCCCCTCAGTCTCATGATTATTCATAATCCATGTTACTATTCTAATTCCCCTCAATCTCTTGAGCCTCATCCAATCAACTTTATTCGAGGGAATAATCTAATCGCCTCAATGACTTCTTCCTCCTTTGAAGATCCGTGTGACTCCAAGTTCCTCCAATCAAGTCTCTAATTCGACTCCTTAGTTGTGGTCCTCCCTTTCTCTGATGGACCTCCTTTATCATTTTACTTAACAAAATATTCCTCCTTTGAAGGATTTTTGTCAACTCAAAAAGTCTCCTCCAATCATTCAAATATAATTCGATTCATAATTTCATGGTTATCCCATTTCTACGCAAGGAACCTTCTTTATCATTCGCCTTAACAACGTCTTCCTCCATTTGAATATACCTTTATGTGATTTAAAATTATTTTAATCATTCATCAAATTTCGACTCCTGACGTCGTGGTCTACCTCCCTTTATCCACAAGATCCTCATTTATCAGTCACTTGCACTATGTCGTCTTCTAGGAAAACCAATTCCAACAGATTTCATGCAACTCCACAAATTCTTCTAACTCGTGAGACATATATATCCAAGTCTGACCCCTATATGTTGAATCATATTCTTATATTCTTCATGATCAAATCCCTCTTTGGCCAACCTGGGTCATTATATCGTCTTATTCTAGAAAACCAATATCTTCATCATATCTTGTAGAGATCCACATCTTTGCATCCACATTACGAGACCATTCAAAATCCAAAATGTATATTTTCATCTATCTTATATCGAATCAAAATCCAATCCCTCTTGTGGGATCCCTTGGGTCAGGTCGATCATTCGTTATTCTATATTCATCAATCATTCTGAACCATTGATTCTTTGTGGTCCACACTTTTCGGACCATTCAAAATATTCCAAGAAATCATAAATTCATTTAGAATGAAGAATCAAATCATACAACGATTCATATTGATAGATTTCATTTCAGAATGAAGAATCGAAATCATAAAATTCATGAGTTTACACAATAACATTCCTCTAGAGGATCATGGGAAAGGAATATATTTTGACCTCGATGTGCTCACATATTTTAGGGAATAGGTTGATTCCTTTTTTCATACAATAGAGGACAATTCAAATATCATCAAAGCTTAATCCTCCTCTTATTATTCCGTCCTCACATTCCTCATTGCATGACAAAACAGACGAGTTCTATTCATTGATCCATCTTTTTGTCCTATCTTCAACCTATCATTCTTTACATATCACAAAATCCTAATCACAATCTCTCCTTGGGTCACCTTTTGGGAGCCCATAATCATATTCTATATGTGGGCCACATCATGGTAGTCCTTTATCTTCTATTTTTGGTTTACCCCCGGGTATCCCATTATCCTCTATTCTTAGGCCACATCCTAGTAGCCCTCCATATTCTATTTATGGGACACCTTTGGGTAGTCCTTCATATTCCATCTATGGGACACCTCCTGATAGCCCATCATATTCTATTTATGGGACTCCTCTGGGTAGTCCTTCGTCTTCCATCTATGGGACACCTCCCGGTAGCCCATCATATTGTATACCTGGGCAATGCCCTAGTCAGTTATTCATCTTCCATCTATGGGACACCTCTTGGTATCCAATGTTCTTCCATCCTTGGGCCACATCCTAGTATCCCTTCATCTTCTATCTATGGATCACCTCTTGGTAACCCATTTCTCTTCAATCCTTGTACCATATCCTCTTCTTCCATCATATCATTCTTCTATCAATAACTGTGGTAAGCCCACCATACATCCCTACCATTCCTCTCATCAATCCTAAACATACACTTTCTTCTCCCACTTATCGAGGATAAGAAAAATCATGCATTAGTTGGTATGAAACATAAACAGTTTCTTCATCAAGCTAAAATTGAAAATCCTAAGAGCTTCCAAAGCTCCACACAAATCCAACACCTGCAAAAATCTAAATATCAAATGAAATTCAAAAATGCACACCAACACGTAACCATCAAGTATGGAAAAAAGTGCAAACATCTATGGCTAGGGAACTCAAGATCCCACATATAAAATTCACAATCAATTATTGAGTATGAGCTCACCATGATCATCGAGATTGGAGATAATATTACTCTTGACAAGAAAACACTCCCAGTCTCCCTTATTAAAGAAATCACAAACATTGTTGCTAGATCTTATCACATGGACTGATATTTTTGGTCCCAACTTCCCAATCATTCATCTTCATCATCTTCTCCCTTCACAGTTTTCCCTTCGCAAAACCGTCAAAAATATAAAAAAAAATCAAAACAATTCAAAAATAAAAAATGAGAAAAACATTACAAAAAATCAAAGGTACAAAGATCAAACATTACAATCAGGTATTACATACACATGGATGTTCTTTCTTCCCTTTCTTTCCATTCATCTGCAAGTCATCCACCATATTTATCCATTTGATGATATTTCGGTTAGTCTATTCATGCTCATTGTGAAACATTTATCACTATGGTATCCGTTTGACCTTGGTCTTTCATCACCTTGGTAAATTAAAGAATGAATGACCTCTTAGAGATCCTATCACTATCTACATCTAATAATTTTTTTATGAAGAAATTTTGGATGTATTTGTTGACACTAGCCAATGTCATCATCACAATCACTTCCACATCCTTCCATCAAGCCATCATTGGTTCTTAACCCCTTATCAAAATAATAGAGAGAGATAAAATAATTTTTAGAAATAAAAAAATCGATCAAAAAATCAAAAATCAAAAGAAAAACCAATATATAACTCTCTCTTGGGGTATTTCCAATATCTCTATCGGGGCTATGGACGCCTGGCTGGTAGTAGAGCAATGTTATGATTAGAATCAAATACATCTTTGTTGGGGCTATGGACACCTTGGCTGGAAGTGGAGCAATACATGGCTCTCCCTCCACCTTCCATTCACAAATCAACCTTTCAAAATAAATCATTCCTACACATTTTTTAGTTTTTCCTCACTTTCTGCCTATCAAATATTCACTTCAAGAAGTAATTAATTTCCATGTGCACACATTGGATCTCAATGAGCAAAAGGACTAGTATGTTACTAGGTGTTGTTTGGACCTTGTTCAAACTCTTACTTTAATCCTTATTTTGTCTCATGATTTTTGCCTTTGGCTAATCACCTTTTCATTACCACTCATCTAGCTACATTTTCCATATCCATCCATAGCATCCACATTGTTTTTTTGCTTCGTTCATAACATCCATGTGTATAAGATTTCCTTTTTACCATGTTTGAGGGAAACTTTGTCCCTTCTTTTAATAAAAAATCTTCTCCTTCTTTCTATCATCTGTTTCTTAGATAACTTGCACTGGGGGAACACTTTCTCCTTCTTAGCTCTTCATAGGCTTGAGTTCATCATCTTATTGAACCTATCCATCTTGGTCTTGATTGAATTATCTTCCTCTTGTATATATGTGCAGGATTTTCCCTTGTAAATTCTCACCTCTTGTTGGGGGCATCCTTGCATCTTCATTTTCATGTACATAGCTTCAGAAAACTTTCAAAAAAAAAACCTAAAAATTTCACAAAATCCTAGAAAATAAAAAAACATTGGTAAAACATTCAAAAATCCAAAAACATTGATAAAAACTTCAAAAATCCAAAAACATTGGTAAAAAATTTAAAAATTCAAAAACATTGGTAAACCATCAAAAACAAATCATTGGTAAAACATTCCTAAACATTCACAGAACACAACACCCTAAAACATTGAAAACTATCCTTAAAAACATATTACTTTAAGTACTTACTTGTTCTAGCACACGACATGTGGATCATCTTGATCTTCCTTCATTAACAAAGTTGGTTTGCTTGTTATGTCTGTCTTCCCTTGCATATATCGTTGCTTGGGGTAGTTTCATAGTGCACAATTATTTTTTCATGGGACTTCTATGTCCTCCATATATTCCCCTTCCATGTATCCTTGCTTGGGGTGCCATTTTTAACCCTTGTCGTATAACTCGAACATTTGGGAACTGAAGTTGGATAACAAAAACATTGGTGCAACTTTCTTAAATGTTGTTTTTTTGAGTATTTTTGTTTGTGTTTGTTTCTTTGTTGTATGCTTGTTTACTTTCTCATACTACATTACTATATGTATTTTTCTTTGATTCATTCCTTTAACAATGAACAAAAACCAATATTATAGATTTTCATGTCCTTTTACACTTGTTTTGTATGTTTATATCAAATAAACCAGTTACTCCTGAGCTATATGGTTCATCGACTACATTGTGATCTTCCGATACTCCATGTATATTACTTCATTTCCATTTACTTAACTTTCTATCTTTTCAATTCTTCCCCCCTCCCTTGCTTCTACCACTTGATCACGAGATGATCCTCTTTTCCTCGATTTCTAACAATGGCCAACCAAGCCCAATTCAAATCCCTTCCATCGCTATCACCATTTTCTTCCACAACATCTGGGGCAATAGGGATTATATTTATCCCCCCTCCCTCCCTTGTTTCTTCCATACTGTTGAAACACAAGACTTATTTTCCATCATTCAATTTTCACATTTGAACAAGGTCGAATCCCTTCTATCCTATGACCCCTTTTTCTTCTTCAGGATATGTTAAGAAAAGCATTTATTTCACTTCACAATAATAACCACTTCAAAAGATTTTTACTAGTATTATGCAGGGATCACTGATCGTATCCTCTTTCATATCATCGCCGTCTATCTTACACTCGAGAGGGTTATTTCTCTTCTTATTTTTGATCATCAATCAACCTCTTCTATCACCCCATCAAAACTCGAGGGGGCATCTGTCATTTTACTAATTTTTCTTCTACTCCTTCAAAATTTAATTGTCTGTAATTGTCTACTATCTTTTAAGTGGCACTGTTTGCGTTACACCACACCAAAGAGGGGCAAATGTAGACACCTAAATCTGACTACACAGTTTTACTACTAAAATTGCACTAATTATCCTCTTTCCTGTCATTTCATTATAATTAATGATTTCTCCGCTAATTATCTAACATTCCCCTTCATTTTAGTCAATTAACGACACTTCGTTAATTAACTAACTTCCTTCATTCTGGATGTCAATTAACAACACTTCGTTAGTTATAATCCTCTTTTAATTAATTAATTATCATTATTTGTTAGTTAATTAAGTCTTTTTAATCTCTCATATTTAATCAATAAACCTTCTTATTGGTTAAATCTCCCTTTCAAACCCTTCAAATTCTACCAATTTCCTTCTAAATCACCTCCAAATGGCTTCTTAAGATTAATTTAGCCTATTAATTAATCCTATTTGATTAATTAAATCACCTCCAACTCCTATGAGTTGCTAATTACTAAGTAATCTCTTCTAATTATAATTATGTCTTTGTAATTCTAATTTACCTTATTCCCACATTCACTAGGTTGCTAGCTTCTCCCAAACTATAAAGCTATATAAAGAACCTAGTACCTTCCTGTCCTTATACCTCATTAAGATATATGCACATGATAAGAGCATTTCAATCTTGAAAAGCTTATTGATCTAGCATCCATTCTATCATCTACTTGAAAAGATTAGTAAAGGAAGCACCATACATGGAAATCAAGCCATATTGGTGAGATCCTTTCCTCTTCATGGAGATAACATCCTTTGATCACACATAATCATGTTCAGCTCAAAAAAAGGAGTACCTACAATCACAAATCCCATAAAAAAATATCAAGGGATGACTTAGTATTTCATGTTTAATTGGATGCATTAGTTATCTTTTCCTTTTCCATGGATTTATCATGGTGCTTTGTTATATTAGCTTAGTTATGGAGACTACTTGGTGTTAGTTTTCATTAAGTACTTAGCTTTGAATTGAAAGTATGTCAGGGTTATGGATGTCTAATCTCTCATTGTTACAAGTTGGTATGTATGTCTTATGCCCATCTTTAAAAACATGACAAATGCATCTAATAAGTTCCATGGTGATTTGTAACGATATTAAAGGGTACATACTTTGTGCCCCAAGAAGAAATTATCATTGTATTTAGTGTTGCATTGCACCCAATTCACTAGTTCCTCATAGTATTTATAAGGATCCACTATAAATATTTCCAACATTTTCAAAAAAAATGGATCATCTAGATTGGAGAGATGCACCACTGAGTTCCTTCAATAGATTTCTCTCAGGTTCCATCTTCTGACATACACATGAAAGAAATATTTTATACTATTCACTTGTGTAGAGCTATAACACTATGTTATGATGTCCACATTTGGTATATTTTCTAGTCATATGAAACTGTAGACATGGGAAAAACCTCTATATTTCCATTCATACATAGAAAGACAGTTTTCCTTATAAGGTAGTTATATCAATAAAATTTAATACAAAAAACCCATTTAAAGGAAATGTAAATATGGTAAAAATGTATAAAAGATAGTCCTTTACATGAAAAGTTTCTTCGACACCTATTCATGGAATATTATGAATCTCTTATGCATATAAAGATATGCAATATGTGGATTACTAATAATATTTTGTATTCTCCATTGATGGAACTAAGTAGGATTAACTGACATTTTTCTTGGCATATTTTTCACACAGGTTAGGCCATTTGGTCTTTATAGCTCTAAGTGTGATGAATAAGAAATTAGGGAAACTAAGGTGCATGATCATATATAAGATTTCATTCCTACATTTGTTCTAGACCGAACTCATTCTATAGATATTTGAACTAAAATGCATGAGATGTTATGTCAACTATCCATTGGACATGTTTTCAAGTTTTGCGGCATAAGTCATCAATGGTCCTAGAAAGTTATTTATGTAACCCTAAATTAGAATTTGAAAACGATAATTAGGATAGATAATGACTTAAAGACTAATGTGTGATCAAATCAATAGATAAATGTTATGACATTCAAATTTGACAAAACATGTAAAATGATATTGATAAATTACATTCACTTAGGGTGCGTGCTAAATATAGTAAACATAAGAAGATGAGTGTACTTAGCTTTTTGATTGCTCTAGAAACTAATTTGGGTGTCGCTGGAATATTTTGTAGATACTTTACCTCTAATTCTAGAACTACATTATGCTCAAGTGCGGAACCGTTTTGCATAGGACCAAATCATTTGGCAATTTCGTCGTATTGAACAATTTAGTCTAGATTGCAAATGGGGCTCTGTAAATTCTAGGACCTCTATAACTAACTGGTATATGGCTCATTATGAAATATTATGCCTTGATCATATGTGAAACTCTCTAAAATCAACCACCTTAACCCAAAAACCTAACCTTCAGCAAAAGCCTACAAAATATTATTGGTTGGGTTGAATCATAATTTGTACACCACCTACATCGGCACTACTCCGAAGAGGCATCATATTGTTAGAAGAACAATGAACTAAGATGGGGGGGGTGAATAATTCCTTACAATATTTCAAATTATATTTCAGATCTGAATATTCAAAAACTCATAACCATTCAATTAACCATTAATGTGTGCATACAACAAATAATCACATATACAAGAACCAAAAGCAAAATATCAATAGAAGACACAATATATAAGTAGGTAACTCTCAAGGAGAAGAAAAAACACTAAAATACAATCTTATATTGATATGTTTATGAATTTAGTGAGGCACCAACCCCATAAGAATCACCAACCCCTAGTTTAGTAGAGCACCAACTCTACAAGGCACACCAACCCTTAATTTTGTGAAGCACCAAATCTACAAGGAGGCTACAACCACCCAAGATGATAAAGCACGCACTCAACCACCTTATGATGTTTATATATCTTATTTTTTCTACTAAAACTAATGAATATCTCTAATTCAACTCACACTTCTTCAATCAAACCCCAGGTGACCAATCTTCATAAAACAAGCTCTTCAATCACTTCACAAATCTTCAAAACCTTGCACACATGTTCATTTATCTTCCTAAACTTAAAAAAAAATTAATCTGATATCAAATCATGCTCCAACACCTGCAATTAACTCACACCTAGGTCGCTCACCTTGCACACACACAACTAGCTTGTAAAAGCACCCAAAATTATTCTTTTATAAGCTCCTCTTGATTTTAAATTCAAACACAAACTTTTTTACTCCTTTGTCTCGATCCATACATTGAGGAAACATCCAAAATTTGAATTAAAATAGTTACATATGACCCAAATAGGCCGGCCTAGCTAAAAACCTCATTACATGTGCCAAAAATGACTCAAAAGCCCATGGGTGCAAAGATAAAAATGCCCTTACATCAAAACCACAAATAGTCACAAACCATAAACCCTTACACATGATTAAAATATCATTTAACATTCATAAATGGTCGTAATTTTTCTCAAACAACCAAATTATTTCATTTAATGGGCCCAATGCGCTTTGTATTTCTCAAAATAGTTGTTTCCTACACCCTTCAACACCCTAGAAACTTCATTATGCCACCAAATAACATATAATCAAAAAAACCATGTCATGTAACCAATAAATAGAAATTATAGAACATGTAGAACACTTATAAGAAATTTATAAGCCTTTAAAGAATCACCAACTCAAACCACAACCACTTTTGTCTTCACCAAATCAACCTGCCAAAATTTTTATTTCCAAAGGTTAGCTCATAATTTTTTTTATACAAACATTAAATAACTTAATATGGATTCATTATATTCCACAGTAATCCCTCTTCATATTCCAGGTGATATAAAGCGTAAAAAAATCCATCTCATGCTTCAAACAACTCCAAACTTGCATAAAAACACATCATGTCATGCACTGGCAAAAATATTCCTCAATGAAAAGATGCACCAAAACCATATCAATCATCATCATCATGAAGGAAAAATTATATAAATGGAAATCTATCTGAATCCTATTTCCAGAAAAAACTTTAATCATCTTCAAACTCCACCTGTAGCTCATGTTATGATCATTTTATTGAGCATTGTTTTTTGAGGCCTCGAAACTGCCCTTTGACCAATTAACCTGAATGGACCTCAAATGACCATGTACCTACATCACAATGTCCTGAAATGGAGACCAAATTTTAGGACATCAATATCCTCCACATACATTCCAAACCCAATCATTTAGTACACGCCTCTTTTGGATTTAAAACCTTATCCCAAAACCTTTGCATTCTTGAAAGAAACTAACATGTTTGAGTGGGGCCCACTCATCACCATGATCTCAATCATATATTTATAGAAAGCTAAGAGATTCATCTACATCAAAAAATAAGAAATTTTGATGAACAAATAAAAACTGGGTCATTATACCTCTCTTTCTGCAAACTACTTTTAGTTAGGGTTTAACTAGGGTTTTAGACCACTTTACATTCTTAACATTCATTCATAAAAACATGACGATAAAATGAGCTTATTATTTTTGTGAAACCTTTTAGACTCACCATAAAAACATCAAAGAAAAAACTTTAGGGTGAGCATAAGAAGATCAAATTTGAGCCGGATTTTCACTTGTTCTTGAACCTGCCTCGCATAAACTATCATAGCTTGCAAAATTCTCATTCTAGCAATCTAGAAATTTTCTCAAAGCACCATGACACATCACAATAACATATCCAATAATCATAATGTCATAACCATACCTCAAACTCTCCAGCCTATCTCATTTGCATAACCATTCCTTAAGGTTTCTCACTGTAGAAGGGTCAACTGAAAGAATGCAATAAATCATCATAAAACCTCTGTAAATGACCCAAACATACTTGATATTCTATTGTATACCTGAATGCATACACCCATGAGTTCATATAGCTCCACAACACATTGTCACACCTCCAAGCAACCATGCCTTCTCCAGATGAGCACCTGTAACATAGCCAAACACCTGTATATGCACCATGCCACTATTGTGAGTGCCTAAAAACTCTCTAAACATATTATCCATCATGTCAACATGCTTATAAATCATCCAAGAATCTCCTACCATCATGCAACATCACCTATGGACTTGAATAGGCTTGCAGGAGTAAGCAATCCTCACTGAATATCATTGTACCAACATAGACACATCTAAATCATAATGGTAGCATCATATATATCATCAAATGATCCTAATCCAAAATCCACTTTGTAATTAATGTGGTTTTTCATTAATGACAACACCTAATAGGATCACATGCCAACAATCTCCCCCTTTTTCATTGATGGAAAACACCTTGAACTTCTCCCCCTTTTTACATTAATGACAAAGGCATACATGTAGCAGCATATTCTTCACCTTATTCATCTTCAACCAAAGATCAACCACCAACCAAAGATCTCATCTTAGCTCACAAACATGAAATTTCATTCAAAATTTGATTTTGCTTTCATTTTAAGCATGCAATCACCCTGCTCCCCCTGGGATAAGAATCTACAACATCTGAATATGTCGATGAAAGTTTGAAAACAAATTGTTCCACCATTGGAGCTAAGCCACATAATTTTCAACTTCTATGATAATTCCAAAAACAAGCACTTTTTCACATCTACCATGTTTTACCCTTCATGGAAACACTGTAGCATACCATTAATTGAACCATTCATATCGAAAACATGCCAACAATGTCATGAAATAGAATATCAAGGCACCACTCGATTATTCTTGACCACAATCCATCATGTTTAGGTTTAGACTAAGATCTACTAAGAAAATTCTTACTCACCATACCATACTTGAGACATAGAACCATAAACAAACATTTTAGAGCAATTTATACCTTCATCAGGATCCCAGTTTCACCATAACATTCAGCACAATCACCCTGTTATTCATACCTTGTTTTGACAAGACAATCCTCCTCTTGGACTTATGGCTTCCAATTCTAGCTTTTAAGCACAAATTTTAGTAACTTACCTTGGATTTGTGGCATGAAATCACTTTGAGAAACTTTTTCCCAGTCCTAAAAAACTTTTCAGTCTTTGACAATCCCAACTGACTGAGATCATGCAAATTTTAGCCTTGACATGTTCAAACTTGCAAGAACCATACCTCATATGCCTTTATGTCTTCATAGCACCATCTAAAGAATCAAACACTAACTCCTCATGTCATGAAGGTCTTAAAACCTAGGAAACATTTGGACCTGTAAATCCAGTCTTCAGGCACCAAAATCATCGTCTCACATTCTCCAAGATCATATAGGTATCTAAGAATATAGCATTTCATACATTAGTTCTAGTAACTTTTTGACTTTAAGAACCTTGTAAAACATCTAAATTCTTTCATTTACATCTTACACCCATATTTGTGTCATTTGTATACACAGACCCATGAAACCTAGGTCATGCCTGGAGATTGTCATACTCTGCCTCCCATATGCTCAGTAAACCTGTAGCTTTCAATTTTGATCATGGACCCATAAACATTCATACACTTTTAGAGATCATCTCATAATGTAACAAGACATATTCATGACTTCTCAAGGTTACACACACCATTATTTAGCTTCAAACCTAACCAAACTGACAAGAACAACTTTGTTAACATGTAGAAGCTCGTATGACACTAGGAGAAACATAGAACTCTCTTAAGGTCACCATCTCTAGGATCTTATTCAATATTTCTTCCTTACTGTAGAGATGTCTTTACCAACACACAAACATTAGTATAGATTGCATAATCTCTAAAATGATACCCAAACAACATTCATACCTGTAAGAGCTTATTATCCTTCTAAGTCCATTAAAATTGCATCTTTTTCCAACTTTATTCATCATAGTCAGGGTATAATGAGTCACAAAGGGTTTGAATGAGTTTTTTTGTGTTCTTTCTCATCTAGAATCCATAAAGAATCTTCAACACATCTTCATATATGAACAGAATCCTAAGATTGCACCAAAAGTACATTGTGCCTTCTTTTACTATTAATTTACTTGCTTACAGTATTCTACCCCTGGATCCTCAAGAAACATACATGCCATTTGATGTCCAATCATACAAACTTTCAAAATAGTGGATGCATTCATTTGAGCATACTCATTCTTTAGATCACCTTTACACACTCAGACCTTTAGATAAACCAAGAAAAATGCACAAGAAGTGACCTACAAGTCAGTCTTAGCCCAAGTTACACCACATGAAGCATTAAAGCATAGACCTGTGTGTCTTTAGTCCTCATTATATCATCTTTCACTTATAGATGGATTTCATATTATATTCAAACTCAAGAAACTTTGAAAGTTCATTAGAATATCTTAATAGCTCAATCACACCATGAGATACACTCACACAGTCTTCTAGCTCATGAAATACAGAGAATCACTCATGAATTTTGATGTACTAACTTTCAAGAGGATGTCAACCCATATTTGAATACCCTTTAGAGAAAATACACTCCTCCAAACTCCTTGAAGACTTATCCAAAAAGGATCATACTCAGCTAGCAAGAGTTCACCATTCTCAATTAGGCCTTTTCGTACTAAAGAGTGTCAACACAAAATTGTCAGAAATTCCTAATAAAATGTTCATTCATATGAATTCAAACCTATTGCAAGAATCCTCTTTCATCCAGATGATATAAAATTGATGAAAGTGTTAAAATCACCTAGAGAACTTAAAAGGAAGTGAGGATAATTTAACAACTGATATTATCATTAGCACCAAAAAATATTACGTTGAAAGATTTAAAACATCACTTTCAAAGTCCTCCAAAACCTAGTTTCCATCCATACCATCTTTTAAGAATACTTGAAACCAGTCATCACAAATAAGCTTCAAGAATTCTCAATTATTTTCGTTCCATGGACTCAAATGTGCTCAAATTTAACCATTATTGAATTGATATCATTTTATGGCACTTACCTCCTGAGTACTTACAAATTTGATTTGGAGGTATGAATAACACTTACACACCTAAATCCTCCTCAAGTTTGCCTTATTACCTTCAATGTGCACTACACATATCTCTACCTTCAAACTAAATGATCATGCCATCCATCATAATGGCATAAGAAAATCTTCATGCAAAATTTTTAGATTCATCTACACTATTTGAGACCCATGACACAAAATCTAAAGACCCACAAACTTAAACTTGATGATTAGATACTTGTAATGCCATTACAAAAATCTCATAAAGAAAATGAGTACACTTTGGACTCATGACAACCCTTTACACTTTCAGATACATCTTCATAGCTTCATACACATCATGAACTAACAAACACACATGAATACAACTTAGGAACATCTCATAATACATTTTGACATTTGGGATAAAGACAATCTAAGGATTCACAAATAAGATTAACATACAACCAAAATTGCTTAGGCGCAGACATATAGTCAACAAGATCACTCCTTATAAGTTCTAAGACATTTGCATACTTCTTATAACATAACAATGAGCTTTCTACAATAATTTGAGAATATCTCAGACCAGCCCACAAACCATGATGATGCAAACATAGATCATAAATGAACAAAAATAACCATCATGATAATAAGACCAATGAAAGATTTCATAAAATACATACCTTGACCTTATGGAGGAGGCACACTTTGACTGAAAGTTATCATTACTCTTCCCCTCCCAAAAATGCTTCATATGCATTGCTTTTAATAACATTTCAAGAAGCATAGTGAAAGTATATATGTACCATAACTACCAAAAGAATGTCTTCAACCCAAGAGGTCCATGTCTTGATTAAAGAACTTTTTGGCCCCTGCAAAACTCTTCATCCCTTCTCTGAAATCTTGAGCCTGAATGGAACACTTACTTTCATTAATTGACATCTGCACTTGTGATGGACATGTGGTCCTCTTCTAGTGTTCCTTTAGTCCTTCTAGGACCATGTCATACACTTTAGGTCTTTGAAATGGAATAGGACTTTTTCACTCTATGACATGGTTGAATAATCCTTATTCACCTTGAGTAAGCTTAAAAGCAGTCTCTTACAAGATGACCAACTTTGTTACAACTAAAACATCCACTGGGGAACTCCTCATGCTATGATTATTTACTAATGCACACCTTTAGTTTGGTGG
Organism: Taxus chinensis; assembly: GCA_019776745.2. Classification (NCBI taxonomy): domain Eukaryota; kingdom Viridiplantae; phylum Streptophyta; class Pinopsida; order Cupressales; family Taxaceae; genus Taxus; species Taxus chinensis. Next base: position 279,411,445 of record CM034155.1, read on the forward strand.
ATGTAATATGGAAACACAACAACAAACATAACACAAGAATACCATACACTATGATAAGAAGGAATGATAATAAATCTGAAAATATCAGTGTAAATTATAATATCAACATGAAATTGTTACAATCTCACCCATGAGGTACTTCAAGTGTTACTGAGTTCACTTTCCTTCACAACAATAACTATGGGAGAAACTTCACAATTACACCTCTTAATGGCTTCTTTAACACACCTTCAAAATGATGGCTTCCTTTACACACTTACTCATACAATATTTCTCACTACTTCCTTCTATGCTAAATGAGGGGGGGGTGGCCTCTTTATTTATAGAACTTTCAGGCTTATCCACCCTATCTCTAAGATAGGATAGGAAATCTCTTCCGGCCAATCATATTTCATGCCTAAACTCTTGCCTTACATGTAGGCTTATCTTCTAAGATAAGATAAACCTTATCATCTCACATGGGTTCCACCTTTTTAGACTTTTCCACAAATAAAATACACAAAATATTTATGACATCACTCTTTGTCCTTATTACAAATATATATTTCTAATTCCTAATCATGTAGACCCTACTTCTCTACTTACCCAACTTTGACATTTTAACATTACCGGACCACTTTACGACAAATATTTACTTTTTACCACAACATTCCTATTGTACTTTGACTGTTACCGTACTCTACTTTATTGGCGGCACCGTACTGACTGATGGCGCCGTTATCTTCTATGGACACCACTACTAATTATACTTAACAACATCCTATTCCTAATACATACATTAATAAAATAGAAATTACGGAGGAAAATTTTATGTCGACATTTTCCGACTCCATCCTCGGAGTAGACTCTTATGGACATTCTGAAGTTGGTTCCTAGAAAATCTTCAATTTATCATAGTTGACCCATTTCGTAATGGGAGTACCTTCTAATTCCTCCAGTTGATATGTACCATTTTCATGCACAGATGTTATTTTGTAAGGTCCCATCCATTTTGGAAGAAATTTTCTTTGTCTTCGTTTTTTGTATCTAGAATCATATACTACAACCAAGTCATTCACATGAAATAGAGACCAACGGATATGTTGATCAATTATTCCGTCTGCTTCATTTTCGTTCTTTAGCTTGTATCCTTTGCTATTTCCCTCATTTCCTCTAGCAAATGAATATGTACCAAACCTTTCTTTGTACTGAATCACTTTCATCCATCCTTTCATTTTTCATAACTCTCATAGTGGGAATATTAAACTCAATAGGAAGAACTGGATCAATGCCATAAGCCAACTAAAATGGGGAGTATCTTGTTGCTGAATTTGATGTTGCCCTATATGCCCACAATGTTGCATGAATCCTTTTATCCCACTTATGTACCTGTAAGGCTGCATCTTTTGCTAGAATTTGATACAACACAAAAAAAATTCGTTCCACCTATCCATTTGTGCTTGGCTTGTATGTTTTTACCTTCCTGTGTTTAATAGAAAACTTATTGACTAGGGTTTCTACCACCTTGTTAATAAAGTGGCTTCCTTGATCTGTTACAATTTCTAATGGACAACCAAACCTAGTGACAATGTGTTCATATATGAACCTTGCCACTTCATCGGTGGAAGTTTTTTTCAATGGTCTAGCTTCAATCCACTTGGTTAAATAATATGTGGCAACTACAATATACTTATTTTGGCATGGGGTAGTTAGAAGTGGACCTAAAATGTCTATTCCCCACTTTTCAAAGGGACCAAGTGGAAGAATAGGGCATAATAGAGCTGATGAATTCTTATTGTTACCATGTGTTTAAAAAATATCACATGTCTTACAATAATTATAACAATCTCTAAAAAGAGTGGGATAGTGATAACCTGCATCCAAAATCCTTCTTGCTGTAAGTTATTCAGAGAAGTGTCCTCCACATGTACCATTGTGGAATTCTTCTATCAGCTCCTTCCCTTTATCATGTCCAACTGATCTCTTGTACTTTCCATCAGGTTCTATTCAAAATAATACTCCATGCAGAATAGAATATAGATGATTGGCTTGAGTAATCTTCCTCTTAATCTTTGCATTGACACCATCAGGAAACTTGAATTCATTTAGATAATTCAAAATATCTATGTATTCACTAGGGATTTTGTCAAGGGATAACAATGCTACATCTGGGAAATCATCATCATCACAAGGTGAACCTAAACCATCATAGGCTCAAGAGAGTGCATCTGCATTGACATGTTTCTCTCCTGGCCTATTTATAATATCAAATTCAAATTCTTGTAGAAAAATTATCCATCTTGCTATCCTCCCTGATGGGTTAGGCTTATTTACAATATATTTTAGAGTCTGATGATCTATTACAACTATAAATTTCTACCCTAGCAAGTAATTTCTAAACTTCTTTACAGCAAAAATGATAGCTAGAGCCTCTTTTTCAATTACAGTATAATTTACCTCAACACTACTCATTTATCTGCTCCCAAAGTAAACTGGATGATCATTCCCATTTTCATCCTTTTGGCTCAAAGTACTCCTTAGTGTTGCATCTGAGGCATCAGTATACACAATGAATGGCTTGCTCCAATCTGGATTCTTTAAAACAGGTGAAGACACTAGGGATTCCTTCAGTTGTTCAAAAGCTTCGTGCGCCTTATTTCCTGGTTCATAAGTAACATCCTTCTTCAAGAACTGGGTTAGTGGTTGTGCAATCTTTGAGAAATTCTTGATGAACCTTATATAGTAACCCACATGGCCTAAAAGTTATCTCAACTTACTTCTATTCATAGGAAATGGTAACTCTTTGATTTTTGAAACTTTATCAGGATCAGTACCAATACCATCTCTGGATACAACATGACCTAACAAAATGCCTTTAGAACATCTAAAGACACACTTTGTAGGGTTTAGTGAGGCTTGTGCTTCATCTTACCTTTGAAATGCTATCTCCATCTGGTGCAGGTGGTCCATCTTGCTCCCATAGATGTAAAAATCATCCAGAAACACTCTGATGAAGTTCCCAATGTAGGGTTCAAACACCCTATTCATCAAGCATTGGAACGTTGCCGGAGCATTACACAACCCAAAAGACATAAATCTATAAGCAAACATTCCCCAAGGAGTGGTGAACGTGGTCTTCAGCTGATCTTTCTCTGCTATACGAACTTGGTTGTATCCACTATATCCATCAGCAAAACTATAACACTCCTTGCCAACTACTTCGTCCAAGATCTGATTTGAGAATGGAAGAGGGTAATGATCCTTCTTTGTCGCCTTATTGAGCTTCCTATAATCAACACAAATGCATAGCTTCCCATTCTTTTTTATTGAGATCACAATGCCAAAAACCCATTCTGAATTCTCCATAACAAATATGAATCCTACATTAAGCAACTTATCTATTTCTTCTTTTACAGTCTTGGAAAAATTAGGATTCATTCTATATGGCATTTACTTTATGGGATTAGCACCATCTATCAGCTCAATAGAATGTTCTACCCAACTTACTTGACAGAGTTCCTTGTAATCAAAAGTGAATATGTGTATGTACCTTCGAAAGAGTTGGAGGTAGGATTCCTTCTCACTCTCCATCACAACATCACCAATATTTATTTTTTGGAGACGATCATCAATTTCTTCTTCAGATAATTTTATGGGGTCATGAGTTAGTGTGACTAGAAGGATATTCATAACTGAAACATCAACCTCACTTTCTTCATCTTTGGTGTCCACTTCACTAGTACTAGAGTAATCAGAGGATGTCCAATCATCAGTTTCATCACTTGAATCCATAGGTTCTACCTTATGATGCCGAGGGATCACGTTTATCTTCACCCTCTCTCTACCACGTCCAAGTGTCATGAAGCCTTCATTGCAGTAGTTTCTTGCATGAACTTTCCTTAGCCATGGTATTCCCGACAACATTGGGTATGCAACAGTACCATTTTTCATCACTTGAAAGTCTACCACACATACAACACCCATAACAGATATTGCCACATTTGAAACTACACCTTCTGGTTTATTTTTTCTATTATTTAATGACCTTAACATAAGTGTTGAGGGGTGATCAATTTTTAAACCCAACATATTCATTACAGACTCGGTCATTACATTAACTGTAGCACCTTCATCAACTAAGACATCATGAATTGAAATACCATTACATAATACCTCATCTTGTGGAGCATAGGGATCTGCATCTACCTCCAAAATAGGGACCTCAACCTCCTTCCTTCATCGAGTATTGAGTCCACTTCGTAGCTCCCGCCTCTTCTCAGAAGACATAGCCAAGAGTTGACCATATGTAATATTTTGCAGGCCTTTTAGACAAATCTTCTAAGATGGAGTATGTTACTTGTCCCTGTGAAATCAGAAAATCCTGCACACCTAACTTTCTTCTCCTATGTTTCTTACTAGTTTCTCCTTTCATCTTCTTAGGATCATTTCCATCTTGGTTATCTTTTTCTTTCTTTTTTTTTTGTTACAAACACATCTACTTCATTATTTATGCTCTTATCTACTACATCAAAAGAATTCACAAGTGCTTTTCCTTTATCATTATCTCTTGTACCAGATGTAGAAGCTCTATCTAGACAATTATACTTATAATGACCCTTTTTATAACAACCATAACATACAACTTCAGAAATATTTCTTTTTAGACCTCTATCTCCTCCCTGAGAACTAAATTCCTTTCCTTAAAGAAGATTAATAGTTAACTGACCCATCTTCTTGAGTAGATATTCATACTCAGTAGATGTACTAGGAGAAAGATTTGTGCTCACCGAGAGTGGTTGTGGATTATGGACAAAAGGTGTTGGTGTAGGCTCTATCTTCGCAACAATTTTTTTGGGCTCCTCTTCCATGCTTTCTTCTTGCCTTCTTGTAATCTCCTTTTCTTGTTCAATGGTAGCTGAGTGGTCATACTTCACTCATTGTCTAATCTCTGGCTTCATCCCAAGAATAAAGTGCTTACAGAGGAGATTATCCACACCATTCATCAACCTATCCGCTAATCCTTCCTTCTGGATCTGGGCATCGAGCTTCCTCCTTAGCTCTCGAACACGAGCATGATAATATCTTATCTTCTCCTTCTCTCCTTGGGCTAGCTTTGTGATCTCGATCATGAGATCTGCATATTTCTATTGTTCACCAAATTCTTCAAGAAACTTTCAGTTAGTAAATCCCATGAGTTTTTTACATTATCACCTAGTGTTTCAAACCACTTAAGTGTTGAACCATCCAAAAAGGTAGGAAAAAATTCAGTCCATTGTTCCCTTCTTATGAGGCCATTACAAATACAAGATCATTTAAACTCTTGAATGAAAGAGGAAGCATCTTTATTAGATTGGGCTAAAAAAATAGGAATCTTCCCCATTTTTAAATGTAACCACAGTGAAATACCAACTCACAAGTACAATCAGTAAGACTTATGTGCACAAATAATTGGACTCACTACAATAGAAAGAGACTTTACACCTTTCTACAGTAAAATAGGAATGACCATGGTAAACTATGGTAAAACATGACTTACTGCAGTAAAACCTAACTTTACTGTGGTAAACACTATTCACGATAAAAGTGAAGTTACTACGGTAAATACTATTCATGATAAAAAATGACTTTACGGCGGTAAATACTATTCATGGTAAAAAGTGACTTTACCATGGTAATTACTATGCACTGTAAAAACAAGGTTACCCTCCAAATGTTTATTGACTAAGTGGGAATATCTCTCCAAAAAATCTACCAACGAGGAATGATCCTGGCAACGGAACCAAAATGTCATCACCAATCCGGCACTATGATAATTCTTTACCGAGAACTCCTCGTGCTATGATTATTTACTAATGCACAGCTTTTAGTTTGGTGGATAGAATCTGGAAACACAACAACAAACATAACACAAGAATACCATAGACTATGGTAAGAAGGAATGATGATAAATCTGAAATATAAGTGTAAATTATAATATCAACATGAAATTGTTACAATCTCACCCATGAGGTACTTCAAGTGTTACCGACTTCACTTGCCTTCCAACAATACTATGGGGGAAACTTCACAATTACACCTCTTAATGGCTTCTTTAACACACCTTCAAAATGACGGCTTCCTTTACACACTTACTCTTACAATATTTCTCACTACTTCCTTCTATGCCAAATGAGGGGGGTGGCCTCTTTATTTATAGGAATTTAGGCTTATCCACCCTATCTCTAAGATAGGATAGGAAATCTCTTCTGGCCAATCATATTCCATGCCTAAACTCTTGCCTTTACATGTAGGCTCATCTTCTAAGATAAGATAAACCTTATCATCTCACATGGGTTCCACCTTTTTAGACTTTTCTACAAATAAAATACACATAATATTTATGACATCACTCGTTGTCCTTATTACAAATATAATATTTATAATTCCTAATCATGTAGACCCTACTTCTCTACTTACACCAACTTTGACATTTTAACATTATCGGACCACTTACGAAAAATATTTACTTTTTACCACAACATTCCTTTTGTACTTTGACTGTTACCGTACTCTACTTTATTGGCGGCACCGTACTCACGGCACCATTATCTTCTATTGGATGCCACTACTAATTATACTTTAAAACATCCTATTCCTAATACATACATTAATAAAATAGAAATTATAGAGGAAATTTTTAATGTCGACAGAGCTCCCCTACTTCAGTAAATATGAACCCTTGTACCAGTAGTTGATGAGTAGGGTACATGAATATTTTTTCTACTTTGCAGGATGCAAGGTAAGGATCACAGCCATGTTGATCTCAATAGTAACAGGGTTGAAAGGCACATGGGTAGATCTAAATGGTGATTTAACTGATAAGGACACAACCTTGGAGACAAGTGAGGAGTTAGGGTATACCAAGGGTCCATGCAGCATGGAAATTTATAAACCAAAGAAGTACCCAATTATATAAGCAACTGCAAACTTAGTGAAAAATTTGAATGGCCAAGAAAGATGGGCACAAGTAAACACAATGTGGCTACACATTGCGAAGAAGATGTCATAAGGAGTGACTTATGACATATCTACTTATATCATGGAAACCATCATTGGATAAGCATGCAGAGGAGAGAAAATTAGTTTTGGGACTGTTCTATTATCTCTGGTGTTTATGGAAATTGGGGTGCTCGATGGGCCAAAGGAGAAAATATGGAAATACCTGATGGAGAAAAAGTCACTTGCAGAAAGATTTGATAAGTACTTGTGTGAAGGATTAATGAGTAGACCATTCAAACAGAGGGTGGAGAATTGGTATGATAGGCTCCGTGTAGTGTTCGAATAAGAATGGTGCATACCCAAGGAGTTACCTTTGGTAAAAGAGAAGGTAGTACAATTTGCAGTATACTAGCACTTTTGTATCACACAGTTTGCCATGAAAGATGGGGCTTGGATCCCATGGTGAAAATTACCATATGCCTTCATAGCATGATGTTTCTAGGCATCAATTCACCAGTTTTTAGATGCATGATGCCTACGCTTTAATGAAGACAAGGTAGATTACGACTACCATACAATGAGAAAGACATATGTATATGCAGGATGGATTGCCTACATTGAGAGGCTAGTCTTAGATGTTATAAGCATGAAGCCTATAAGCTTGACAGTTGGGGACACCAAAGTAGCACTTGTGTACTGTTATCACCGAATCACAGCACCCCTGGATGTTGATCAGATTTCTAGTTTGATCACTCTAAGCATCTAGTGTGATTGGATAACATGGGTACTATCTCCAAGTTGTGGGACTTGCTACTTGAGACAGACCTCCAGAGAAAGCTGGTTCTTGCTCCTAAACTACCTGCCACAATCTACTCTAATGCAGGATAAGCTAACCGTTCTAATCTAAATTTCCAAGGGACCAGGGAAAGAGAATACATAAAATGAAAGCCTACACTAAAGCGGTGATACACCAGAAAAGGAGGATGGGAGAGTAATCTCCAAATGTGTGAAATACAGAGGCAAAGTGCACACTAGAAGAGGTGATAACAGTTCACCACAATCTAGCAAAAATGCATTCATAAAAATATTCCAAGCATACACAATGTTAATGAATCCCTGCAAGAACACAATAATAGACACAATATTCTTATAGAAAGATCAAAGGGGCAAGAAGGATGCAAGAAAACACAGCAGGGGAAGATACATCCACAAACTGATATTTTATTGCTTCATGATAAGCACAGTTCGATCTATTACAAGATAAGGGCCTGGATCACCATGCAAGGAGTCCACTACAAGGGCCTGCAACACACTAGCTTCACAAAGAAATTTTGACAAAGCTTTGCTACCCAAAAACTCTCCCCCTTACAATGAGCCCAACACTCCAATTTATAGAAAAATGAGAAGGAAAAGAGAAGGGAAAGATGGAAATCCCGAAATCTGTCCTTCAACCACCTATAAGAGGCATTAAATTGAGTGGAATGGTTGTCCATTACTTGAAAAAGGCTCCCCATACTGTCCCATGTGCTGCAGCAGAGAAAGAATGATGACCATGCCTCTTAATTGCACTCCCAGCTACCAAATAAAACACTGTTCTAAACCCAGCCACGTTTCCTTAAAAATCTCAATCAATTTCTGATCAAATCTAGAATTTTTTGATTGTTGTGCATCGGGCTTGGAACCACGATTCCAACGGTACCAATTTTGTGTGATTTCGTTGAGAAATGCAAAAGTTATGGCCTTCTGAGTGCGGGCAGCTGTTTTGGGCCTAGCAGGCGTTTTCTGTCATCTGACGGGAAAGAGCATTCACTGACTGGAGTCGAACACGTTTCCTTAATTTAAATATATCTACCCTTATTAAAATTAAGAAATCCAATTTTTGTGGCGTAGAGGACGTCGTGCTCGTTCCAGAAAGTCCAATTTTATCAAAATCGGAGCTCGGAGTCAAAAGTTATGGCCGTTTGAAGTTTCCGGACCAAACGTTGACTTTTCCTCCTGTGACACATGTCATGATTTGATTGGTCCTCGGCTCCTTCGGATTTTCGCGTCCCACGCGTCCCTTTGTCCCATTTGGTACAGTGCTCTTTGTGCTGATTTCGGCCGAACCGGCCGGTTCGCGCCTTTCTGTTCCATTCGTCCCATTTGCTTTTCAGGCTGCCTCGACTCTTTTCGCCCGGTTCGGGTATTTTTGTTCCACTTGGACCACCTTGTTTTGGATTGCCTTGACTGATTTCGGCCGAACCGGCCGGTTCGGGTCCATTTGACCCAAACGTCCCAGACTGTCCCTGTCAGCAGTTAGTCGATTTTTTCTCTCTGTCGAACCGGCATTTCGTGCCCGCCGCGTACTTTTGTCCCATTTGTCCCTGCTGCGTTTCAGACTGTTTGTGCTGATTTCGGCCGAACCGGCCAGTTCGTGCCTTTCTGTCCCACACGTCCCAGAGGCGACCTTGAGCAGGACTTAGCCAATTTTCACGATTTTTCCTAGATCAACCTATTTGCCTTCTGCAACCCTTTTTTTCGCATTTTCTCGTAACTTACTCTCTTCCTCTTGGACAGGGGAGTTAGACAAATATAAGGGGACCCTAGAAACATGACTTTTCACCCTGAATCAATATAATTGCTTGCATGTTATCAAAATTACCTTGGGGGTGAATTTTGGATAACATGTACCATTAACTCAAGCCCAAGTTGGAGAACAATAAGTATGTGGAGAATGAGTTCGCACTCCCAGGGACACCATAAGGTAAACATACAATGGAAAATGTTACAGCACCTAAGCCCATAGAGACAATAGAAGTAGATGATGAAGAAGAGGAGCATGAAGATAGTGGTGGTTTGGAGCATAAAGGTAGGAGGAAGCGTACAGAGAGGGTGGAAGCTGAGTGTGCAACTACTCCACCCTAGCCACAAGAAGAAGGTGATGAGGACTTGGATGTAGTTTAAGGAAAGCGTCATTTCAAAAGGGTGTTTAGGAGAACCAGGACCCAAGGTGCTACACCATAATCAGTTCGGAGTTCACCACGACTATCACCTCAAAAGGAGAATATTGGAAGAAAAAGTAGGAAGTTGAGACTGGGTGAGGAGGCAGAGGAGTCTGTAAAAAGTGTGCTTGAATCCCCTACACCTCCAAAGAACAAGGAAGAGCCAAAGGATGAAGAAATGAAGGATAGAGAAGAAGGAGAAAAGGAGGAAGATGAGACAGCACAAGAGACTGCTCATGGAATAGCAGAACAAGCTTTGAATCTTGACGCCCAGGTTCCTAAAGGGACAAGATAAAAAATAACAAGTGGAGAATATGTTACACTGGTCATGGGCTACACTGAAGACATAGGTAAAATTTTCCACACCCATTTTAAAATAACATTAACACTAAAAGAATTGTATGGGTGGGAGATGATGGATGAAGATATGGCAACTATGTGCACAAGGAAGTAGCTGTCATGGTCTATGCACACACACATGGAAAAACTAGAATTTTATGTATGTGAAGAGTCATGTGTATCAAGGATGTTAAAGAAGACACCTCAAGCCATACACATAATAGTAAAGCCTACTGCTATGTCAGATGAACAAGTGAGTAATGCTTTGGTAAAAGACTTAACAGAGGTGGCATGATGAAATATGGATAAGGTTGCAACAATTAGGGCACTAAGAGAAGAAATCAAAACAAAGGATGTAGAAATAGTGTGCCTAAAGAAAGAAAAGGACTTAGAGAAAAAGGATAATAGTGCATTTTTAAGAATTGGAGACTTTTTTGTGAAGGGAGACCACATCTAGAATTTAAGGTACCAGAAAATTTTCCTTCAGCAATGCATTATGTACATACCTTGGTGGACTTGGTGCTTGAGAATGGACCTCTACGTATACCAACACCAAATAATCCTGAAAGTAGAGCGAGAAAAGGCTTCGATGATGAGGAAGATTGCATCATATGAGGCATTGCTGCAGAGCTTATATGAGGAATTGAAGAAAGCAGATCAAGCATTGAATATTTGTACAACCCCATAAGCTATTATAAGAACCAAGAACATTATGGAGGATAATGAAGTACTGAAATCCATGAAGGATGAGACCTTGGGCTGTGTAGAACGATTAACACTTGTCAAGAAGAAGTGTGAGGCCCTTACAAAAAAAAGAGCCACATAAGGAAAGGCTAGATGATCTTGGAAAAATCATCATGTAAAAGATGAACTTATTAGAAGGAATAATGACTGCAATGTCCAGCATCATTTTGGTATTACAGAATGAGAAAGGAGAAATTACAAAATATGAGCTAGAGTTAGTTGTAGTAGATATCGCATAAATGGTAGAGGTCGCGCTCAATGATTGGCATACTTTAGAGGTATAAATAAAATAATAATATCCATAATTGATTCATCTGGTTGAAGCAGAAGATGTTACAGGGTCAATTCATTCTTTTATTCATAAAATCTTTTTCTATTCTTATATTCATTTTATTTTATTCATTTTGGAGACAACCATTGCTAGGGAGGCAATGTAATTAGTGTGGGGTAATGTTGGTCAGTCACAATATGGAACTTATTGAAAAACATACAAAAGGTTCGCGTGGAAGAACATAGCGTGTTCAAAGGCGTGGAAGGGTCAGGAAAGAATCACATGCAAAGAAGAGAGATAGATTTGGGACTTAGCCATTTTCACATGTACGAGCTATTTTTGGAGATAGCATTCCGAAAACAAAAACTGGTTAAAGATTGTGTGAAATGTATTAGATGTTTTTAGAGGATCAGTTACAAAGCACTTTTCCTGGGTATAGGTTGAGAATACATTTACTACTGACAATTAACTAGAAGAATTCTATTATTAGCGCACTTGCATGTGTGGCTATTATTGTAATAGTGCGTGGCTAATAATAGCATGCAACCTATTTTTGGATTAGATAGGGGTGAAGGGAAAGTCTCCACCCTTATAAATATGTATTGGTCTATGTAGTATGAGACATACAGAGATAGATATAAGTGTGAGAGTGTGAGAGAATATTTAGTATGAAGTTATGCTATCAAAATCTATTACGTGCATAAGCGTATACTATTGTTATTGTAAGGAAGCTTCTTTGTATTAATGCATTTAAATATAATGAAGGTTATTAGCTAAATCAAGGTGTTAATCATGGTTTTAAGTTATTACTGTATAAATGATTTTGCTATGTTTATCACATGATTAACGATTCTTTAAGATCTAGATCTGGATATGCTCTGTAGAATGCTATATTAATTATGGATCTGAATGTTTTAAGTCTTCATCATGCTAAAATTCTGCAACAACCCTAAAGAGGGGCCTGGTACCTTTGTGCACTTCGGGTGAGAGCTCAGTCTAGGCTAAGTGATGTGCCAGCACACCTAGGATTGTACTAGTGCATTCTAGGCTGCATCAAAGACTGATATGAAAGTGATGTTATGAGAAATTGATTATGTGTTCCTTAAGAATATTTGTGCCTAGGGGAGGACACATGCACTTGGGTGCTCCTCTCTAAGCCTGAGCACTAATGTTTGTAATTTTCTAATGACCCAAATCAGATTCTAGGATGCTTTGTGATTATAGTGTTGTTCTAATCCTATGTTGTACTGTAGTGTGATGTAGTTCTAAGCTACTGTATGGGGTGATTTGTTCATCTAATGTATGAACCCCCTCCTTCGGGGTGCATGCAATGTCAATAAAAAAATGCAGCCCAAAGAGAGGACCTAATGTTGATCTAAATGATATCCCTGCAAGGGGGATGTGCTTGGTAGAAACCAAGGCACATAAAAACAAAGTGACTAGATAAATGTGTTGGTAGAAAAAAGCAAACATGTCATAAGAAAACAATGTAGCAAGCAAATGTGCATACAAGATAGACCGTGAAAAGAGGGTTTCAAACATGGGAAATTTCTCCCTATGTCACAAGACAATCAAGGACGAAGTGGCCAAAATTATACAAGAATTGATCAAACAAGACATAGGAAATAGCCCACAAAGAATGACATACAATAACAAACAATGACAACTAAAGTGTAACAGAAAACCATGGTGGTATATAGTCTTGCAAGGTAAATTCTACACATCAAGCACCCATTAACATGTTAAAAATATAAAGAGTATGTGAAAGCATGTATTCATCAATGGAATATGTAGCGTGCTAGTAAGAATATGAAGTAGTATATGATGAAATTATAGCACTTGTAATATGTGAGAAAGTAAATGCCCCCAGAAGGCTCCGTGGGAATGGTAAGAGGTACAATGCCAAACATCATTGCAACATGTAAGGGCTTGTGATAGATGTTCATTCACTCAAAACTACCAAGTGAAGGTGCATGTGTATATAAAAAAATATATTTACATACTAAGCATCCATTTAGCATGGGAAACAAAGTGTATATGTAAGTATACGCAAACAAGAACAAGTGATAACAAGATATGCAATATACAATGTATGAGTGGGATGAAATGGTATGTAATATGAATGTGATAGGAGCACTATTCCCCCAACCAATGTGGACAAGTATGAGATGAGGCTCATTTGTAAATGACCCCTTAACAATCAAGAATGAACCATAAAACAAGACTGTATCATCGGGAAATGGTTTGAAAATGTGCGCTAGAAAGATAAATCATGAAGGCATAAAGTGTAAAGGAGGAATTTGGTGAGGTTCATTTCATATTTAGATCCTTGTTAGGAAATAAGGGATAAAATACCCAGAACTATCCCACACAGAATCATAATAGTAGAAACTAATATGTAGAAAATATTACAAATCTGAAAGTAAAAGTGCAAAATAAAAAGAACACAACACAAAGAGATAATATTTAACATGGTTCACATAATTTGGGCTACGTCCACAAAGAATCAGTTGCTCATATTATATTACAAGCCACCTCTTCTCTCAATATAATACCCAAATCTATTTGGAGCTATGCTCAACAAACTCTACATAATTCACACTTGAACTTACACACATCTACAATGTTACATTAACCCTACCATATGCATAAAAACACATAAATAAGCAACTGCTTAAGTACTTTTACAATACAATGGGTACCAAAACCATGGGCCTAAACCATCCCATAAACCTATGGGTCAAAAATTCCACCCATATGAGAAGAGCACATTTCTTGAAATATTGGGCACATTTTTCAAGGCCAATTTTTTTTCTTAGGGGTTGTTCCCCCAAACCCTCACTCAGGGCCCATCTCTGAACCCCGGTGAGAAATTGTGGATAGTGTACAATAATTTTAGTGTATAGTAGTTTTAGTGTACAATCTTTAACACTTCCACACATGAAAATAAACTCTACAACATAATAACCCTTAGTAGTCAAGTATGAATCATGAAACTAGAGTTCATCATAGGGTAATGAAAATATATATGTGTATCAATTTGTGTAATGATGTTGTATAAATAAGAAGATTGAAGTGTAAAGCATAATAGTAGAAATAATAGACACCTGATGATGCTAGGAGCGGGGGAGTGATGTAAATGTGACGACCCTAAGTTTATGATGAAGAGTTAGCTATCTAATGAAAGTGAAGGGAAAGGGTCCTCCACTCGATGTCTGTGGAGATAAATAAGTGTGACAATTCTCTAAGATTGGTGGTGTATGTGCATAATGATGTGCATGTGAATGAATCCTAGGTTGTGAACGAGGTGGTGAATACCTGTATGAAGGAGACCTAGGAGGTGATGAGGACCTATGTGAAGTAAACCTAGGAGGTGAAGGAGGTGGTGAATTCCTATATGAATGAGCTACCCAAGTAGGGGACTTGGGCTGAGAAGATGGACTAGTGGACCAATGATAATGATAATGTTGAGAAATAGGTCATGCACGAATAGGATAACTATGTAAAAAATGTGTCATATATTTGAGAGGCTGAGGGGGCTTAGATGCTTTAATTAGTGGAAGTATGTCATCAAGAGGAGGTAGAGGTAATGGTACACATGGTGGAATGCCTTTAATAGTGAAATTTTACCTATTGTTTATTAAATTAGGACATAAATGATTCATGGAAGGAATAGCTTGAGTGTCATGGAGCCAAGGAAGACCTAAGAACATGTCACAACCTCTGATTGAAGATGCCACATTGAATGGTAATATCATAGTAAGAGGCACAACTGTAATAGGAAGCTTGATGTAGCCAATATAATTAGGAACTAGATATGTGATAGTTGATATTGGACATTTCATAGTCGTGAGAATTGAAATAGAGCATAAACTGATAAGTTTCCTTGGATAGATCATAGTTTTATTAATAGTATATGAGCCGATGGAAGAATTGATGTGTAATGAAATAGAAGAAATTTTTTCATGATAAACATGATCTGAAAATGAAATAAAAGGTACTAATCTATCAGTAGAAATGACAAGGAAATCAAGAGGCCCCGATGAAGGAGGGGGCACAATATGATATGTGTGATTAGGTGAAGAGTCAGAAGGTTGTGTGTCATGCTTAGGCAAAGGTTCATTGAAGATTTTAAGATTTTTTTTATCATTGAATGGTTGCAAAGTAGATGGTGTAGGAATCACGAGTGAATTATTGTCAATACAATCCTAAATAAGATGTATGAGTATAAAAAAATGATCAATAAAATGCACAATACATTGATCATAGTCACATGTAGCATTTTCATCATAATTGCGGTCATGAGGGTGAGACAAATAGAGATTGAGTGGTGGTGGAAAAGAAATTAGATTTATTTATGGAAGTTGAGGAAATAGAAGCCAAGGTGCATATGGTAATTTGGTGAAAGTGCATTTAGGAGGTTTCCATTGAATATTTTCAGGAGGTGAGATGACATTGACAATTTCCTTCACTTCAATAGGCTTAGGAGAAGGTTTGAATGTTAACTTATATTGAAACCTATTAGAAGATGATGAATAAGTATCCTAATATTTGAGCTTTTCCATAGAGAGTAATTTGAATTCACACATTTTGAGTATATGAAATAGGTGATCAAATGAAGGAGAATTTTTAAAGATGAAAATTTATTGAAGTGGTGGTAATAGAATTTGAACAAATAGATCCTGTAATTCTGAGTCAACAAACACATTAGTCATCTTACCTAGATTATTCTTATAATGTAGTACATATTCCACAAGATGTTCATTAGATTACTGTTTTATTTGAGAAAGTTATGCGTAAGAGATCTTAGTGCCTATATTGATTGAAAAATGATCAATAAAAACATTGGTTAGATGCGTAAAATAAGTTACCAAATGTACATGTTGATCGTAAAACCAACGCATAGCATAATCTTGAAGTATTAGAGGAAATAACTTAGCTAATAATGTATGATCATCCGTATAATCTCAACATTACACATGAAGATATCAGATATGATCTTGAGGGTCACCATGGCTATTGAAAATTGAAATCTTAGGAGTGAAGAAGTTTAGAGAAAGTGAATAAGCAGAAATGACAGGTGCAAAAGGAGTATTAAGGAGTAAGGAGGAATCAAGATATGGAGAAGCATGTGAAGTGTATTACTACAATTGAAGGATTTAAACTTGTAAGTATTGATAGAGTGAAGCTAGGTCTTGTGTTATAGAAGAAGAGAATCCAGGTTGTGTGTTAAAAGCATTAAGATTAAGCATGGGAGTGGTGGAGTTAGGAATGTAAGTAGGAATGTCAAGGGATTTGTTGGAGGCCATAACAACTAAAGAAGAACCTACATGAGGTGGATAAGTAGCATCTCGAGAGTGTTTGGCAACAAAAAAGCATGAAGAATATGTGTAGGGTTGGTACAGAATGTTTGATGGAAATTAGTAAACTTGTCTAATTTCTCTTGATCAACATTGGTATCCCCATCATAAAATTTCTTACTATAAGATGTTTTAATGTCTCTAAGAGGAACATTCCGTGAGTTAGAAAATAGGTTATTAGATTCAACTATTTTCCTAAAGAAGTTGTGAATAGATGGAGGAAGCTCAATGTAGTAAAAATAACTAAAATGACCACTATGAGTGAAAGACATTAGAAGAAAACCTAAGAAAGAAGGTGGGATTCGAGCAACGGGTTCACCAAATGATTTAAAAAAAATAGAATTATGATAAACCATAATTACATAATAACTAAATGTAAACTGTGATATAAAAATACTAGATACATTTTGGCACAAGAAATATGCTAATAAAATATGACAACCTACATGTAAGAGAGATAGGAATTGCCTTAGCTGATTTTTGTGTTGTTTGGGAATGGTCCAAGATGGAAAAACTATTGAACAAGAAGTAATCTGTGTCATCAATACTAAAAATAAATTATGTAGTTCATGAAACAGGCTAGATATGGGTGCTTGGACTAGGCCAGGGATACTTTGGTGTCAGAGTCAACTAGTGGGCATCCATGACTGCGAAAATGGTTAGAACCTGGTTTATACTGTGTTGCAAAAGTGTCACAAGTAACTCCTATTGATCTCCTGTATGTCACAATATGATTGTCGAGGAACCTGTAACTTGAAAAAAAAATTCACCTGTTAAACCCACAATACCACATCAAATCTGAAAAAATAAAGATGTAATATGGGGAGTCAGACTAACCTTGGAAGTCACAAACAATGTGAGATTACAATCGAGTGCTGCACTACATCTCAATCTCTATGTAGTTCTAGTCAGTGTGTGTAATAATTGTGCCCTAGAATGCCCTTGTGCAAGTGCACTTGATAATGAGCTGTATCTAGATGTAACAATGTAGATAGATGTGTGGATGGAATAAATAAACTTCCCCTTCCTATGTTGTGTATGAAAAGTATGCAGTCTCTTGTACCTTAAATGGATGCTAAATGGATTCCTTTAGTGCTCTTTAGTGCCTTTGAATGCAATACTAGGTGATGATAGTAGATGTTTAATTCTTGGTCATTTATTTTGAACCCATAAATATGTATTTATTTATATGATTCCCTTATTTTATTTTCATAATTGACAACTAGAAGGACAACCCATAAGTACAAAAGTTACCTAAAAGGTAAAAGAGACCCAAAATAAAAAAGTAGGGTGGAAAAGGGTTAAGGGAGCCTAGAGGGGAAAAGGGAACCTAGGTGATCTTGTCTTGGCTAGGCTCTAGTTTCTAGAGCCATAAAATATAAATAAGTAAAATATTGACTTGGCTATAAGGTGTAAAATACCAAAATAGAAGAGAAGAAGCAAAGGAAAAATACCAAAGACAGTCATCAATTACTAGTTTTCTTACTTAGGAATCATATGAATGTTAGCATGTGTTTATGAAATATGCATGTGTAGACACCAAAATTGTGTCTTACGACACCCTGTGCCCCGCATCTCATTTCGCAACCTAACCTCATCACCTAAACCTTGCACAATTATTTATTAATTACCTTATAATTAATAAATCCACATTTTCAATCTTGCCACCTCATTTTCACCACCTCATCATGACGTAGCCCCAATCCTAAACTAACCTAATTAAAACTTATAACTTGGTCTACATCCACACCCATGACCAATTACCCCTCACCCGCACCAAAACCAACCTAATAATGACTTGAACAAGCCCACAACTAATCTCTTGGGAGAAAAGGAGGGAAAGTTGGCTATTTTACTAAAAATAGCCCACTTTGACTTAACTGACATCGGTTCCTACTCGACTGCCATCGGTTACATAACCGCCATCGATTCCCTGTAAATGACCTCCCCCAACCAAAACCAAAGGATCGGGAATTCATTTGAAGAAATCCGGGAAATTCACTTGACAGAGCAGAGATAAGTGGAGAAGAGATAAGAGTTTGCAAAGAAGGACATCGAGCCCAAGACTACAACTGAGTAACCAGATTGCCCAGTGACACTCATCCAAAAGCATTGGAAAGGACTGAAGATAGCTTCATCAGCTCGTTGATTCCAATACTAGATCATCCCACCTGGACCCTGCCTTTGCACTATCACATTCCTTGGACCTGAATCTTCATCAATAACGAGTAAGTAGTGTATTGTATGTTTCTAAGCACCATTTCTTGAGCCTTTTGATTAATAGTAATTATAAGCTCACTCCTAGATCTACCACCCTTCCAGCACCCTGCACTTAACCTTCATCCATACATCCTTGTATTGCCTAGAAGACAGTTTTATCACACTCTGAGTCTTCCCCGTCATCTCACTATTCCCCTCAACCATCCACCAGTCTTAATAACCCCACAATCACCCTGCAACCAACCCCTATCCAGAAGTGCCTAGATTACTGACCCCTACCGGTGTCGGTTATCCCCTACCGGCAGCGGTTCTCTAACCACAGTCGGTTATCCGGTGACTGGCATCGGTCACTGTGACTTATACCCAAAACCTTCCTCTCACCTATTTGGCTCATAACAACCTCAGATCCAGTCTGGTTTATCCCTGTAACTCGACCTGAACGTATCAACGACCATTGACCAAACAAACAACGTGACGTTTTATTATTGGTAGTTTAGTCTCTATTGCTTGGTAACGAGATACCTAAATCGTGATTTCGCAATAGCTTCTTTATTATCATTTGTGTTAATTCGTATTAAAAGGGGAACTGACCACCTTCGAAAGGAAGTCTAATATTTCCTGGGCCCAAGGCAGTTCCCTCATTTATTGTCTAACTAACATTTGGTGGTCTTGTATTCTTACTTACAGGTAGTCCTTCCCAGACAAAAAGGAGTTCTTCGCAATCAATCTGATCTCTCTCTACGGTACGCGCACACCCTCTCAACATTCAACAGGTATTCCTCCTAGCCCTAACCCTTATCTGTTTCTCAAAAGAATGAAAGGATAGAAGCAACTCTATTCCAGGAACAGAAACATTCTGTGCGAAACATTTTGGCACGCTCGGTGGGACCCATTTTGGGTTTCTTTCTTTCTTGCTTGCTTTCATATAGGGAGCACACTTGCTATTTTCTTCTTCTAAAATATTCACAAGATATTTTGTTTTTTTTTGGTAAAAGAATTTGTCTTACTTTCACATCTTTGCATTAGTGAAAGTCATCTTATTTGCTTCATCGAATATCATTGTCGATTTGGGTTTAAAACATGTGCATCACATTCTTACTTGTTGTTTTCAATTCTAGCGAACGTAGATTAAGTAGCAGGTCGTACACGTGGGGGTGATATCCATGATATTGACAAGAAATTAATCTTACTTTCACTGCACAACACATACCGAATCACATCATAATTAACACAACAGCTCAAACATCCCCCCTTTTCTGCGGTATTCCTCCGCCCGATTGAGGTAACCTTATAAGCCAAAACAAACTTGACATTTCCCCTAGGTCTTTTGTTTAGGATTGACGTCATTTTTCGTTTAAGGCATAAGCCCAAAGTGATTAAAACTAATCCTAGGGTTAGTCTGTTAATTTGATTGTGCATATTGCTTGTTTTTAGTTCTGTTTTCTATGTCATACATTGTTTCTATGATCACTTCAGAACAATTTGGTAGGTTATACTAAGCATTTTTAACCCCAAATCAACAACTTCTTATAGCTTCTTACACCGGTATTATTCTACCGACATTGGTTAAGCTTACAGACGCCATCTACTATTCTGACCGACATCGGTTACCTGACCGATATCTGTTACTGTCTTTCACAGTTCCCAAAACCAGCAACCTACCAATTCCAACATTTTGATGCTGCTTCTATTCCTGATAGATTGCATCCCTGTTGTGTACTCTTGTCCATGGTTGTTATCACTCGGAAACAAGCCGCAGTCATGGTTTCACATGCCTGCTTCCGTGCCTTTTCCTGAATCACCCCCTTCACATCCTGTGGGGAATCCTACTGACACCAGTGAGGTTCCCAAAATCCCTGTAGGAGATAAGGAATTTGTGAAAATTTTAGACGCTAATCCTAGCGCTGTACAATACTATTTGTCTCATGCCCCTGACCGTACACCCCGACGGTCAACTCCTTATTGGCATGCCTATTAGTATAGCCGCTCACTTAACTCCTTCCCCACTTGATAACTCCGCCTTGCCTTCTTCATCCTTAGCCTCGTCTCCCAACTCAGTGGCTTCGGGGGTTCATACGGCACAAATTGGATTTCCTTTGGTTAATTTGGGGCCCAACATATCATTACCGCCGACTTGATTCTACCTCGTCTCTCTCACAAATTGCTCCTTTCATAACTTGCTCTGTGCCACCTATCCACACAAGCTTTCCTTCTCAAGCTCCGCCCACCTTTTCATTTCCACACACGTATCCAGTGACTTCAACATCTTATATAGGACATCCCTATTCAGTCACCTCAACCTATTCGTCCTCAATACCTTATCAACATTTAACCCCACCATTGTCTAGTGGTGGCCCTTGGCCCAATCCTCCTCCATTTACAGCAACCACACCATCATCTCATCCAACCACTGATTTAATCAAACAAATGATGGACAAGATGCAAAATTTGGAGGCTTCTGTTTCAGGGAGCCGTAGCACCCTGACATACGAGCAAGTTTTTCAGGAGCCTATTCATCCTTCTGTCGCCCTTCATTCATACCCTTCTCAATGGGAATTACCAAAATTTACTCGCTTTAATAGTAAGGAGGATCCTCAACAACACTTGCAATCATTTAGACATACCTGGTATCTAATTTCTCATGACGATGCCTTACTACTTCACACCTTTCCCATGTCCTTATCAGGACCCACCTTGGAGTGGTACAGTGCTTTAACCCAGCACTCAATCTTCTCTTTTAACCAATTAGCCCAATCTTTCATGGATCATTTTTCCATTAACATTGCCAAGAAATTATCTATCAC
The DNA here is from genome assembly GCA_019776745.2 of Taxus chinensis. Taxonomy (NCBI): domain Eukaryota; kingdom Viridiplantae; phylum Streptophyta; class Pinopsida; order Cupressales; family Taxaceae; genus Taxus; species Taxus chinensis. The sequence goes on from CM034155.1 coordinate 279,433,121, forward strand.
CGACCTCTATGCCATCCGACAATTTGAAGACAAATCTATCGCAGATTTCATTGGACGATGGCGGGGCCTTATCAACTAACTTACTTATGCCTTGCCTCAGGCCAAACTTATCGAACTCTTTACGCGGGCCTGCGCTAAGCACATTTATCCTACCCTCCAAATTCAAACTTTCCGCACCTTTGATGAGGCCTTTACTATGGCTTGAAAACTAGAGATTCAAGCCTTAGAGGAAGAGAAATTGCAGTTGCACGAAAAAAACCCTAATTTCCGAACCCAAGACTCCACCAACAAACCTAACACCACCAATCCTCATGCATCGACTGCTTCAAAATCAAAAGGAGTTGTACACGCGGTGATGGTAAAATCTTAAACACCATCTAATACCCCGCCAAAATCCACCTATAAGTATAAATTCAAGCCCATCAATTATACTCCCTTAAGAGAAACATATGGTGTGATATTGGAAAAATTTCTCAAAGTAGGAGCTATCACCTTACCTCCTATTAAACCTCACTCTGGGTTTGATTCCACCCGTGCTATACCTTCTTGGTACAAATAAAATGACTTCTGCAACTTCCACCGCATGAAGGGACACAGTCACGAAAACTGCAAGATGTTGAAAAACATAGTGCAGGAAATTGTTGATGCAGGGGATATAACCCTCGATAAACCTAACACCCCTGCTAACTGAAATTTGAAAATCTTCAACAAACCATTCCCAAACCACTCCTCTAACAATGACATAAACCAAGATATCTTAACCGAGGAGAATTTTCATGAAATCCATGCGGTCTTCGACTCCCAACCAAAAGCTTCTATCAAGGAAATTATGAATCAAGCCTCTTCACTAATGCAGAGACCCGAACCCTCTTCACCACCATCAAGACAAAACAAAATCCTTGCCATTCCTTTACCCATAAAGGAATTAACTGCCCAGAGTTCTCTTCTCATAGATGAGACTTCTTACACCACATCCTTGAAAGACTGTGAGCGGATGTTATCTAACTTATCTATTTCCCAAACATCTCCTTCTACCACTCTTGTTGTACAAGAGGAAGGCTCGCCACTTTTTTCATCATCCTTAGACGAGAAACCCCTTGAACCGACATCACCAAATTCTTTACTCATGATGGATCCTCTCAAACATGCCCTCCTAACTATTATTTCTTCATCGCCTAAATGTTTTAAGCGACCGGTTTGAGCTCTTAACACCCAATGATACAGTGTCTCATTTACCCCCTGTATCACACTCACAATGGACCGGAATCACAACCCACCTTTCTTCCATACAAAAGTTCCTATTCACACGTGAGGATTGTCACCCCTCAGAAGATAGATGAGTCCTATGGGAGCATTTGAGTACACCATATTCTACTCAAATGCAGATGACTGATCCAGATGCTTCTACCATATACCCAAAGTGTTTACAAAAGCTTAAAATGCCTATGTCCTCATCTTTACCCCCCTCATCTCTACCAAATACCTCATCCACCTCTACTAACCTAACCAAACCTTTCCCTACGCTTAGGACTCTACCAATACCCAGTCTAACACACCCACCTAAACGATTAGATTTATTCAAAAATAAAGCCGTCCATCCACCTAAGAGACAAACTCGATCCCCTAAAGCCCAAGTCCAATCTATGCCTCTGTCACAACTAAAACCCTCGCCATCACACCTACCTTCTTTATTAGGACCTCACCCCTCCACCTTGCCTTAATACATCATACCTCCTGCGTTTTCTTTAAAACAACCTGCATCTTTTACACCCATACAGAGATCCATGGGCATATCAACACCGTCACCCCCAAGTATCCTGTCCACCTACCAACCCTAAACAAACTCCATCATCAAAGGATTTGTTTGCTGTCACTCCTCTTTCTCTGTGGTTGTTTTCTGCTACCACGTCATCTGACCAGCTAAACATAACTTCTGCGCTGAAGAAACCACGTTTAGTTAAATCCAATTATTAAAACCCCTTGTCTAAGCCACAACCCGTACGAATCAACCATACCCAATCATTACCGAAACCCACCCAATCAATAGCCTCATCTTCCTCTGACTTTGACCTGCTTAAAGGGCCTTACACCAAAATCCTTGCTATATTGGTGGAGAATGCAACCATTTCCCTACCCCCACTTAGACCCTATGATCCCATCAAAACCTTGACCTATAGGTTATGATGATTCTAAAATCTACGCTTACCACCGCACACCAGGACATGATGTAGAGGGATGCAAAGCTTTGAAAGCCATACTTCGTCAGTCACCTCTCTCAGATAAAAAGGTTAAGAAAGACAACTTACGAAGGGAGAGCCTTTAGCTTCAATCCCCTCTCTTGTACCACCTATCCCCACCTCACCGAGATCTATCATTATTACAACCCCACCTCTTGCAGAAAATGAATTATCCCTACTTTCTTCCTCTTCTCATGTTCACGAGATTAACATGATTTGTGTTGCTACTCAAGGGCAGAAAAACAATGGGAAAGCTAAAGAAAGCACACCTGCGACCTCTCCTTCGCCGTCCACCATCCCGATCGCACCACCACCTAAAGTGGTTATTCGTGGACCTGCCTACCCCATCTATAATGGATTTTCCCAGCGAACCATGATCAAACAACTTCACCAATCACCTGTAAAAATGACACTGTATGATCTCATTCAAACCTCTTAATCTCATCACCAAGCTCTCGTTGAAATCCTTCAAGGGATAGAGGTCTTACCTAACAAAACCTTTCTCGTTACCACCATCTTAACACCCAACCACGTTGCTTCTCTCACCAAACAATCTACCACTTCCGTCCCTGTGTAGCAAACCGCTACTGTCGGTTTCTCCAAAGATGAAATTTTTGACTTTGGTGCAGAAGATCCTGACCTCGCTCTTTTCATCCCAGCTTACGTCTGAGACATCTGGGTACGACATGTTATGATTGACGGAGGCGCTAGCTTAAACATCATCTCTTCCAAAGCCTTCCAACAAATGAATAACCCTTCTAGCTGCATATGTGCCAACCCCACCATGTTGCGGTCATTCAATGATGCTATTACTTCTACCTTAGGCACCGTGATCCTTAAAATTCATGTAGGGCCACGTACTTTACCCGAACTCTTCTATGTCCTTGAGGGAGAATTCCAATACAACATGTTATTAGGCCACCCTTGGATCCAGGCTATGGGATGTGTTCCCTCCATGTTACATAGATGCATAAAATTTGAGTATGAGGGGAAGTCTTACACCGTAAAAAATGACCCTCCCCCCTTCAAAACCTGCAATATGTTATATCGCCCTAATGATGTACTTGTACCAGTCAAGACACCCATTCATCCAACCCAACCATCTATTTCGACCACACCTCAACCATCCACCTCAACCGCACCTACACCTTCAACCAATGAAACCGCCATCGCAAATACCACTTCCTTTCCCACGGACAAAATCCCCACCTCAGATCCCTTAGTAGATGTTTTTCAACGCCTTACGTTAGGGGAGTATCGCCTATATAACGTTAGCACTTTCCATACCCCACAGGAGTACGGACAGTTACATGCGCATCCTACCTATGACCGTCGTGTGGGGGAAGTAATCTCCTACAGACCACCTAATTGTCACACCAACCTAATGTATGGGGGTGTCGATACATCCTCTGTCACCCCTGAACCTCCCCTTGGCGTGGTTCCCTTCCAATCTGATTTTCAATATCTAACTAATCATCGTTTCGCTCTCACCTTCCTGACGCGTTGTGCTTAGAAGGGCTTTGGTTTCGGTCTTTATGAACAAGGCCGACATACAATCATTCCGTGACTACATGCAAACATAAAGATCGTAGTGGTCTTATATTTTATGAAACACTTACACCAAAGAAACCTCGTGTCAGTTGTATCTGGGAGGATGATGAAGTCACCTCTTCGGAACCATCATCACCCATTTTTCCATCATCACCCACAGAGTCGATAGACCCTGAATCTATCCCTCCTAACTTTTTTTTTTCATAAACGCTATCTTCCTGGGTCCTCTCACTTATCAACGCGATAATGAGGACCGATCTTCTCTTCCCCATCTGTATCCAGACATGATCAAAGAGGATTCGCCTTCAATTAATGTTTTAGAGTTCCAGGATGATGACTCCATCCTCACTTACCTTGGTGCGGACGACTCTTATATTCAACGTGCCTTACCATCTGAAACTCAAACCATGTTGAATGAGTCGACTATAGAAATCAACATCCACACAGAGGATGATCCTCACATTGTGAAGATCGGACAATCTCTTAATGCATCAGAACAAACTACCTTTACTACCTTTCTCTGTGCCCGCAACCAAGCTTTTGATTGGTCCTACGCTAACATGCCAGGAATTGATCCTGACATTGATGTCCATAACATTACTCTGAAACCCAATTCCAAACCAGTTAAATAGAAACTAAGAAAAATACATCCACGCATTGCCCTCTTGGTCAAAGAAGAGCTTCAATGACTCCTTTCTGTTTCCTTCATCTTACCTATTGACTATCCTCAATGGATTTCTAACATCGTACCTGTTACTAAAGCAACGGGGGGACTTCGGATATGTACGGATTTTTTAGACCTTAACCTAGCTTGCCCAAAGGATGACTTCCCCCTCCCAAGTATTGATTAACTTGTTGATCTCACTGTAGGCCATGAGATGCTTTCTCTCATGGATGGCTTCTTGGGATATAATCAAATTTTGGTAGCCCCAGCCGATCAACATAAAACCATCTTCATAACTCCTTGGGGAACCTTCTGCTATCGTGTCATGCCGTTTGGCCTTAAAAATACTGGTGTGACCTATCAGCAGGCTATGACTTACATTTTTCATGACATTATGCACACTATCCTTGAGGATTATGTCGATGATCTTCTTAGCAAATCTAAACATTGCAGTGAACATCTCGATGTTTTAACCATTATTTTCAATCACCTATTACAATACTGTGCACGTCTTCAACCAAAGAAATGTGTTTTTGGTGTCCTTTCAGGAAAAATCCTTGGTTTCATTGTCTCTTTGCATGGCATCGAGGTCGATCCAGCTAAATTCAAAGCTATCCTAGAAATTCCCCCACCCACTAACCTCAAACAATTACGTACTTTGCAGGGCAAACTCCAATCTATCCTGTGTTTCATCTCACAATTCTCAGATCGATGTCAACCTTTCCATCATCTCCTTAAAAATGACATTGTCTTTCAATGGAGTGAAGAGTGCCATCAGCCTTTGAGGCTCTTAAAGCTTATCTCTTGTAGCCACCCGTGCTTATCCCACCTCAGGATGATCACCCTTTCTACCTTTACCTTTCTGCCACCGACCATGTTGTAGGAGCCATGGTCACACATCATGACTCTGAGCATCGAGAACAAGCCGTTTATTACATAATTCGTACTCTGGTGGATTACGAGACTAGGTATACACATGTAGAAAAGTTGTGCCTAGCGCTATCATTCGTGGCCACCAAACTCTGACACTACCTCCTGAATCAAAAAACTTTTATCATCACCAACACGGACCCCATCCATTATATGTATGCCAAACCTCATCTAAACCAACGCAATCGCCCGATGGCTTATGCTCCTCACTGACCTTGACCTTGAGTTTGTACACTAGAAGTCAATCAAAGGACAAACTATCGCAAACCAACTCGCGGAAGCCCCTTTACCTGGGAAACAATTTACCAATTTTACTTTCCCTGACGAACTCATTGCCACTCTTTCACTCAGTGATGAGTCATATCCAATGACCCTCTTCTTTGATGGATCCAAATGCCAGTGCGGCAGAGGGGTAGGCGTTGTTCTCATTCCTCTGGACGCTGAACCTATGCCTCTTTCATTCCGGCTCGATTTCCCCTGCACTAATAATATAGCGGAATACGAGGCCCTTGTTTTGGGTCTCTAGGTTACGTTACACTTAGGTGTAAAATCTATTAACATTTTTGGTGACTCTCAACTGGTTTTCAATCAAGTTATAGGCATCTACCAATGTAAAAATGAGGAACTTCAAAAGTACAAACATTACGTGGATTCGCTTTTGACCTTATTTACTCATGATTCTATCTAAACCATTCCCCGCTCTACTAATAAATTTGTGGATACTATGGCTTGCTTAGCCTCAGAAATTCCTACCTCACCAACTGACTCTGACATATTTGTCTTGGTCCAACAACTCTTTGCCCCATCTTGCTCAGCCCTGGATGTTTGTATGGTAAATAATGTGTCTGCTGACTCACAGGATACTTGGTATCACCAATTTCATGACTACCTTACAACCTCTGTTCTCCCACCTGACCTTACTAGTAACGTCAAATGTGATTTTCTTAAAGTATTTCTCATTATGTCATCATGGGGGGACTCCTCTATAAACATGGCTTTGATGGCATCCTCCTTCGATGTCTAATCGGCGTGGAGGTTACCTATACCATCTAACAAGTCCATGACGGTATTTGTGGTGGACATTTTAGTGGCCTTGCCATGGCCAAACGGATCCTTCACCTAGGCTATTATTGGCCTACTCTTAATAATGACTGCTACGAATATGTTAAGCGTTGTGTTATGTGTCAACAACATGCCAACCTTCAACATACTCCTAGCCATCCGCTACATGTCGCACGAGATCTTTGGCCTTTCTCACAATGGGGTTTAGACCTTATTGGTGAGATTCACCCGCCCTCTTCGCAACATCACCGTTGGATAATCACAGCAACCGAATATTACACTAAATGGGTGGATGTCATTCCACTCATTTCAACCAAAAAAGAAAAAATTGTAGAATTCATTAACCATCACATTATCTATCGTTTTGGTGTTCCTCATTGCCTGATAATAGATAATGGAAAATCTTTCAAAAACAAGTTATTACAAAACCTTTGTGACAACTTTGGTATTAAACTTAGCTTCTCATCACCTTACTATCCACAAGCAAATGGTCGGGCTGAATCTTCTAACAAAACTCTGACCAAAATTCTCACGAAAGTAGTTAACGATTCTGGAAAAAAATGGCATGATCACATCCCCTTTTCCCTTTGGGCTTATCATACCAGAATTTGTACCTCCACTAATGCCACACCATTTTCTTTGGTATATGGTACCGAGGCTGTCTTGCCTCTTGAAATAAAAATACCCTCCCTAAGAATATCTCTTCAGGATATTCTCACCAACGATGATTTCTGCCAAGAGCAGTTAGCCCAATTGGAGCTTCTTAACGAGCGTCGTCTTACAGCTCTTGACCACCTTTAAATCTATCAAAAATGCATCAAGCGTGCTTATGATAAGTGACTTCATGAGCGTACATTTAAGGTTGGTGATCTTGTCCTCAAAGAGAATCAACATGTAACCAAACTAGAAAAGAGCAAACGTGGAAAATTTGCTCCTAATTGGATTGGGCCTTACATTATCACTCATACTTATGGATCAGACACTTACCATTTAGCTTCACTTAATGGTAAACTTGAGCCTAAACCCCTTAATGCCTTGCATCTTCGGCCATTCTACTGTTGAATTTAGTGTTATATCACTTCTTATCTACCTTGTGCTTGTCCCTTGAGCTCATTTACTACCTCATACACTTTTGTTCCATGCATCTCAAAATAGAATCAAGCTCACGTGGTTTGGTCATTACCTCCTCTGAAAAGATGCCTTCCCCCTTTTTAGTCTGGTCCATGACTTAAAAGAATCAAAATAACATGTTCTTAATTATACACTTATGGGATATTCTTGAGTCAAACTTCCTACAAAACTAGGTGCTTCATGCCAAACGAACATCTAGACCTCTAAGTTATACATAGGCTGCTCCCTCAAAGGACAGCTATGTGAAAAACCACTTCTACTATTATAAATAGACTGTTCCCCCGAAGGACAGCTATACACAAAAACTGCATCTGCTACTATAAATAGACTGCTCCCTTGAAGGACAGCTATACAAATTCAGTCTTTATCAGAAGCTTCTCACATTGATAAGTTTCGTGAAGACCTCAAGAAAAACAAAATAAATATCCCATGTAGACTTCCCACATCAATCAGTCTATATCCAGAAAAATAAAAAGCAGTATTCAAAAGCACGTTTGAGTCATGGACTTGTCTATTTAGGTTTGGTTCTCTTTCATTAGCATAATCACCTTATAACAAATTCTCTGCGCCCCAGACTCTATCAGCCACCTCACCTCACCATTCGTCAAAGTAACAAAACTCAAGGGACGTGACATATATCTGATATATTTTGTGATTATACAACTCTTTTCACCAATCGATTTCTCGCATATGCAAGGTACCTAGGGATTCAAGCTCATCCTACGTTAATATGTGGTTTGTTTAGCTCTTCTCAACTACGGGACACTTTTGCCTCTTTTTTACTCTAATCTAGAATTATGTGTTGACCTTAATTAGGACAACGGTTCCCTACTACTTGGGTAAGCTGAAATTTCGCTTCACCTATACCTACACCAACATCACGTCAATCCCTTACCAACACCAATAACATTACCCTACCAATATCAATATTTTTTACCAACCAACAAATTACCTAACCACAACCAAAATTATCTGAATTCACCTCTCTCTGGTCCTAAGGGAGAACTACATCGGTTTGAGGCCCCTCCTTGCTTTGTGTAATGGGCTATTTAGGTAGAATTTAGGAGACATGGGGTCTCCCAAGGTTAGCTCGACTATCCCCTACCATAACCTATAATGTGTTGTGTTTTTCCTTAAAAATATAAGTATCTTCACGTATTTATATTGATAACACTCACCTCTGCAACCAACCACTTGGCCTGACCTAAGGCCACAACAAACCATTTGGCCCAACCCAAGGCCGCAACAAACCATTTGGCCCGACCCAAGGCCGCAACCAACCATTCGGCCCGACCTAAGGCCCACAACCAATCAATCAGGCCCGACCAAAGGCCGCGACCAACCAATTAGGCCCGACCCAAGGCCACACCCAATCAATCAAGCCCGACCCAAGGCCACAACCAACTAATCTGGCCTAACCCAACGCCGCAACCACCCAATCAATCAGGCCCGCCCCAAGGCCCCAACCAACCAATCCGGCTCGACCCACAGACACCTCACTAATCAGTCGGCTCTGACCCAAGGCCGCACCAGTTACGTACCTTGCCCAAGACCCATAAATTACGATTTTATCCACCCATCATGTAGATTTGTTATTCAATCAAGCTCACATGTTCATGTTTTAGCATGATTAGGGTACTTGAATTGATTAACCGACCAACTTTTCCTAGACCGAGACCGTGACGTTTATCTCAACCAAACCAACCATTGGGTACTACCGAACATGCCTAAACGTTACTATACCTTAACCATTATATCCCCTGGAGCTACTTCCTATGCCTTGGATATCAGGATTATATCACCCTTGTTTGGATAAACTATTGACCTTTACCTATGAATTACTTGTTTTCTCTTCAAATCATGTACCCTGGTCGCATTATTGCATTTCAACATGTGTCTGCTTCCTTGGACTTACCCCACCATCTTACCATCAGCCCAACACCATTTATCCTTTATCAACCCTATCCTTGATTTCACGTCACCTCAATCTATGATAGATTTGAGGGGGATTACCTATACCCTTAATGGGAGTAACCACTTCTTATTATTGTCACTGTAGCTTTACAAGACAAGCTACACAACAACAAGGGGCTAATGTAGACACCAAATTTGTGTCTTACGACACCCTGTGCCCCGCATCTCATTTCGCAACCTAGCCTCACCACCTAAACCTTGCACAATTATTTATTAATTACCTTATAATTAATAAATCCACACTTTCAAACCTGCCACCACTCATTTCTCCACCTCATCATGACCTAGCCCTAATCCTAAACTAACCTAATTAAGACCTATAACTTGGTCTACATCCACACCCATGACTAATTACCCCTCACCCACACCAAAACCAACCTAATAATGACTTGACCAAGCCCACAACTAATCTCTCAGGAGAAAAGGAGGGAAAGTTGGCTATTTTACTAAAAATAGCCCACTTTGACTTAACCGACATCAGTTCCTACTCGACCTCCGTCGGTTACGTAACCACCATCGGTTCCCTGTAAATGACCTCCCCCAACCAAAAACAAAGGATCGAGAATTCATTTGAAGGATCTGAAAAACTCACTTGGCAGAGTAGAGACAAGTGAATAAAAGAGAAGAGCATCGAGCTAAAGACTGCAACTGAGCCACTGGATTGTTGTCACCCTCGTTCAAGCATTAGAAAAGACTGAGGATAGCTTCATCAGCTCATTTTCCAATACCAGATCATCCCAACTAATCCTTACTGTCACTACCACATTCCTTGGACCTGAATCTTCATCAAGAACGAGTAAGTATTGTCTTGTATGTTTCTAAGCACCATTTCTTGAGCCTTTTGATTGATAGTAATTATAAGCTCACTCCTAGATCTACCACCTGCTAGCACCTTGCACTTAACCTTCATCCATACATCCTTGTATTGCCTAGAAGACAATTTTATCACACTCTAAGTCTTCCCCATCATCTCACTATTCCCCTCAGCCATCCACCAGTCTTATTAACCCCACAATCACCCTGCAACCAACCTCTACCTAGAAGTGCCTAGATTTCTGACCCTACCGGTGTCAGTTATCCCCTACCGGTAGCAGTTCTCTAACCGCAATCGGTTATCCAGTGACCGGCATCGGTCACTGTGACTTATACCCAAAACCTTCCTCTCACCTATTTGGCTCCTAACAATCTCAGATCCAATCTAGTTTATCCCTGTAACTCGACCTGAACGTATCAATGACCATTGACCAAACAAACAACGTGACGTTTTATTATCGGTAGTTTAGTCTCTATTGCTTAGTAACGAGATACCTAAATCATGATTTCGCAATAGCTTCTTTATTATCATTTGTGTTAATTTGTATTAAAAGGGAAACTGACCACCTTCGAAAGGAAGTCTAATATTTCCTGGGCCCAAGGCAATTCCCTCATTTATTGTCTAACTAAAATTTGGTGGTCTTGTATTCTTACTTGCAGGTAGTCCTTCGCAGAAAAAAAGGAGTTCTTCGTAATCGATCTGATCTCTCTCTACAGTATGCGCACACTCGCTCAACATTCAACAAGTATTCCTCCTAGCCCTAACCCTTATCTGTTTTTCAAAAGAATGAAAGGATAGAAGCAACTCTATTCCAGGAATGGACACATTCTGTGCGAAACAACATGTATCCAAGTGCATGATTGTGTGTCTACAAAAACATAGTAGAGTGAGGTGCACAATTTTTTTAAGAGAGTAGAAAGGAAGAAGAGTCACGTGGGAGAATTGTGCACAATGATGCATGAAGGTATTTTGGGCATATAATGGATGAATAGATGCACATTTGGAGTGTGAATGAGTTTTACACAAATGAGGAGAATGTAAAAGATGTAAGTAAATATGCATGAAGGGATTGCACAATGGTATGGATTGTGAAGGATGCACACAATGTTTTTTAACAAAGTCCAAAAGGCAATGGTGTATGAGAGAAGAGGTGAATGTGAATCTCTAGACAATAGTGCGGGGAAGAATGAAAAATAAGTGTGCCAAAGGATTTCATGAAAGAAAGTGTGTAGATGATGTGGCGATTGAAAAGACATGTGAAGAAAGAGAAATGCACAATTTGATAAATTTGGCTGGTTAGATGTGATGATCAAATAATATTAACCACTAGTATGACATGACTTAGACTTGTAAACATCTAGTGGAGGTATCTCATAACATTATTGGATCAATGTAATTTTAGGAATGATCTGGAAAAACATGTAATATTTCATTAGGGAAAATTAAAATAAATATGGATTCATAGCAATCCCTTATGGGAAAAGAAAATAATCTGATTGTTTTATGCAAACCCTCAAAATAGAAACTATTCACATATGGAAATTACTGGTAAATCATAAGAAAATAAAAAATCATAATAAATGACAACCATGGATAAAATATTAAAATATGATATTTTTTACTCAAAAATAAATTTCTATTTATTTTCCAAACTAAGAAATAATGGAAAATTGTTGTTTAATATACTTAGGGAAATAAAGCCAAAATCATGACCCAAATGACTGAAGATGACATTTTATGGCTGAAGTTGGATGTTTGTAAGACTTATGCACTAGTCCCACCCATACCACAAACTGTAACATGTAGTGAAGTCATTCATCCCTAAGAGGGTGATGTCATCCTCTATAAGGGCACAAAAATGGAATAAAATTCCACCAATTCATTGTCGCAATTAAATAGATGATGCCCTAGACATAAAAATACTAAGATCTAATTTGAAACATGCTCTCATTGATGCCCTAGAAAAAAAATGAGATTTCAACTACAAATCCTTGACTAAAAGAACAAATGTAACTATCGAAAGGAGTTTATGTACATACCAAAAATTGTAGGGTACAGTACCACCAGAACAATGTTACACATGCCCAAATGATGATACAGGTCACCTCGTAAGGTGTTCAGATCTAGAAAATCTCACGAAGTATATGTTAGCATCCCAAATGCTTTATTCATGTTCATTGTGCTTTGTTTTATTCCTCTGCCCTTCATTTCTTAGCTTTTTTCCCTTTAGTGATGAAACTGCCACCCTGTCAGGACAACGGTCATGTAACCGCTGCCCTACTCAGGGCAGTGGTCCTTCATGCGTTTTCCGGCACATTCTTCTGATCATGACTTACATAATTTTTCAACTTTTACCATATTTTCTCCACCTCCTTGGCTTGTATTAATGTTTTATGTCCCCTGGAATAGTGTTTCTCCATTGTTTAATGGTAAAAGAGTTCTAATGGGAATCACCTTTGGGTGAATGTGAAATATATAAATAGCCAGCTTGTTTCCAAGCAAATGGCTGCTCAAAACTGCCTCTCAACTTCTCATTTTCCATTGTTTAGTCTGTCAATTTCTTGTTTATAGCTCATTTTGTTTCATGTTTACATCCATGCTAGTTTTTCCTTTTCTTTTAAGAAGCCATTCAATATTCTTCCTTCATTCTTGTTCATTGTTGTCTATACAAATTAGTTTAGAGCATAGTAGTGTCAGTTATAGATTGCATCCCTTAGAGTTGCAGGTTGTGTTCTTCATAGAATGTAAACTCTATAATCTCTCGGTACACTTTCATTATATTCCCGCAGTAAATCCCACTAGGAATTACATATGCCAAGCTCTATCTCTTGCACTGTCCCTCTCCTACTCGCATTATATTCGGTCTATATCCAAAGCTGCCATTGTTTGAATATCTTCTTTTGTTGATGCTAGCATATACACGCTCTTCTGGATTCACGTGAACATGAAGGAATAAGGAGATCATTTTTGAGGGGACAAAGTCATACACTACTGGATTCGCCACTGTTCTACAAATTCCAGGTTTTATCTGTCAAAATTTCTAGTTAAAATATATCAAATAGAGTAGTGAAATATTTCATTTCAATTAAAAATCATTTTCGATATTGAAAGGGAAGTTGTGGGGATTGATAGTTTCTGAGAAACTATGATGCATTTCTCACTTTTGAGGTAGGATCGAGAATCTTTCAGTTAAGTTAATCAGCTATCTAGTTATTTAGGATAAACTCACAACTACACAGACAAGTAGCTACACCGGGCTACCTTGTTTGTTTTAATTTTGTTATTAGATTAGTTTTCATTTTCAGAATATATTAGATTAGTTGTTCTTTCAATTCCATTTAAAATTCTATTGAAAAAATACAAAAACAGAGGAATACATATATGTTGTAGATATATCTTGCATAGTCAATTTATTTTCATTTCAGTTAGGCTTATATTGATCTTGTATGACAATCACGGGACCTAGAGAGCCCAGGGAATACGTTTTTGAGCCAATCGTGCCTCAACCAAATACTGTTGCAGAAATAACTGACATAGACCAAAATCTCAGAATTTAGGTCTTCCAAACAACCATAGACCTACAAGAAATCAACACACAGTTAAGATGATTAAATATAGAAGACAACAAAGAACACACGTTCTAGTCAAGTCAACCAAATTATAGAATGCCTTGATAGATATCCGTATGACTGTAGAAGGATATGAAAGAGAGAAAACATTCAGTTGTGATCCACTAGTTCCACAGCCAAATACAGGAGACCTCCTCGTTGATAGAGACACTAGCTTATGTATCCAAGTTCCCAGAGCACCTGTTATATACTCTGAGAAAATCATGCAACTTCTAGTTCTAAACGTAGAGGCCGAAAAGGCATATGATTACTGGATAATTAGAATTAGGGATTGATTCTTCACATGACCATAGGAGGTCCACAACAACCACGAACTTACAGTTGTGATCCAAAGGTCCCATAACTCAATAGGCCGAAAAATCAGTCCAACGTTGACGATAGTTTGCAAACATTAGTGTTCAGATCCTCTCCACTCCCACTAGACATTATCACACAACTATCATTATTAAATGTAGCAGCCAATCAAGCTAAAGATTTCTTGACTAGACCAGAGAATCATCTGTAAAACACCAAAAGATCCACTACATATTTAGTCATTCCATTTTCATGACCTTTTCGGGAGATATATACGAAGCACCCACATGTTATCTTCCATGTATTCCACAACCCATAGATCGGATAATGGTAGAGCTCGATATTGATTGGAGCCTTCGAGCAGCTATCCTCACCAAATTATTTATCACACTGGTTTAGGTTAGGAGGGCCTTCTTTGCTTTAGATTCACAAATCCCACCATTGCGTGTTGAAAACATAAGATTACCCAACTAGCTTATCTGTAACCCACGTGTATTCCATCCCCACCGGCTATCTTGGCATGACCTCGGGAGGTCGGGGTGCGAGGAAGAGTTACTTGTAGATTCCCATGCTTGCATGTCACTTTTCCATCGTAAAAAATTGGTGAAATTTACGTGAACAAATAACTATTTCATCTTACCTACCTCATTAGCCTTCACATCAGCTTCACCCCCAAGTTGGTGAACCTAATATTGATGGAACAATTTCTTCACTTTCACAATCTTCTTTCAGTTTTATCCATCTTCTCTTCTTCCCATTATTCCACGGGTATTCATATACCCCCCGAATATGTCAGGATTTAATGCATATGGAATACCTCTCCTAGGTCTTGAAGCATACTACGATCAACTGAATAGACAACCATTAGCCTCAGCATGGGATGACAACTATTCAACTAACCGATTTTCAACACAAACTCCGTACTTAAACATGTATTCCAAATCACCATAAGGAGATATGTTCTCTTCTCTTGGCATGTTCACTCAACCACATGGATTTCCTTATGACCTTGCAAACACATATGCTACACCATATCAACAACCCATTCCACCTCCACCCCCTCAGAAAGCACCATCAATGGTCGAAACCTATGCGATAGGGACTTATTAAGAATATTTGAAAGAACCTTTAGAATTCACTATACAAAGTGTCATGCTTCCAAAACCTCTCCCCGATCTACCCAAGTACAAAGGAAAGGGAGACCCAAATGCACATATTAAGGCCTATACCACGACCATTCGAGAACTACTCCCTTGGGATTGAGTTGTTGCTAAAATATTCCCCAAAACATTAGAGGGTATCACCCTTGATTGGTATTACAGAATACCTGAAGCCTCAATACATTCATTTAAACAACTCGTTTCAGAGTTCATCAAGGCATTTAACATGAAATTTTTTTTGAGAACAGGAATCGGGGAATTCTTGCATATTAAAAAAGAGCACAATGAATCTATTGCTCATTTCATCCCAAGATGGCGTATAGTCCTCTATTCATCAGCAAGCACTCCAAATATGGATTAGATGGAACTATGTGATTTATTCCTTCATTCTCTCAGCAGAGAGATAAAGGAAGAAGTCCAGAAGTTCCCACTAAGAACTTATGATGAGGTGCTTGAGAGTGCTCTCCGAATAGATCAAGCTATAATAGATAGCGGTTGCAAGACATATGGAACAAATGGGAGATTAATCATCCCCAACCAAAACACTATGACTTATCCTACTACCACAAACGCAAATCAAGGACCTAAAATCCTTAACAAAAACCGAGGAGTTACAACAGATGGAGTGACTGACCAAGCAAAAAAAATAAACGTTGTAAATGTTCGACCACCAGTTAATTATCAACGAAACAACAATTTTACCCCAACAATCAACGTGGTGGATTTTAATCGTCCCCAACAACAACAACAATGACAACAATAGCAATGGCAGATCCAAACATAGGATCCAAGTCAGAACTCAATTGGATATCAAAACCAAAGACAACAAACACAAAACTTTAATCCTAATAGTCAACAGTTCAATCAGAATTTTGGACCACAACACGTGCCAAACCAACAACCTAGGAGTTATAATTCTAACTCATATTGTGGTTTCCACAAAATTCGAGGCCATGACACTGGGACTTGCTGCGATTACAATAAGTTCATGAAACGTCTACTAGAAGAACAAAGATAACTCTTCATAGAAATTTTCTTAATAGATTCTGTGACACCTATGCCAAAAACTTTCACAGAGGCAGTCTCCCCCCAAAATGCACCTCTTAAGATCTTCAATGCTCCACTTCCAAATCACAATAACAATAATAAATTAAATCCAAATGGGATGAACAAAGGTGTAATGATAGGAAATAATGATCACAAAGCCTCAACTTCGCTAAATCCACATGTCGCACCACAATTAGGAAATCAGCCATGAACCAATATAGTTGGTCTAGTGGAGTTAGATATTGAGCTGCATGTAGAAGCCATAACAAGAACATGAGAATATTCTTCTCAACCAAATCCAATCTATCCATTAGAACCAGATAACATTCAGAAAACATTGGTAAAACATGTGGGTGCTTATGATTTAATTAATGACTTAACAAAGACCTTCGCTCACATCTCCTTTTTGGACTTGTTGAAAAACTCTCCTACCCATAGGGTTTCTCTGTTAGAAGCACTAGGTATAGGTCATTTAATTAACATCACTCCACCTCTTGAAAGACAAGTAAACCATATAGACTTTGATATCCACCCTCCAGGGCAGCCAAATAGGGATACCGAGTTTATATTCGACATAAACAAAATGCCAACAAATGCTGAAATTACACGTAGAGGCGATCCGGCCTTGTATTTACAGGTGTGGGTTTACAATAATTATGTTAAATGCACAATGGTGGATGATGGGGCATTAATTAACATTGTCCCCTTCTCTTTCCTTCAAAAGCTAGGATATGGAGAAACAAACTATTCCACAACAAGAAATACGCTAAGAGCTTATGATAGCCTTAAAGCTACTTCAATTGGGACTATAATATTACCAGTCACCTTAGGACCCAAGACAATCCTCACCGATTTTTATATCATAGATTGGGAAACCAACTATAATATGATCCTCGGTAGACCATGGATACATCACATAAAAGCAACCCCTTCTACGTTATTCCAAGAAATAAGATTCTTACACCTAGGAAAGATATTTGTAGCAAAAGGTGACCCAAAACCATTCGACATACACCTAGCAGACCTGAAGAAAAGACTAGGTGTTCACCCTGAGTTTGAACTCCCAAAAAACCAACTTAACTAACCAATCGACTCCAGACCAGAAGAAAAATTAATACCTACAACAGAACTAGAAATTACAAACCTAGTCAAGGGCATCCCAACCCTCAAGGATGAAGCTAACATTGTAGAAACAGTGTCATTAGGAACTTCTGCAAAAATTGTCGAATTACTAGAAAAAGATCTACCAATTTTCCTACCATTTGACTCCGCAGGTATGGGATGCACCCTAGGAGTTTGTTTGCTTCCAACATAGGAACTTTGCATGGTAGAAGTAACCGAAACAGAAGAAACAGACGTAAATAATGTCCCACCATCCATTTTTCCTAGTAAATATTAGACTCTCCATTTTGATGGAGCTAAGTGTCGTTATGGAGCTGGGGCAGGTGTGATCTTTACTTCTCTTGAGGGAAAGATCCTACCTTTTTCTTTTAAGTTAAACTTTGAATGTACAAACAATGGCACTGAGTACGAAGCCCTCCTCCTTGGCCTCATCATAGCCAAAAGGATTGGTGTTAATGACATCAGAGTATTAGGAGACTCGCAGTTAGTTGGAAACTAGGTCTCTGAAGCATATGAGACTAAAGCTGAGCACTTACAGCTCTATGCGGTATTAGATCTAAGTAAAATATTTGACTTCCTATCCATTGAAGAAATCCCATGAGAACAAAACCTTCTCACATATTCAATAGCAACCTCAGCTTTGCGTTTTACCCCAAGTAATGACTTGGAAGATACAAGTTTTAAAGTATCACTTCGTATTGAACCATTGGTGAAGAAAATGTCAACAAACCCTCTGTTAACACATACAAATGAGAATGAATCTCCTATCTTACATCATGTTGATAGTGATAAAGTCACTCTCGAATATCTAAACACCTATGCGGAGCTACACCTTGCTCACAGTATATTTTATCTTTCCTTAATACCACATTCCTCTTCCTACTTTGGAAATCCCACGGTAGAGTCTCCTCACTAGAAAGATCTCGATATCTACGAGATAGAAAATGGAGAAAGCTTGGAACTACCTCCAGCCCCACCTGAGTTTGAAGAAGGTAACACTTCTTTGATAGAAGAAACCATTGATATAAACATTGGAACGGAGGAAGAACCAAGAATTTTGAAGTTGGGATCTCCATTAACTCTAGAAGAAATAGAAATACACACCCAAATCCTCAAAGAACATCAAAAGGATTTTGCATTTAATTATAAATAAATGACAGGTATCGCACCACAGGTTACGGTACATAATCTTGTCACTAAACCAAATGTGAAGCCAATTAAACAGAAGTCAAGACCAATGAAGCCAAAAGTGGCTCTCATGGTAAGAGAGGAAGTAATAAAACTTCTCCAAGTAGGATTCATCAAACTAGTTGATTATTCACAATAGGTGTCTAATATCGTCCCCACTCTAAAAAAGAATGGGAAGATACGAATTTGTATAGACATTTGGGATATTAACAAAGCTTGTCTTAAGGATGATTTCCCATTACCATCCATTGACGTTATCGTTGATGCAACAACTAGATTTGAACTAATGTCCCTCATGGATGGATTCTCATGTTACAATCAGATTAAAATATCTGAACAAGGTCAAGCAAAAACCACGTTTATAACTCCCTGGGGAACTTATTGCTATGTTGTTATGCCATTTGGTCTTAAAAATGCCGGCACTACGTATCAGCGAGTAATGACTTATATATTCCATGATCTTATCCATAAAATTGTGGAATCATATGTGGATGACTTGTTAGCCAAAGCCAAGAAATGTTGTGATCATCTGGAAGTACTCCGTGTCATCCTCTCATAATTAATTGAGTATGGTGTCACATTAAACCCAGAGAAGTGTGTTTTCGGTGTAACAGGAGGTAAACTTCTAGGATACATTATATCTTCACGAGGGATTGATGTTGATCCAGCCAAAATATGGACTGTTGTTGAAATGATCCCACCTTCGAATGAATTTGGAATCAGGACATTTCTCGGTAAACTCGGTGCAATCTGAAGGTTCATCCCAGATTTAAGCTTCGCCATTCATCCAATCAAAAATCTACTCAAGAAAGATTATAGTATCAATTGGACTAAAGATTGCAATGAGTCTTTTGAAGTAGTTAAGCGCTTCTTGTTGTCACCACCCACGCTAATGCCTCCCAAGCCAAACTGCCCTTTAATCCTATACTCACGAGCCACTCATGTCTCATTGGCCTGCATGCTAGCTCAATAAGACAATGAAAAATGAGAACGCGTGATCTATTTCATTATCCAAACATTAATCGATTATGAAACATGTTACAGATAGGTAGAGAGAGAATGCCTTGCCATAATTTTTGCAACAAAACATTTAAGACATTACATGTTAAATCAAGAAACAAAGGTCATTGTGAAGACAGACCATTTACGAACATTTCTCACGCAAGGGTCCTTGTCTAAAAAATCTGGCCATTTCATAACCCTAATGGGAGAATTTGAGTTAACATTCGTAAACCAAAAATCTATTAAAGGACAAATCATTACAGACTAGTTAGCTGACAATCCGCTAGATGGAGGTGAACTGGTAGATCTAGACTTTCTTGATGAATGTGTATTCTTTGTCAAAACTAGACCCCCCATCTCTACATGCTCTGGTATACTAATATCATCAATTTTATCATGGATCATACATACCCAGAAAGTGCCAAACCGCAACAAAGAAGGTAGTTACACATTATTGTCACTAAATATGTTGTTTTAGACCAAGTGCTCTATTGCACAGCCTTCGACGACATGCTTCTAAGATGCATCAACATAGAAGAATCCAAGAAGATTCTTCATGAATCCCACAGTGGGATATGTGGGAGCCACTTCGGTGGTCATGCCACCACTCACAAAATACATCGAATGGGATATTTTTGGCCCATCTCAAGCATGACGCAGTGGAATTCATACGTAAGTGCAACAAATGTCAAGAATTCTCTCACGAGATTCACATGCCAGCACAATCCTTGTAACCAATAGCAACTCCATGGCCCTTCACCACTTGGGGTCTAGATTTAATAGGAAAATTCTCTCCCTCATCAACCGATGGCCGTAATTTTATAATCACAGCCACAGAATATTTTACCAAATGGGTGGAGGCCATGCCTCTCACCACCGTACCAGGTTCGGTGATTGCCAAATTCATTTTGAACCAAATTATATTTAGGTATGGTTTCCCACAAGTCATTATCTCAGATAATGGAACATCCCCTAAGAACAATGAGGTTTGTGAGCTATGTAGCAAGTTCAAAATAAACCATCACACAGCCTCTCTTTACTATCCTCAAGCCAACGGGCAGGCTGAAGCAACAAACAAGATGTTGAAAGCTATTCTCCTTAAAACAATCAAGGAAAACAAACGAGATTGGAATTTAAAACTATATCTGGCCTTGTGGGCCCACCAAACCTCAATAAGAACACCAATAGGAGCAACTCCTTTCTCATTGGTATTCGGAGCAGAAGTAGTTCTCCCACTTGAGGTTGAAATACCCAGTCTCTGCATCTCACTACAAGGGATTCTGGATGAGGAAGCTTATAGAGAGGCATGCCTCTCCTAACTAGAAATCCTAGATGAGGCTAGGTTAAACGCCAAACAACGACATAGATCCTATACTAACCGGATGTGCTGGAAGTATAAAAAAAAGGTCTATGAGCGAGAAATATATGAAGGAGATCTAGTTTTAAGACTAGACAGTCAGATTGACAAAAAAATTGGCAAAGGAAGAAAGTTTCAGCCCAAATGGTTGGGCCCATATCGAGTCATGAAAGACTACAAAAATGGTGTGTATATCTTGTGCACACTAGAGGGTGAGGAATTCAATGAATCAGTCAATTCCTTGCATCTTAAATGGTTTTACGCATGAAGCATCGACACTATTTATATAATTATATCTACATTACATATTTATTTAGATAGGTTCATTTTGTTCACTCGTTTCGTAAAACTTGGTGATCAAGGGAATTTCTCTTAAGAAATTCATTACAAAATTCTGATGGTATTAACAGGAGTATTCAAATCATACTTCTTAATTTTCATAACATCATCAACTATTTCAGAATTATTTCATCAATTAAAGCTAGATATGACAAAGTCTTAACAGTAGCCATACCAAGGCCTGCATGTTTGTTCTCACTTTTGGTTTCTTCCTAGGATAGGTGTCTTTCCTATGGTCTATTCTAGAAGCTTCATGGTGTCACATCTATCCTGTATATATATCCCTTTAGAAATAAGAACATACTAACATTTTTCTCAAGTAAGTAAGTCGAATATAGATCAAACATAAAATTTTACTTTTACACATTTCCTTGCCCTACCAACCTTTGGTGATGAGTTTGCATCTCTTACTAGTGACGTAGGGTTGGGAAAGGATGGGAATGCCCTTACTCGCTTGTGCCTTGTCCATGGTGATAAGCCCATGCTTCCTATTAGTAGCATGGGGCAAGGTGTAGGGGGTCCTCTTGATAGTAAACATTGAAGGTCATAAGCAAATAGTTAAAATAAACCTTTGAAATCTTGAGTCAAAAACAAATGAATCAGATGTCCAAAATTTCAAGAGAAATCAAAACCATGAAAACCAGATTTTGTCAACCAAGTGGCCATCTACAGATCTAAGTCTAGATAAACTACAAAGCAAGTCACATTCTAAACTATGGAGTCACTTGAGTAGGGTAGGTTTGTAGCATCCTAATTTGGTTCCACCAACTCTTTGTCTATCTCCCATCATTACCATTTCAACACACCTCATAACTTGTGCCCTTTCTAGCTCTCAGTGGTGAGCCCTCACATCTTAATAGTTGCATGGAGTTAGGAGTGGGGCAAGTGCATCTACTCATCGTACCAGTTTGTCATTACATTTTGTCAAAATAATATGAAGTACCGGAAAATTATTTATGAAAGCTAAAGTTCAAGATCACAAGTTCATTTTCATCATCATACATCAGCATCACGAAATAAAAAAAGAAAACATTTGTGATATTTGTTCTCCATTGCATACATTCTGAAAAGCATATAAAAACAAAATTTTATAAACATCTAGTATACATGTGAAAATGAATCACAAAACTCTAAGTACAAAGAGATCTAGATCCAAAAAGAGATGTATATGTATATAATCAGGTTTTTGTATAATGCCATCATGTACTAGGCATGGTCAAAATGCTCAATGAGCCTGAAAAATAAAAATTGATCATATAAACAATCTAGCAAGAGTCATTATAAAAAGAGCCAAGTGGCCTCTCAATCCCTATGGGATCCCTCAAAAGGCACATGACCACGTCTAGGACTCCAGCTACGCCAGCGCTTTGAGTGCACTAAGGGCTCACGGTCCTAAACGGTAGTTGTAGCCTCACTATGAAAGTAACTCCTCATCAGGTGCTCTACAGTCGTATACCTGGCTAACTCGGTATGGAGGGAAGTCACCATCTTGGCCACATGCCAAACGGGGGTAAAAACATCAGTATTCTTACCAGCTATTGAAGGCTCCCCTGTATCCACAGATAGCTCGGCATGAGTCTTCTCCATAGGGAGCATCAGGGTATTAGTACATACCTGGTGAATCAAGTCTCTCCACTCATCAACAGTCTCTGCAAGCAAAGGAGAAATACAAGTTAGAAAATAATCAAAAGATGAAACCAAGGATGAATAAAAGGAGAGATAGCAACTAATTCAATCCTAGCTAAAAACAAATATTAAAAGAAGAGTGAAAAATCACTCGGATCTCTAGGCCTCTAAGAGGGATCACTAGGATCAGTGCCTGCCATAGATGCTGCCGCTGATTGATGTCCTCCTCCTATGTCTGGGGCAACATAGCTTCCTACCACAAAATTGTCCTCTCCACTTAAGTCCTAAGAAAGTAACTCCTCTGAGAGTAGAGTCACCCTCTCTGCGCTCTGCTCTACCCTCTCGGCTTGTAAAATATCCTGAGTGTCATGCCACTCAGGATCGCTATCCTCTCCCTCACCTGACTCACTAACCTCTATGTCCTCGGTCTCCTCCTCCATCTCTCCCCCTGTGAACTCCTCATACTCAGAGTCTATATCAATAGGGTCATCACTGCTATGGGTAGGACCGGAAGCAATCTGAAGTAAAGGTGCATAAGGAGCACCAATTCTCTCTCGGGCACATACCACCTGCCTAGCTGTAATAGGGATGCCAAGAGTAACAATAGTCCAACCCCAACCTCTAGGACCTCCCCTAGCCTCCCAAACTGATCTGAACACTGGCACCACTAGGGGAAGCATACCAATGTAAGAAAGGTCGAACTGCTAAGGCACTCGATCAAAGGGGTATGTCTCTACCTTCCCCTTCCTGTCCACAAGCTACCCTGTAGGAGAGCAGGAAATCAAAGTGAAGGTCTCCTCACCCCATAACCCTACCATGGCCTGATAAGGTGTGGCCTCCATATCCTCAGTAGTTAGGGAAGCAACTGGCTGGTGGGGTGCTCTAAGAACCAACATCTCTGTCCATCTAGCTGCCCTCATGGCCCCATGATCCGCCACCTCTATGCCTCTCCCATAAGGGATAATACGCTCATAGACCCAGCTGATAACCAAGGTCAGATGGCTCAAATAATGTCCCTATAAGTGAACCACCCTGTATGAGTCGTGATAGGTGGTCCCAAGTATATCAGCTCCCCAGGCATAAATCTAACCATGTGCCTCAATCTATGCGATGATGGGGGCCCAGTAGTAGAGCAAAGTATCCCCTCCCTTGTCTCTGATCAATCTTGAAGCACGGATGCTCATAATGGCTTGATGGATCAGAGGGATGGGCAAGCCAGGAATAGAACGGACCTTCACCCCATTATTCAAACTAGTGGAGACAACTGCATCTCCCACATAAGTGGCCCACTGAGTCACCTAAGCTCTTGATACTACTGTATCAAATGAAAGTCTCCTCCCAATAATCGGGACACCCAAAATGTGATAGACATCCTCTAAAGTGATAGTCCACTCACCCCTGACACTTGGAAATCGGAAAGTGTTCCGATTTGCATCCCAGTAAGAAAATAAGTCACATAGTATTTGACTGGCAAGGGTAACGTGGGGGACCCGTGCGATCCTCAATATACCCACCCGCTGAAGGGTATCCTATTCATCCTGAGAGAGTGCATCTAACACTACTGGAAGCAAATCACTCTCTCTCCCTCGGATCCATCTAATGTACTCTTCCTTCTTCTGAAAAACACACAAAAGCACGCAAAAAAGAGCAAGTAAGTATCAAAATTGCATTAAAAAAATTGTTAAAGCAGGTAAGAATGCTAGAAATGCAAAAATAAACTCAAATTAATGTTATCTTAACATTCTGAAGAGAACCGCCACCCTGAGCAGGGCGGTGGTCCTATAACCGCCACCCTGCTTAGGGCGGTAGTTTTGTCCCGCATTTAAAAATGGGTCACATGCCCTAAAATGCTAAAAAATGACCATTTTGACTAAAACAAAAGCCTACCCATTAGGCACCCCCCTAAGAGATACATTTAAAACTGACATTTCTAAAAATAACCCCCCCATGAAAAAGTTTTCATCATTTTTACATATTGGGTGCAAAAACATTAAATCAAGAAGAACTAACCTGAGATATCATGGGTCGAGGATCTACTCGCGGTGGCATGATCACTATCTCGATGCGAACGTTTCAACTATATTCTCATTAAAATCCATCACCGTGCGTCCTAGAGCTCAAAAACTATCAAATCAACACGTGCAAATGAATAGGAAAATAGTCCCATTATATATATATATATATATATATATATATATATATAGTGTTTTGACGCATTTTCGAGTGCCCCTTTCATAGGTTTAGAGCGCCAATGGAGGTAAGTTCTCATCCCCACACAAATGGTAAGTCCTCATCTCATACTAATTTAGTATTTATTTTTTGATTTATTTTGTCTATATGCACTTGAGTCTTCTTTCCATTTTACAGGTAGCGAGAACTTGGATGATGACATTTCGACACACGGGCGTGTTAGGTTTAATTTCTAACTTCCCATTTTGGGACTGCCATACTCAGACCCACCGTTTTATGCCTCTTCATGGCTAAAACGCTTCTCTGAGGGGGAAATATGTATGTACCCAAAATTGTAGGGTACAATACCACCAAAATGATGTTACACATGCCCCAATGATGATACAGGTCACCTCGCAAGGTGTTCAGATCCAGAAAAGGTCACGAAGTATATGTTAGCATCCCAAATGCTTTATTCATGTTCCTTGTGCTTTTTTTTATTCCTCTACCCTTAATTTCTTAGCTTTTTGCCCTTTAGTGACGAAACCGCCACCCTGTTAGGGTGGCGGTCCTGTAACCGCCACCTTGCTTAGGCCGGCGGTCCTTCACGCATTTTCCAGCATGTTCTTTTGATCACAACTTGCGTAAATTTTTAACTTTTACCAGATTTTCTCCACCACCTTGTCTCGTATTAATGTTTTATGTCCCCTGGAATAGTGTTTCTCCATTGTTTAATGGTAAAAGAGTTCTAATGGGAATCACCTTTGGGTGAATGTGAAATCTATAAATAGCCAGCTTGTCTTCAAGCAAATGGCCCCTCAGAACTGTCTCTCAACTTCTCATTTTCCATTGTTTAGTCTGTCAATTTATTGTTTAGAGCTATTTTGTTTTATGTTTGCATCCATGCTATTTTTTCCTTTGCTTTTAAAGCCATTCGATCTTATTGCTTCAGTCTTGTTCATTATAGTCCATACAAATTATTTTAGAGCAGAGTAGTGTCAGTTATAGATTGCATCTATTACAGTTGCAGGTTGTGTTCTTCACACAACATAAATTCTAGAATCTCTTGGTACACTTGCATTATATTCCCGCGATAAATCCCGCTAGGAATTGCATATGCCAATCTTTGTCTCTAACGCTATC
This sequence comes from Taxus chinensis, assembly GCA_019776745.2. Classification (NCBI taxonomy): domain Eukaryota; kingdom Viridiplantae; phylum Streptophyta; class Pinopsida; order Cupressales; family Taxaceae; genus Taxus; species Taxus chinensis. The sequence goes on from CM034155.1 coordinate 279,459,560, forward strand.
CCTCTCCTACTTGCATTATATTCGGTCTATATCCAAAGCTACCATTGTTCGAATACCTTCTTTTGTTGATGCTCGCATATACACGCTCTTCTGGATTCATGTGAACACGAAGGAATGAGGAGATCAATCTGAGGGGACAAAGTCATACACTACTGGATTCACCACTGTTCTGTAAATTCCAAGTTTTATCTATCAAAATTTCTAGTTAAAATATATCAAATAGAGTAGTGAAATATTTCATTTCAATTAAAACTCATTTTTGATATTTCTAGGGAAGCTATGGGGATTGATAGTTTCTGAGAAACTATGATTCATCCCTCACTTATGAGGTAGGATCAAGAATCTTTCAGTTAAGTTAATTAGTTATCTAGTTATTTAGGATAAACTCACAACTGCATAGGCAAATAGCTACATCGGGCTACCTTATTTGTTTTAATTTTGTTATTAGATTAGTTGTCATTTTCAGAATATATTAGATTAGTTGTTCTTTCAATTCCATTTAAAATTCTATTGAAAAAATAAAAAAATAGAGGAATACATATATGTTGTAGATATATCTTGCATAGTCAATTTATTTTCATTTCAGTTAGGCTTATATTGATCTTGTATGACAATCACGGGACCTAGAGAGCCCAGGGAATACGTTTTTGAGCCAATCGTGCCTCAACCAAATATTGTTGCAGCAATAACTAACATAGACCAAAGTCTCAGAATTTAGGTCTTTCGAACAACCATAGACCTACAAGAAATCAACACACAGTTAAAATGATTAAATATAGAAGACAACAAAGAACACACGTTCTAGTAAAGTTAGCCAAATTATAGACTGCCTTGATAGATATCCGTATGACTGTAGAAGGATCTGAAAGAGAGAAAACATTCAGTTGTGATCCACTAGTTCCACAGCTAAATGCAGGAGACCTCCTCATTGATAGAGACACTAGCTTACGTATCCAAGTTCCCAGAACACCTGTTATATACTCCGAGAAAATCGTGTAACTTCTAGTTCTAAACGTAGAGGCCAAAAAGGCATATGATTACTGGATACTTGGAATTAGGGATTGATTATTCACATGACCATAGGAGGTCCACAACAACCACGACCTTATAGTTGTGATCCAAAGGTCCCACAACCCAATGGGCCTAAAAATCATTCCAACGTTGACGTTGGTTTGTGAACATTAGTGTTCAGATCCTCTCCACTCCCACTAGACATTATCACACAACTATCATTATTAAATGTAGTAGCCAATCAAGCTAAATATTTCTAGACTAGACCAGAGAATCGTCCATAAAACACCAAAATATCCACTACATATTTAGCCATTCCATTTTCATGACCTTGTCGGGAGATATATACGAAGCACCCATTAGTTATCTTCCGCGTATTCCACAACCCATAGATCAGATAACGACAGAGCTTGATATTGATTGGAGCCTTCGAGCAGCTATCCTCGCCAAAACGATCTATCACACTGGTTCAGGTTAGGAGGGCCTTATTTGCTTTAGATTCGCAGATCCCACCATTGCGTGTTGAAAACATAAGATTACCCAACTAGCTTATTTGTACCCCACGTGTATTCCATCCCCACCGGCTGTCTCGGCACGACCTCGGGAGGTCGGGTGCGAGGAAGAGTTACTTGTAGATTCCCATGCTCGCATGTCACTTTTCCATCGTACAGTTTCCTCTGAAGATAAGAGGGTTTTCATTATCGAATATTGTTGCAATGGAGGGTTTTCATCCCAACTATAAAAGGATGTTTGAGTGACAACTCAAAACCTCAATGAAAAAATAGATTGTATCAAAATAGTTCCTCCAAATGACCCAATTGATCTCTTTTATGATTTTTTATGGCACACATTATGAGGAAATGGACCCAAATGGGTAAACCCACTTCTATTTCAATATTATGTTTTTCTTTATCAAACCATCACTTTTTCGACAATAAAACATAAGTTGACTTTTAAATGCATATAACATGAAGTTACTATTTTGAAAAATTAAGTTAAATTCCTAATTTATTTCCCTTATGAATCCCTTTTTTCCTATGGGAAATAAACTTGGCTAATGGTTTTCTCTAGATTAACTTCAAACGGGAGAAATTACAGTCGTCCCCTCCCAAAGTTGTTTTCCTTCAAGTAAGGCATAGTTCATCTATTACTCTCTTTTAGTCTAAACCCTCTTGCAAATACTCGGGTCCCAAATAAATATTGGAAATTCCTAATCCATGATCCACTTTATGAAACAATTGAATTCAATTGCACCTTTTCAATATGATTATTTTTGGTTTCTTCTTATTTCGTCCTTGACTACCCAGAAGTTGATATTTTTGGCTTCTCTATAGGTGTTATTTTCTCAAAAGGTGTTGTCCTTAGCTATACTATAAGGATAATTTACCATTTGATGTGATGTTTCAAGATCTAATTCCTTATTAATTTCTTCTTGAAGATAATGATGGTTAAAATATTTTACCAATCCCTTGAGTGGTTCAACCAAAACCTAAAAAAAATATAATTTTTTTCCTTTCAGTAACATCTAGTACCATCACAAATAGCTTGTAAAATTATTCACATAGTCATCCATTGTATTGTGTTATTTCAGCTATGCCAATTCCCTAAAGTTAATTTCTAGACCAATTCTAGGAAATATATTAATCAATCTCCTATAAACACACCATAGGAATTGATGAGATTATGTCCTTGTGTGATAAACCCATGGTACCACCATCCATGTGTTATTCCCTCTAGATTGATGCACGAGCCTCACTCTAAACATGTAAATATGTCATGTGGTCTTCAATTTTTTTTTTTTCAAGTGTGTTTATAGGTTCTATTTTTCATTCAGAGTCATTTAGAGATGTTAGTTTTGTCCAAGTCCTTCACAATTTTAAATTTTGCACTTTTCCTCCAAAAGTGCAAGTTTGAATTTTGGAGGCCTTTTTTGGCTTGTTTGTGTAGTTTGGTATGGTTTAGTGTTGTAAGTTGGAGTTATGGGGATTTCTCATGTTTGTAATGGTCTTATGGAATAGTCAATAGGTTACAAGAGGTTTAGGATCATGGTCACATGCTCCCATACTAAGGTGAAGCAAAAATAGCTTGTTCAAATGACCAAAAAGGTGGATGAAGGTTCCTATCCGGTTAGAAAATGATGGAAGGATTATAAAAAGGAAATATTGTAACTAATTGAGCTCATTTAATTCTAATGAGAATCAAAGGAAGCTTCAAGGAATTTTGTGTGATATTTCTTGTGTGTACATATGCTTGTTGTGATAGTTTTCTATGTATTCCTGTGGTTTTGATGAGAATTAACTATGTGCATGCATTTGTGAGGAAAAATATGAATGGTTAGAGACCTATTCCCATATGTTTACAAGGATTTGAGTGATTCCATTACTTGATATAGTAGTATATGTGTTTGTATAAGACTGTGCAAACTATAACAGGCCATTTGGGAGTTCTTTCTTGTAAGTGTGTTAGTATTGGCACGAGCACGCGCGCGCGCGCGCGCGTGTGTGTGTGTGTGTGTGTGTGTGTGTGTGTGTGTGTGTGTGTGTGTGTGTGTGAGTGATTTATCAAACAAGTTGAAGAAATGTCAAGGAGGGAGTTAAAGAAAATTAACAAGTTATCTCATTCCTACAAAGGTATTTAAAAATAAGGAGAAAAATTAATTTCTTAAGAAGATTGAGACAAAGCTAGAAACCCTTGTTTCTTAGGGCATGATAGTGTGTTTTGTGATAAATATCAAGTTTTAAGAGATCTTGAGCCCTAGTGGTAATATGTGCACGTGAATAAGGTTATAAAATACCTCAAGTATAAGTTTTAGGTCTTCAAACAATTTTTGGTTCATTTTATTGCTATTTGCCTCCTATCGGGTTTGTAGGAAACCCTACTAAGGTGTTTGTGAGAAAATTTGTTAGGTGGAAAAAATGGTGAGTATAAACCAGTGCTATGGGACTCTAGGTCCCTCTACTTGGGTGGTACAAATATCCTTATTATGCATGCATGAAATTGAAATATGTGGTGTCTTGACAGTCGGGGATCCAATGGGGACACTCCACTGAACCTATGGCAAAAGCTTGCAATTTCTTGCAAGGGAGGAAATTGCTGAGAGAGTAGGAAAGGGAGTGGGAAAAAGGAGAGGGGATTAATATTTTAGGTATAAAATCAGATTCCTACAACCATTAATTATATTACTTCAACACACATAGGTATAAAAGAAAAATAATTTTGCAATTTACAACAATATAAGATACGATTAAGAACACAAAGTCTCATTAATCTTCTTATCAAAAAAGATATGAAACTCCTTATTTATTCATCGATTCTTTAGAAAAATCATACATAGTGAGAAATAATAGAACATAGAGAATGGAAGTAGAGGAAATAGCTATCTCTTTTTTTCTTCACAAGTAGTAATCTCTCATGAGCATACAAAATTGAAAACACTTAAGAATGAGGGTATCATTACAATTTATAGACTTGAGAATGACTCTTCACCTGCCCCCCACATGAATTTTCATTTGTCCCCTTACAACATGTGAGTTATCATATTGTTAGGTACATGATTAAGTCCCCTTTTATTAATTAAGGGTGACTTATTACATTACAAGCTAAAGTCACATTTAAATGAATACAAAAAAATAGGAATAGGACAAAATGAAAAAGTCTAACCCCTCAACTAAATAAAGTAACATGGAGAAAGAGGGGGAGATGGGAAAGGGAAGAGAGAGAAAGAGAGAAGGAGAGAGAACTATGTTGATGAAGAATCCAATTATACTAATTCTTCCTTACCACTTGATTGATCTTGACCGAGCTCTATTAGACATATTTTCACTCCCTTGAACTCCTTGTTGTATTGGGCTGCCCTAGGTGCTACCTTATCTGCTTGAGGAATGTGAATGAAACTTAGGGTCTCGAACCAACCATCTGATACATCATTAATGTTTGTTATTTTCATGAGCCACAACTGATTTTTTTCTGCAATGAGTGAAATGGTGCCTCTAATATGAGATAGGGAGTCAAGTGTAGTTTCATTGAAGGAAAATGGGTCCCCAACCTTCTTCTAGACATACTCCTCAAATGTTCCAAAAACATCATCTGTGGTAGTATTTTATTCGACAACAGGCACTCCAAGTTTATGTTGTTGTCCTACATCTTGTAGGCATATTCCTTGTTTGAGTCCTATTCACCAATATCCCGATTCAAAATTTCATATCAAGAGACAAGAGTCCTCACACACACACACACAATAAATCCTTAGATGGAGCACTAAAAACTTTCTTTCTCATTAATACTCAAGAATGAGCATCTCCCATATCTACTACCAATGGATAAACTAGGTCCCAATATTCCCTTTCCTTTTAAAATCCTTCCCTTTTCATCGGGATTTTGTCAGCAGTTGCACACATATATTTGAACAATGATATTATGTTTAGAAGAAATGTGTTTTCCTTTTTTATGATCATGTTTGTCCATTTTTTGTTTTCTCATCCTTGCATAGTGAATCCCTATGTCCTTCGAATGGCTCTAAATCGAATCTATTAATTAGATTAACCTATTCAATTGAGAGTGATGAAGCATTCAGGTTCATGAAATATTGCACATACGAGGAGAGTGTTTCTACTTGGTCTTCCAACTGATAGATATTCTCCTTGTACTCTTGATTCTTTACGATGAGATTAGTGAAAGACTCCTTAAACATGTGTACATCACCTCATTAGTGGTTGGGCCAAAGGGAAGGGTGTTCATTTCATAGTCATCTGGTGTCATTTCCTCAACTAGATCAATAAAATTCAGTCTACATACTTCCATATACTAATTACCTATGGCACCACTGAAAATTTGAGAATCCCGTTTGAGTGAATTTATTATTCTTCCATTTTGAAAATTATGCTATCATCAAAAAATCAGGTATTGTTACTTAATAGACTGTACGATCCTCTTTTGTGATCATTTCTTTCATTCAGGGAAAAATTTCATACATTTCAGGCTTTAAAATTGACACGTCTATTGTTTCTTTCTCGGGAGGAAGAGGTGTATCATATGCAAGGGGAGAAAGAGTGACAATAGGGGATGAATTTTTTTAAGGATTTTTAGGATCAAGGAGATGAAATGGTTAATTCTCTTCAACTTGTGCTTTTACTATGGGATCCTCCATTGTTTTGAATTTCTTATGTGATATTTTGTAGTAGGAGGCTTTGAACTCCACTACTTTGTGTTTTGAATTTCCTCTAGCGTGACGTGAGATTGAAGTTACCTCCATGAACTTTGATGAAGAGTGATGCAATGCATGTCTATGAAGGGTGGGGAAACTTCCTAATGCAAGGGTGAAGGCCTTATTCTTCTTGAACCATTATTTTTTTCTTCAATTTTAAAACTTCTATCCACTTAACTATGTCTTCCAACTCACAGACACTCCAATTTGCTAGTGGTAAAGGAGAAGCCTTCGCTAGTTTGTATTCTAGATCATATAACTTTGTTCCATAATCTTAGATTCCTTCTTCATACCAATCAAACTTGTACCTTATCATTTATTTGATGGTCATCCTCATGTATTCTCTTTCCCTGACATTTAATTCATCTATGTAATTTTCCCAATAATCTTCAACCTATGGGAAATGATATAATTCCATAAGATGGAAAGTGCTTGGATCAACTCGAATGTAAAAATATGACCTCAGAATATATAAATGCAAGATTAGGGGTGGGAAGGCTATTTACAAGTGTGATAAATCATTGACATTCTTGGAAGTGAAGATTCCTAGAGAGATAGGAAAAGTTACTGTCTTCCTTTTCTTGTTTCTGAGATAATTGTGAACATGAAAAATTTATCTGCACATCTTAAACATTAGTATCTTTTCACTAAAATACCGAGGTAGTATTAGTAGGGCATGATCAAATTTGGAGACTTAGATGTATGAAAATGTGGAAAATTGTATGAAATATGAGTCATATATCTTGATCAAAGAGGTTGCTTGCCATGACATCCTTAAGTGAAGATATTCCTCTAGTGTCCTATTGATGATCATGGTGAAGGCATCATTTACCCTTGTGAAGTTTTGATTTCTCTCCTTCAAAACCAACTGTGGATATCTCTCAAATGATGGGGCATTGGGAGAGATGTTTTTTGCAAGTGCTAACCCCTTAAAATGTCTTGAGCTTGCGAGAGAATATACCAAATAATAATTCATGAAAAAATTCTTCAAGACTAGTACATAGAGAAATTAACAATGTAGATTTTCACTGATGATTTGTCCCCAATTAATCTTCTTCTTTCATTCAATTATTATGAGTATAAAAAGTTCCATCCAATCCTGGAAGTATCTCATGTTCTCTTCTCCCATCACTTGAATGATAAGGGTGATTGCATCTTAATAGCCTTCGTTGAACTCACTCCATGAGAGAGGCTTTGGCATGTGAGAGGGATTTCTTCCCTACTTAAAGCATGATCCCAGTGTAATAACCTGCAGGTAAGAATTCTTCTTGGCCCATTCATTCACTGACACCTCCTTCGAGATGACAGACAATATTTATCCAAGTAGGGATTTCCATTGAATAGGAAATGGACTTACGAGCAAACACTACCATAACTAAGCCATCATCAACTCAGATGGTTCTTGTTTAAGGTTCATAGTGTTGAGATCATGCAAATACCAATTCAATACTCCATATGGAAACTCAATGGCCACCCACCACATGCAATCCACTCAAGTTTTTTTTTTCTTTTACTGACTCTCTTGGGATACCAAGCATGCTTACCTTGAGATCATCAAGGTTTGTTTGAGTGACACTGCTGTCCCCCACTTCTAAATATTAAGATGACAGAGACGAGACTAGTTTGATTCCTATGAACTTGAACTTCATAGCTTTCATGGACACCTCTCTATATCCATAATGGGAGTTCACTAAAAATATAAAATGATATTTTTCAACCTTTCCGACATTGATCACTTTGCTTTCTCTTCTTGGATGCTTCATGTGCACACTTCTTCTAAAAACATTTCTCACAGTGGAAGTTTACTAAAAATAGGAAGTTCTCATGTAGAGACTTACTATTTTTGGAAAGTGGATTTCCTGACCTTAGATTTTTTAAAAAATCAAATTTTTTGATATGGGTTTTTATTCTTTATCTCATATATGAAATTTTGGCTCAACCCGATCTTTAAAATAGGAGAAAACAAAATTTTAAAATATGTTGTAAGGAAAAGAGGGTTTGTTTATTGAAAACAATCCTTGTTGTGCATGAAAAATCCACCACTTGGGTTTTTATGGCCTTTAAAAATGTGAAAGGAATTAAAAAATCTCGCATCAAACCGTGCCCTGGTTATTTAGATATGAGTTTTTTTTTGTTTTCATGTACATGTAGTCATTCTGGTGCAATTATGAGCCCGAAGCTTCATTTTTTGATATTTTTCTTGAGAAATATTTTTTTATGAGATCATGGATGCATGGTGAAATAGATGCAAGAGAGAAAAATACAATGCATGAATGTGGAAAAATTTCTCTAGAGTTCCAAATGCAAATGGAGAAATGTGGGGGAAAGAGTGAAAAATGGATAAGTTTGGTTTTATACGCTTGGCTACCTTGAGGGAGGGGGAAACATATTTTTTCCCCTATTTTCCCCTTTGAAAGGGAAAATGGGGGCACAAAAGTGTTCCTTTTCCGTAGCTTGCCATTTTTCACTCATGCACAGGTGAAAAGGATATAGGAGGGGGGCTGAGATTTAACACATGGGGGCCACTTTTTGGTCGTATAGAGAACCTGATGGAACCAAGGAGAGGGGCACATTTTTTGTCCCTCTTGTCCCCTTGGAAAGAGAAAATGGGGGAAAAAAGTGTGCCTTGCCCTTAGGTTAACACTTGTCATGCATGCGAGAGTTAGAGAGGGGGTTAAGAAAAGGGTCAAAAGGATTTAATGATTAACTAAAAATGTACTAACTATGTAGTATAAGGATAGTTAATCTAAAGCTATGAACAACTATAAATAAATTAAATAAATATAATAAATAAGTATGTAAGCAAGATAAAATACTATGTAAAATGAAATTCTAACACTAATATGCAAAAGAGAGTGAGGAAAGAACTCAATTGATAACATATGCCTATTGGAGAGTGTCACAGAGGCGATTGGAAAACTCAGGAGCAAGAACGACTGTATAAAAGTACTGAAAAGGATGGATCTAGAGGATTTAGCTAGATTTGAGTGCTTGGAGGAGGACTGGAGTGCCTGCGGGCACCCAGGTCTGTAATATGGGCACATTGTCCTATATAAAAGATCTGAAACTGGTCTTCACTATTTCATAAGATAGTCTAAAACCCTCATTGTTTATCGCATCAATTTTTCTATCTTTTCCAAATGTCACCAATAATCCAAGATGAAAGAAATACATGTATGACAACAAAACAAGCATCAAACGCTAAAAAATAAAAAATGCACATGATCTGGTCAGATTCCCCTCAATTGCCACAATGGTGGACTTACTAATTGAGAGTTGTACTACATCTCTGACATGATGTAGCTCTATGGGAAAGTGCATGTGAACATTCCCTAGGTTTCTCTTGTGACAGACACACTTTGTGAAGTAGAGAGAAATAAATATGTGTAGAAAATGTAATAAAATTTGTGCATGGAATAGAGTAGAATCCCTTTCCCTATGAAGTGTGATGCAGATGTCCTAGCCTTGTGCTTTGATGATGGAGCTATGTGGATGCAAGTGATCTCCAATGTAATAGATGGATGTAACTCTAGATGGGGTGATAGTAATAAGTGATGCTAGGTCCCTCATTATGGTCTCATAACTTTATATTTATAGGGTTCTCTTGATCTAATTTCGTAATTAACTTCAAAAAGGATAGAAAGAGCCCAAAATGTGGTGGGAAAGTGCAAAAGGGACCTAGCTACCCATGGTGGGACCAAGGCACCCACTGACACCCCAGTACTAGCCTGGGCACCCCAATTGAGGCTAAAATGATGGAAAATGACCGAAATAGACTAGTATATGGATGACAAGGGTCAGAAATGACAAAATAAAAAAACACAAGATGGAAAAAAGAAGGGGGTTAATTAGTACTTTCTTCACTTAAGATCCCTCTAAATAGCAGTATGAGATCAGGATAAATAATGTCTCAAGTGTATGATTTTGTGACTACATTTTACCTCCATAACATAAAGTAAATAGAGATGTGTACCTGATGTCCATGAAGAATGTAATATAAACACATCGAATGAATAGAAAAAAGTGTAGAATGAAAATAATATGGAGTGTGGAAACTAAAGATGAAAAATGTGCAAAGAAAAAGGGATGAGAGTGAACCTAGTGCGGAATGTGTGTGTAGTTGCTACAGTGTGTAATATACCTACATGGTTAGTAAAGCATGTACTATCATGAAGTGTTGCTCAGTCAAAATTTGGCACTTAGAGAAGGAAATATAGAAGGTTTACGCAAGAGAGAAGAGAACATTCAAAGGCGTGGAAGTATCAGAAAGGATCACGTGCAAAGAACATAAAAAGGTTAAGGACTTAGCTGTTTTCACGGTGAGGATCTATTTTTGGAGAAAGTGTGTTGAGAACACAAATCAGTTGGATACTTGTGCGACATGCCTTGGGTATTTATGGATGATCGGATATGAAGTGCTTTGCATGATTACATGCCGAGAATAGATCTACTACTGTTAATTAACTAAAAGCAGTCTATTGTTAGCACACTTACATGTGTGGCTATTTTTGTAATGGCGTGTGGCTAATAATAACATGTGACCTATTTTGGGATTAGATAAGAGGTGAAGGGAAAGTCCCCACCCTTATAAATATGTATTGAACCGTGTAGCATAGGAGAGTGTGTGTGAGAACTATGTTGTAGTGAGATTATGTTTCCAAATCTGATACGTGTATGAGCGTATGCTACTATTATTGTAAGGAAGCTTTTGTGTATTATTGAATTTAATATAATGGATACAATGGACTAAATCAAGGTGTTATCATGGTTATATTTCAGTATTGCATGCTTGATTTTATCATGGCTATCTTTTAAGTCTGTTATCCTCTAGATCAAGATATGAACATACATTGTAGAATGATATATTAGTCACAGATCTGAATGCCTCAAGTCTTCATCATGCTAACATCATGAAAAAACAACCCTAAAGAGGGGCCTGATACCTTTACATGCTTCGGGTGAGTTCTCAGTCTTGGCTGAGTGATGTGCCAGCACGTCTGGGCCTGCATTGGTGAATTCTAGGCTACATCATCGGTTCCTTTTCCAGGACCTTTTTTTCAGGATGGTTTGTGATGAAGACATACTAGTTGACCTTAGCAAGTATTGAGGAGTGGATACATGATCTGGAAGAAGAATACGCATGGTATTTCATAACTACATTTGAGTTTAATGCACGTGTGTGGGTGGAACATAATTTGGATGAAAATTTATATGAGAGATTTTTCTTTATCTTTCTAGTAGAATTATACGAGTGGCTGATTACTTATGTGTCTAAGTGGAATTGGAGGTATCGCACACTTTTATAGACATAGGAAGAATTTTAGGCCTTTTATGATGTTGATCTGATTTGGAATTGCGTTGTGGATACGTGGTTCTATGGTGTTTTGAACAGTTATATCTTAGAGTACTCAATTTCCACTTATTTGTTCCTAGAGGAAGTTGAATTCCAATTTTTATGATATCCAAGGGGAAGTTACTTACAAGGAATTCCATTGGCAATCAAGATCTTGATGGTAACTTTGAATTTGGAGAGTAAACCGATGGCTAACTAAACTCCACCACGCGCGGGGGCAAGAGCAGGTTTGGTGAAAGATAGAAGAAATATGGCTTAAGTATAATGAGGCACGTGAGAGGGAAGTAGAGAACCAACAAGAGGTTATACAAAAAATGGCATTGTGGATAAAGATAGTTTGAGAAGGAGTGGAAGTTCATGTAGAAGACGTGGAACCTAAGCTTGAATAACTCCCCCATTTGGGAAAACATGACAGGAACCCTCCTTGGCCTCACGTAGAAGCACACCAGCAGATAGGACTTGGGCTGCGGGTGTGCATCTGAATCCACCCAGCAACCTTGCCCTTGCGCTTGGTTTTCCAGCATCCAGTATAAAAAATAGTCAACAAACTAATTAAAGAAGTGGGAGAGTAGGAGTGAGTCTTTTAAGAGGCACAACAATGACAACACAAACGGTTTCATTTTTATATGGGAGTGCCTTTTCAGGTCTATCATTTACATAGAATTCAAGCATGCATATTTTTGGACTATCTTCAGGGAGTAGTAATGCTTCACCGAATGTCAGGGTATAGTTCAGTTCCACTGTTGGGACATAGGGAAGTACATCTTCTAGTTTAACCCTAGCTACAGGTTCAAGATCAATGTTGATTAAAAGATACTTGACATAACTCACACACAAAGTTTGTATGGGAAAATAGGCCAGGTTCAAGGGGTGAAGGGACGAGAAGAACCTGTGCATGCAAGACAAGTCAGTATTCAAGACTTAGCCATTTTTGGGCATGAAGATCTATTTTTAGAAGATAGCATGAAGAACACACCAACGATGCAGAGACGTGCATGTCATGCATTGTCTATTTCTGGAGGATCAAAATCAGAGTGATTTTATAAGGAGACAGTATAAGAATAGGATTTTCACCTCAGTTAACTATTAGTAGTCTATAAATAACACACTTGCATGTGTGGCTATGCATGAAAATGGCGCGTGGATATTAATAGCATGTGGTCTATTTTTTGAATAGATAAGCGGTGAAGGGAAAGTCCACACCCTATATATATGTAGTGAATTACATAGTAGGGAGATGAAGGATATAGAGAGATAGATAACATAGTGTGCATGTTTTCTGGATTACCATATCAGATCCATGCGTGCATTGACATAGGTTGTCAGTATTGTAAGAAAATTTTATGTTATTGTGATAATTAAGAGATGGAAGATATTGACTGAACCTAAGTGTCATTCCTGTTTACAAATGGGTAGTGCATGTTCTTATTTCTATCATGATTATTGTTCAAACCTATTCTTTCCTAGATCTAGATCTATCATGCACAATATAATGATGTATTAGTTGTGGATCTATATGCTTTAAGTCTTCATCAGTTAACATTATGTTATAGCAACCCTAAAGAGGGACCTGGTACCTTTGCACGCTTTGGGTGAGTGCTCAGTCTAGGTTGAGTGATGTGCCAACATGTCTAGGGTGTCATCTGTTGAATTCTAGGCTGCATCATTGGTTCCATATCCGAGACATATTTTTCAGTTGTTTTGCGGATGGTTCATGATGAAGACATACCGGTTAAATCTAGCAAGTATTGAGGAGTGGATACATGAACTAGAGGAAGAATACGCACAGTGCTTCAGTGCTGAATCTAAGTTTAATGCATGCACATTTGTGGAACAAAACCTTTATGACAATTTATATGAGATCTTTTTCACCATCTTTCAAGTAGAATTATATGAGTTGCTGATTGCTTATGCATCTACGAGGAATTGGAGGTATCATGCACTTGTCTGGACACATGAATAATTTTAGGCCCTTTATGATGCTGATCTAATTTGGACTCAAGCTGTGGATGTGTGGTTTCATGGTGTCTTGAATAGTTATATCTTGGAGTATTCAATTTTGAAGTATTCGTGTCCAGAAGTAGTTGAATTCCAGTTCTTATGATATCCAAGAGGAGCTTATGGTAACTTTGAACTTGATGGTAACTTCGAACCTGTAGAGTAAAGCGATGGCTAACTAAACCTCACCATTTGTAAGGGAAGGAACAAGTTTCGTGAAAGATGGCAGACCTAGCGGTAGAAAGGAAAAGAGAGGAAAGGTGGCTTAAGTATAATGAGGCACGAGAGAGAGAGAGATAGAGAAGTAGTGTACCATTGCAGAAAGTATGGTGTTGAGGAGAGATATGGATCATGAAGGATTTGAAGCTCATGTAGAAGATGTGGAGCTAGAGCATCAGGAAACCCCCTATCTTGGAAAGCATGACATGGATCCCTTCTTGGCCTCACATAAAATTGTGCCAACAAAGACTACCTGGGCCGTGGGTGTGGATCTTAATCCACCTGGTGACCTAGCCCTTGTGATTGGTTTTCTAGTATCTAGTATAACAAGTATTCAGTAAGTGAATTTGGGAAACAGGAGAACCAGAGTAAGTTAGAGAGAAATTAAATCAATGGCAGGATAGGCAGCTTCAATGTTATTTGGAGGAACATTTTTAGGCACATCATTTACACAGAATGTAAGCATGCTGAATGTTGGATGGAAGTGGAACTACAACACAGACTGTAGGGGTTCAATATAGTACCACTGTCAAAGCACATGGGAGTACATATATAGGTCCTAATCCAGCTACAGGTGGAGGATCAGGAGGTATATGTGGTTCTAGTTCCAGTGGATCTGGTGATTTTAGAGGTAGGGGAAACACAAGAGGTTATAGATCAGGTCGGAAATGTCCACACCAACCCCAAAATATGTATTTGGAGATGTCTCTTCATCTTCTAGAGTATAGAGGCATAGAGGATGCTGCTAAGAATGTGCACATGTGTGAAATATTATGGCACACAAAAGGGATCATAGCTTTTGAGCACAAAGCAAGTCAATTTTCTACTACATTACAGGGATGTGCACACAACTAGTATAAGAAGTTTGACCCTGATCAAATTTGTGTGGATTATGCATCGCTGAAGGATGATTTCTTGAAAGAGTTCTATATCCCAGAATTTGAGCAAAAGAGTATAAGTGCACTCAAGGATATCAAAAAAGGTACTACTGCGAGTGTACGTGAGTATGATGCCTATTTTAAAAAACCCATATCTAAGATTACTTATGATATTCACACAAGACAACATGCATAATGATTCATTAGTGGATTGATTACACCATTTAGAAGAGCATTATCACATAAGACATACACTGATTCACGTGAAGCATTGGAAGCAACTTTACGTGCTGAAGTAGTTGGGAGCATTGACACTAGTGTTAGTCCATTCTTAGAGGCATAGATTGCAGCTATGGAAAAACAGTCAGAGAGGCTATCACCAAATTTAGCTCATGAAATGTGTTTATGGATTTTGTGTATAGATTGTGAAGTGGAAGCTCACACTAAGGATATCTACCCTCGTAGATCTATATGCACATTACTATTAGACTGTGAGATCTATCATTTGAATCATGATGCTAGTCATTTTCCTTTGTTATAGCGCATGATAAGGAAGAATGTATCTTGTTATTGTAAAATTTTCCCATCCACGACCCATGATACTAAATATTGTAGGTTGATTGGTCAGATCCAGGATACTATAGACATTAGGGTATGACAGACAAGCGTAACAGATAATTCTAAGGGTAAGAATGAGCACTAGGATTGGGATCATAATCAAATGCGCTATTGCATGAATGAGGGGCATTTTGAAGGAGGTCGTGGAAGAGGATGTGGATATTGCAGTGTATATGGAGGATGAGGCCACAATGGAGGAAGAGGTGAGTTCCCTCGTGGCACATGTTATACATGCGGATATCCTGACCACTATAGGTGCGGATGTCCCTAGAATATTGCATGTTATCTCTACAAAAAGAACCATAGCTATGAAGAGTGCCTAGACTTATATGAGCATCTGAGTAAGCAACATAAGAAAGAAGAAAAAGTCCCTAGGATGGTTAGAATCTAGTGCATGGTAGAAGATCAATGGATGCCCAAGATAGTGCCAGGACCTGAGGCATTAACAGTAAAGATTACTACATGAGCTGAAGTGGCACGCGCAAGAGAGGCATTGCACCAAAATCCTACGATCACCAAGGAGGAGGTTTTGCATGTAAGGTACCTAGATCCTACTTATCATAAGGAAGTATATTAAGAGACCATGGAGGTCCTCAGGAATCTTCAAGGTGAGATACAATGTTTAAAGTAGTATTCAAGGAAGATGGAGAAGAAGAAAGAAGATAAAAATTTCCCTCTGATATTGATGTCATCAGAGAGGTTTGTAAAATGTTGCGCTAGGAGAATATTATTCCGTTCCTAGGAATCTGGTTGAAGGGGAATACCCCACGCACAAGCACTAAGAATGAACGGAAAATCCTACATGCAAATCTTCCCCCTCATAGCATAGACTATGAAAAGGAAACTAATTTGAATTTTGTTGTGGATGGATGGCTATTGAGCAACATATTGATTGATATAGGCGCGGAAGTAAATGTGCTTACATTAGATGCATGGGTACAAATGGGGAGCCCTCCATTATAGCCATCATATAATGTGTTATTTATGGAAAACCATACTAAGGACACTCCTATAGGATTTTTCAATGATGCATCTATAATTATACAAGGGGCCAAGTTCACTAGGGATTTTGAGGTATTAGCACTTGCGGAGGTAGACAAGTTTCCATCCTTGCTTGGACACCCTTGGTGTTATGCAAATAATGCTAAATTGAGATTTAATAAAGGTTATATCAGCTTTGAGAACAAGGAGGAAAGGGTTGTAATACCTTTGAAATATGGGAAGTTTACACCATATGTTGAGCCTTTAAGTGAGGAGGACTTAAACAAAATATATGTACGCGCTATTTAGGACCCAAAGGTCAATGAGCCATCAAAGGAAGGAATCCTACAGTGGGAAGATTCTCATTCTATTAGTGATACTATGAGTAGTGCTTGTGACAATTGGGCTCATGGTACATATGAACTAGTAGGTTGCAAGGTAAAAAGTATGGTTGTGCACAAAAATAGACTTCATTCTGTTTGACAGATAGGTAGTGCAATACCTTGGTATTTTTGGGTAGAAGATCTTCCTGCATTTTTGAAATCCATGGAAGCACAATGAAAAGATCAAATTAAAAGAAGAGTTATGTTAGTGTATACCTTGCATAGGATGGCAATGCACTGGTGGGTAGTCCACAGAGATAATCTTATAGAATGGGGGGATATTAGAACTACCCTATTAACTAGGTTCTTAAGGAGAAATGCACCTATGCAGATCTACACATATAATGGTGATCAACCTGTTTAGCATCACATTCAGCAGTGTGAGAGACTCTGGACAATGGAATATGAAGCATTACCACCTTCACTCTGGGTGCATATATTGTATTCTACTTTATAATCCTGCGCATGTGCATGTTATATATATGCAGAACTACATAAAGAGACTGGGAATTGGTAGAATTTGACTGCATAAATGATCTAGACCTTTGAGTACCTCTTGACTAAACCTCTAGTAGAAGAAGCATTGAAATTTGTTAAGCGCTTAACTATGGGATATAGTGCAAAGGAAGAAGAGCATATGTAGGAAATATTTGGTGAGATAGAGTTTAGAGCGCATTTTGAAAAGGAAGAAGAAATGGACTCCATACTACTGAACGCACTTGCCTTAAGAAAGAGAAAGGAAATATGGTTTACATAGTGGATGATGAGGAAGTTGAGAACCCAGATATTGAACATTCACAAGGGGTATGTGATGTCTTAGACAGTGCAGACAAGGATACTCATGCCTATCACGAACCCATGAAGACAAAGAAGGTGAATATAGGTTCAAAGGCTGAGCTAAAGGAGGTCATAATTAGAGACTATTGGTCAAAATCAAAAGTGTCAAATATCATTGAGTTACTTAGGGATTACCAAGATTTATTCCCTCAAGTGTATCATGAACTTAAAGGTGTGTATGGATCACTTGGGGAAATGAAGATTAAGCTTAAGGAAGGTGCACACCCAGTTAGAAAGTGACCATATAGAATGAATCCCAATTTACGTGAAAAGGTGAAGGAAGAGATTGATAAGATGCTGAAATCTAGGATTATTCGACCCTTGGATGAATCAAAATGGGTTAGTCTTATGGTGATCAGTATCAAGAAGGATGGTAGGATTTACATCTGTGTAGACTACAGGGAGTTGAATGATGCATGTGTCATAGACCTTTTTCCTACACCATTCACTGAGGAAATACAAAAAGGAGTGGAAAGGCATAAAATATATTATTTCACAGATGGGTTTTTTGGGTATCATCAGGTTAGGATTACTTAGGAGGATAAAGAAAAGACAACTTTTACTACTAAATGGCACAATTTTTCCTATACTATGATGTCTTTTGGACTGAAAAATGTGCCTGATATATTCTCATGGATAGTTGTTTAGGCATTCAAATATTTTATTCACAACTTCTTATAGGTTTATCTAGATGATTGGACAGTATATGGGATTGTGAAAGATCATTGTGACAATCTACGCTTAATGTTTGAACCGATGTAGACAATTGAGTATCTCTTTTACCATCAAGAAGTGCATATTTGCTACACCTTTTGGAATACTGTTAGGACATATAATCTGTAAGGAAGGTGTGTTGGTTAATCCAGCTAAGGTTGTAGTCATTATAGGCTTGGAAGCACCTACTAGTTAAAGTGAGATGCACAGATTTTTGGGTCACACAAGATATTATCAGAATCTCAGCAAAGGGTATGCCAAATTTGCTACACCCTTGGAAGATTTTCTAAAAGTAAAAGGTACACTTTATTGGGGAGAACCGCAATAACGCGCATTTGAGATATTAAAGGAGAAACTTACTACCATGCCCATTCTATGCTTTCCCTCATGGGATAAACCATTTCATGTGCATGTGGATGCCTTTGGCATGTCCATTGGCACTATGTTACCTCTACCTGGCGAAGGTATTTTAGACCATCCAATTTGCTTTGCTAGTAGGAAGCTGACTCCTACTGAACAAAATTATAAAACTACAGAGAGCGAAGCTTTGTCAATGATCTTTGCATTGCACAAGTTCCGATAGTACTTGTTAGCAAAACCATTTTCATTTTATACAGATCACATGGCATTGAAGTATTTGGTGAACAAACCCGCATTACAAAGGCACATATGCAGATTGGTACTCCTATTTCAAGAGTTTGACTTCACAGTTGTGGTGAAGCCAGGGAAAAGTAACTCTGAACTAGATCACTTGTCTTGAATTCACTCAGGAGAAGAAGCATAGACAATTAAAGAAACCATGCCAGATGCACAATTATATAGGTTACACCACGCACCATCAGAATTAGAATACATTATTGTCTTTCTATGGACTGGTGTGGCACTAGAAGGAATTAAGGCATTAGAAATGATACAGCTTGCTATACGGATGACACCATTTATGTTAATCAATGGTGACCTCTACAAGCTAGGCAGAGATGAAGTATTACACCATTTTTTATTAGAGCATGAGAGTAAGGATATAATGGAGGAGGCACATGGTGTTATTGCAGGTGGCCACTATGCAGGTGATGTAACTTCCCAAAAGATCCTACTTGCTAGATTATGGTGGGAGACACTATATAAAGATTGTAAAGTGTATTGTAAAGCATGTGACCATTATCAACATCTAAGTAAACTAGGGCAAAGAGATGATATGCCTCTGAGACCTATTACTAGTGCCAAACCATTTGAGAAATGGGCCATCATTTCTATAGGACCTATTTTGCTAGCCACATGTAGGAATGGGTCATGCTATATCATTACTTGTACATATTATCTCACAAGGTGGGTAGAAGCACCACCTAAAAAGGACTATACAGTTGCTACAACAACTAGGTTTCTATGGGAGAATGTTCTTACAAGATATGGATGTCCTTTAATCTTGACAAGTAATAGGGGTATGCACTTTTTGAATGAGACAATCAAGATCCTACTAGATGAGTTTATGATTGCACACCATAAGACTACACCATATCATCCTTAGGAAAATGGAACTGCTGAGGATTTCAACAATATTTTGATCTAGACATTGACAAAAAAATTGATGTTGGAAGAAAGGATTGGGATGATAAAGTGTCAATTGTTCTTTGGTCATATAGAACAACTTATAAGAGATTGAACAAAGACACACCGTTTCAGTTGGTGTTTGGTGCAAAATCAGTTCTCCTTATAGAATTTATGTTACCTTCTTTGCACATTGCACACGTTGAAGGTCTAGCTAATGAGAAAGCTTTAGAAGAGCATATTGAGAAGAGGATTCAGGTGGATGAGTGACGTGCCATAGCAAGATGGATTCAGAAGCAGGAAAAGGCTAGGCAGAAAGCATGGCATGACAAAAACATAAGGTAAGAAGTTTGAGATTGGAAATATGGTACTTATCTATGACTCTAAGTTCTGATGCCATCTAAGAAAACTTAAGGTACATTGGTTAGGGCCGTATGTTATCACTTACATCCTTGAAACAAGCGCTTGCTGGTTAAAAGCACTTGATGGAACATGGCTACTCAGTTACTTTAATGGGAGTAGGCTGAAACCCTACCATAAATAAGTCTTCTTGGCATTTGTAATAAGGAATTATTTCCAATTAGATTAGGTTTCCATTTCGTATTTCCTTAATGTATTTCCTTCATTGTCACTATGCTTTTTCTCTTTAGTTTTTGTTCTTGTTTAATAAGTGTGCTTACATGCATGAAGCTAACTACAATATGGAGCATGTTGATGTGCAACGGACTTCACATACTTTTAGTGTGGGTGTGGATCTTGATATAAAGGTACATGACTGCTAGAACTAAAAGATAGAAAGGAATAAGGTGCTACATATGTTTGTCAAAGTAAAAAGATTACTTCTCAAAAGTGACCAAAGATGGAGATGAATGAAGAAACAATATAATGTGAGGTAAGCAGAGGCCATGATAACTACCAAGATAAGTTACAGTGATGAGGTACTCGAGCGCATGGGTACGTGCTGAAGAGAAGTATGTGACCAGAGGGTAGGAAGGCGCACTAGAAGGTTATAACTGGGGCACGAATATGTACTGCGCAGAAAGAAAAAAATTGTTCAATAAATGAGAGGATATTTGGTAGGTGGAGAAGCAATAAATGCATCAAAATTTGAAAATCTATATAAGGATAGGATGCAAGTTCATTTTTACCATTGTGATTAAGATTATTTGAGAAAGAGATAAGTGCAAAGAGTCGAGTAATCTATTTGAGGTGGGAAGGGTGTGAAAACAGACGTGACAAGAAGATCTGTGTGTAGAAGAAGCTTGCATCCCCGGTGGTAAAGGGTTTGAGTGAAGCAAGACAAAAGAGAGGAGATAGGGCATGTGAATTCACATCGGGCATGTTAACGTGACCTAGGGTTTGAGTTGGGCATTACAGAGTTGAAGAGGCAAGTGTCTACAAAAGGATTACTAGGTAAAAATGGCACCCAAGAAAACATCTATAAGGAGAACAAAGGGGAAGAAAAAAGTAGTTGTAGAGGAGGAAGAGATAGCACCTAAAAGTAAATTTTATGAAATGTAATATCCAGAGGGAATCATAGTTGGCTAGGAGTGGAATTCACATATAAGAAAAATCAAAGTGAGAGAGTATAACCACATGACCATAGAGAACAAAAAGGAACTCGATACCCTGCTCAACACGAAGACAAACAAATGTACGACAGATGACATGCCAGTTTATGATGATGCAGGTGAGAAACTTCTAAAAATAATTGGATTCTACCAATTATATGAGGTTCCATGTTTTAGGAAGTATGAGCATTTATACCAATGGCTCATGAGCAGAGTACACGAGGACTTTTTCTACTTTGCAGGATGTAGAGTCAGAATACCATCCGCGTTGATCTCCACAGTGACAGGTTTGAAGGCTACAAAAGAGGATATAAATACTGACCTAATAAATAAGGTTGTGATTCTAGAAACTAAGAAGGATTTGGGATACTTGAAGGGTCTACGTGGTATGGACATTGATAAACTAAAGGATTTTCTAGTTATATAAGTAGCAACACATCTTGTTATAAAGCTAAATGATCAGGAGAGGTGGTCATAGGTGAACACCATGTGGTTGCATGTTACGAAGCAGATGTTAGAAGGAGTAGTCTAAAATATTGCAGGCTACACTATAGAACAGTTAGTTGAGGAAGTGTACATGGGAGGAAAAAGTAGCTTTGGAGCTGTTCTATTATCACTAGTATTCGTGGAGATTGGAGTACTAGATGGACTGAAGGAAAAGATATGGGAATACCCCATGGAGAATAAGTCACCAACTAAAAGGTTCTTCAAGTACCAGTTAGTGCAAATTCACAGCACCCCCAAAATTACCTATAGATCTAATTTTCTAAGGCAATGTCATTTGGTGTGAATGCACAACATTAAGCTTTCCCAAAGTGTGGGACCTTTGC
This sequence comes from Taxus chinensis, assembly GCA_019776745.2. Taxonomy (NCBI): domain Eukaryota; kingdom Viridiplantae; phylum Streptophyta; class Pinopsida; order Cupressales; family Taxaceae; genus Taxus; species Taxus chinensis. The sequence goes on from CM034155.1 coordinate 279,481,701, forward strand.
AAATGGGGAAAGCTCTCCAGAGAAGGCTAGTTCCTCTTCCTAAACTACCTACCACAAGCTATTCCAATGCAGGTAAGCTAATCTAATCTTAATCTAACTTCCAAGGAGACAGGAAGAGAGAGAAAAGAGGAAAAATAGAAGCCTACACTAAAATGGTGATACACCAGAGAAGGAAAATGTTGAACATCTATAAAAATTGCCATGGAATAAGAAGAGGTGAGCAATGGAAAGGATGGAAAAGTGCATCACAAAACCAAGGATAAATTTCACACAAAAAATGTCCTGAAACTCCATGAACACAGCTCCAAAACCTACAATGAACATCCAAACATGTACAAATACCTGCAATGAAGAGAGACAAGAATAAAACAAGTAAAAAATGAGCAAGGATGGATAGATGCATCACAGAACACGTTTTTTGTTGCTCCAGAAGTTTGCACAGAACATCATTTTAATGTTAACAGGAAAAAACACCATTATAGAGCAGGGGAGGAGGTTCAAACTCCATTTTCAACCCTAGGGAAGAAAATAAAGGAGAGGTAGATAAGAATGATGAACAACCTTACAAATGAGCCAAAACTGGCCTTTATCACGAAGCAGAATGAAAAAAAGTGCAAAAAATGTGGGCAAAATGATTTGGGACTTCAGCCATCAATAAGATTCATCTAATGAGCCTAAGAAATTATGGGTTTCCACAAAAATCCCATACTTTTAAGTACATTTCCTTACAGAGCAAAATAGAGGTCCATACTTCATTAATTTTGGTGGTTGGAGTCATTTTCTGTGTTTTTTGCATGCCAAAGACGTTTTCCTATTTTTCTCCAACAAATATCCATTAAAATACCAAATTTAAACCTCCATCATGTAGAGGACTTCACCAACTTTCCAATGACACCAAGAATGCAAAAATCTGAGCTTTTGATCAAAAGTTTTGCCCCTCTGAAGATTTAGGGCAAAACAGGGAAAAAATCAGGTCGACGGGCCAAAACCCAAAAAAATTCCTCCTTTTTTTGAATTTTGGGAAAATTTTCCCAAAAAACTCTGGCCCCCACTACTCTGATGCCATGTGGCAAATTTCTATTGGTCCACAGGTTTGAATGGCCATTATACACCCTTTTGAATTTTTTGAAAAAAATTCCAATATCGCCCCGCACCCCACCGCTCTGCTGCCACGTGTCATCTTCTTATTGGCCCACGAGGGCGCGCTCCAAAATTTTCCTTTGCACCTTAACCACTTTGACTTATGTTGGCCACATGGACATGTGGCACATTTTGATTGGCATGGGCCTGCATTCAAAAATTTTCTCCTGTGTCATTTTAAACACTTTGACAAATTTGCCACATTCCCCCCTTGCCCCCAACTCCTACCGGTCACATGGACATGTGTCACTCTCCCATTGGTTTGCGGGGTTTTGGACCAAAATTTTTATTTGCACCCCCCACTAAGCCCTTTGGAAATTTTCCTAACTAACCTTCACCTCCCCACCATTTCACCGCTGACGTGGCACATTCTTATTGGTCCGCAGGCCTTCCCAGGGAAAATTTCCCTCCAAAACTCCGCCGAGCCATAACTTGCAAAATACAAGGAGTTAGAAGAAAATTTTTACCTTTCTGAAAAGGTGAGGAAAAATCCTATCTGATGGGATAATTACTAGAATATTTTGAGTACCTAAAGCATGCCAAAAGTTCATTTAAGTGCCAGCAAAGGAGAAGGAGGAGTTAGCCAAAAATAGGCATGGGGCTTATTTTGGATAACAATTTGGTGACTCAGAGGGGTCATCTGCTTGCTAGATGAATGATCAGTAGCCTTTGAAGCATCCATTGGGCATGGAGTCATGTGTAGTAGCCTACAAACTGATCTGAATTTTGAAAACATCCTTCTGAGCCACTTGAAGCCCACTGAACTTGGAGTTGTTCTCACCAAAATGCCACTAAAATGAACTATGCAAGAGCAAAACCAGCAGCACCAAAAACTATGTACACAACTGAAAATCATACATGCTCCAAATGGAGCATGTAGAGTGTGCACAAGCACTTCTTTTGTTGAAAGAAAACCTACCTACTCTACTCTAATTGGAAGCAAAGGTGAGCTAAACAAACCCTGCAACTGGTTGTGCAAAATAGCTTCCTTTCTTCAAAATTGGCAACCATGTAAATATTTGGAGCTGAGTATGGCTTCTAGGATGAGTGGAAAATCAACCAGAAGCTGATCTTCTACCCAAATCAGCAAGGTATCAGCTGAAGGAAAATTCAATACCTCTTTTAGTTGTTCTTCATTTGGATTGAATAGGTATGACAGCTGATCCTTGGAACTTTACATATCTTCCTCATGCTTAAAGGTAAGCATGATTGGTTGTGGATTCTCTTTTGGCTCCAATGAAGCCAAAAACTTGATTGGGCAAGGTCTAGTCCATTTGATATGCCCATAGCTCTGAAATTCAACTCCAAAAAGGATTCTTCTTGTAGACCTTCTTGAGTGAATGATGTGGAAGAAATGATGAAATTCATCTGCTGTTCACCTTCCTTCATGGCAGCATGGAACTCTTCTACAATATGCATCTCCTCATTATTGATTGCAACATCCAATGAATTTGCCTTTGCATTATTATTACCTGTTGCAATACATTGTTGGCTTTGGAGTTCCTCCATTGTAGCTTTTGGAAGATCAAATTCTTCCAACTTTGATTCAAGAGGCATTGCCTTTTGCTCACAATTTGGACTTGTTTTGTTCACCTCTATAATGGCTCCATCAATCAAATAAATCCCTTCAAATGAAAGCAAAAATGTATCAATAATGCTTCCTTCTTCTGCTATTGTAAAATGTGACTTGATCTCATCCATTTACTCCTCCTTAATGGGATTTGGAGCTGGTTTTTCTTCCTCCTCTACTTGAAGACCATCTTGTTCTTGATTAAACTCTTCCTCAAGCATGAATTTTTTCAAATCAAACTCTTCAATCTACTGATCTAGAGGACAAGTTGGGGCTGTAAGATCTCTTTTAGAGCTTTCCTCCTCCAAGGCTGATTGTGCAACTTCTATTGGATCAGAATTCTCTTTAGGAAAAGTGCCAACATGGACACTCAACTCATCACAAACAAGCTGTTGTTTTTCTTGCTTCATTGTTGTTATAAAATCAGCCTTATTTTCCACTTGTCCTCCAACTCCAACCAATTCTGTAGGCTTAACCAGCAAGGGGATCTTATCAATTCCATAACTAAGAGCCAAACTTACTAAGCTCTTAATCATTCCTTCTTTTCTTGTCTCTTTCACTTGCTGTTCTTCATGACTGATTTTTGTAATTTCTTCTTCCCCGCATGGAATTGGGAATGCAAGGGGAGGGGTGGGTTGTAACTCAGTTTATTTCACAATTATTCTTGGTGGTGGAGGAGATGAAACCTCTTGTTCCCTTGTAGTGGAAGGTATTTCTCTTAGCTCTTGTGGAGGGGATGACTGTTTGGAAGGGAAAAGGACAGAATAATTCAGATGGGGTGGAAGACTAGGGGATGGAGGAATGGAATTAACTCTTGGGGCATCATTGACTGGATTTAGAATCTAGCATTCCAAATGATATGGTGCTGCTTGAGGAATGGAAAGAGAAAAACCAAATGATGGTGTAGAACTTACCCATTGACAAGGTTGTTCAACACTAAGTTATTAGGCCTCTATCTCTACTGTCCATTGTGCAAGTTGGGGCAACATCTCCATCATGAAGTCCAACTTCTCCTGAGGGTTGAAGTGTCTTGTAAAAGGGCCTCCCCATGGACAAGGAGTCCTACAATCAATTTTGAAATCCTTCATTTGAGTTTTTGTTCTTGATTGCACCACTTTTGCCTCCATCCTTTGGATTTTCTCCACAAAATCAGCATCTTCCATTTGATTGTCTTCATTACATGCGTACCCTTGCTCTTGATATGCTTCACAACCAAACTAATTTTGGTATTTCTCATATGGATAAGCATGTTGATTTTGAATTTGTTCAAAATGCTAATTTGGAGGATTTAAAAAACATGTTGGAGGTGGGAAACATTGTTGTTGTTGTAAATGTGAATTCCATGATGGAAATGAGGTCATGATTGCACAAATTCATGGAATGGGAAATGATTAAAGAGATGGAAAGAAGGAATGAATGAAAATGGATGGAAAATAGGTCTGCAACTCAGAGAATGATTTATTTACCAGATGGAGTCACTAGATGTGCTTTTGAATATGCCTCCAAAGGCTGAATCCTTAACAAGAACACACCAACCTGTCAAAAATAAAGTGGAAGACCTCTAAGGTCCCACCAGGTGTACCAAAAAATGTTAGTGCAAATTCACAGCACCCCCAAAATGAACTGTGGATCTACTTTTCTAAGGCAATTTCATTTGGTGTGAATGCACAACATTGAGCTTTCCCAAAGTGTTGGACCTTTGCAAATGGGGAAAGCTCTCCAGAGAAGGCTGGTTCCTTTTCCTAAACTACCTGCCACAAGCTATTCCAGTCCAGGTAAGCTAATCTAATCCTAATCTAACTTCTAAGGAGACAGGGAGAGAGAGAAAAGAGGAAAAATAGAAGCCTACACTAAATTATTGATACACCAGAGAAGGAAAATGTTGAACATCTATCAAAACTGCCATGGAACAAGAAGAGGTGAGCAATGGAAATGATGGACAAGTGCATCACAAAACCAAGGATAAATTTCACACAAAAAATGTCCCAAAACTCCATGAACATAGCTCCAAAACCTGCAATGAAAATCCAAACATGCACAAATACATGTAATCAAGAGAGGTAAGAAGAAAACAAGCAAAAAACAAGCAATGATGGACATATGCATCATAGAACACATTTTTTGTTGCTCCAAAAGTTTTCAAAGAACATCATTTTAATGGTAAAGGGAAAAAACACCATTACAGAGTAGGGGAGGAGGTTCAAACTCTATTTTCAACCATGGGGAAGAAAAGAAAGGAGAGGCAGATAAGAATGATGAAAAACCTTACAAATGAGTCAAAATTGGCCTTTATCACGAAGCAGAATGAAGAAAAGTACAAAAAATGTGGGGAAAATGATTTGGGACTTCAACCATCAACAAGATTCATCCAATGGGCCTGTAAAATGATGGGTTTCCACAAAAATCCCATACTTCGAAGTAAATTTCCTTATAGAGCAAAACAAAGGTCCATACTTCATTAATTTTGGTGGTTGGAGTCATTTTTTGTGTTTTTTTCATGCCAGAGACATTTTCCTATTTTTCTCCTACAAATATCCATCAAAATACAAAATTGAACTCTCCATCATGTAGAGGACTTCACCATCATTCCAATGACACTAAGAATGTAAAAATCTAAGCTTTTGATCAAAAGTTATGCCCCTCTGAAGATTTAGAGCAAAACAGGGCAAAAATCGGGTCGGCGGGCCGAAACATAAAATTTTTCCCCCTTTTTTTGAATTTTGGGAAAATTTTCCCATAAAACTCTACCCCCTGCCACTCCAATACCATGTGGCCCATTTCTATTGGTTCACGGGTCTGAATGGCCATTTTACACCCTTTTGAAAATTTTGGAAAAAATTCCAATATCGCCCCGCGCCCCGCCGCTCTGTTGCCACATGTCATCTTCTTATTGGCCCGCGAGGGCACATTCCAAAATTTTACTTTGCACCCTAAACACTTTAAATTATGCTAGCCACATGGACACATGGCATGTTTTTATTGGTGTGGGCCTGCGGGCAAAATTTTTCCCCTGCGCCATTTTAAACACTTTGGCAAATTCGCCACATTCCCCTCGTGCCCCCGACTCCCGCCGGCCACATGGACACGTGTTGCTCTCCCATTGGTTCGTGGGGTTTTGGAAAAAAAAAATTCTTTGTGCCCCCCTCTGAGCCCTTTAGAAATTTTTCTAACTAACCTTCACTGACCCGCCATTTCGTCGCTGACGTGGCACATTCTTATTGGTCCACGGGCCTTCCCAGGGAAAATTTCCCTCCAAAACTCCGCCGAGCCATAACATACAAAATACAAGGAGTTAGAAGAAAATTTTTACCTTTCTGGAAAGGTGAGGAAAAATCCTATCTAATGGGATCATTTCTCAAATCTTTTGAGTAACTGAAGCATGCCAAAAAATCATTTAAGTGCCAGCAAAGGAGAAGGAGGAGTTAGCCAAAATAGGCATAGGGCTTATTTTGGATAACAATACCTATGTAAAGGGTCCATGAAAGACTGTGTCAAGCAAAGAGTAGAAAAATGGTACAATAGGCTTCGCACAGCCTTTAAAGAAGAGTGGCACATCCCGAAGGACCTACCTTCGGTAATAGGGAAACAAGTCCATTTTGTTGTATATCAACATTTCTACATCATGCGCTTCCCAATGAAAGATATATCCTAGAGCCCTTGGTGAAAATTTCCCTACAATTTCACAGCAAGGTACTTTCAAACATCAATCCATAGATTCATAGACATGCACCACCTAGCCTTTAATACATAGAAGGTAGAATTTGATTACCACACCCTGAGAAATAAATGTGTATCTAGGGTGAAGCACGTATATCGAGAGGCTCATTTCATAAGTATTGAGCACTAAGCCCATGAGTCTAGCTATCAGAGATATTGAGGCACCACTAGTGTACCTTTAGCTAAAGCCAAAAATGGAAAATAATAAGTACTTGGAGAATGCATTCACTCTCCCAGGGCCGCCAAAGGGTCAACATACAATGGAGAACATACCAGCGCCGAAACCCACAGAATCCATTAGAGTGGAAGATGAGGAAGAAGAGTGTGAAGATAGTGGTGGCTTAGAGCATAGAAGAAGGAAACCTTAAGATAGGAAAGAATCACATTGTGCTAGTACTCTACCATAGGGGAAGGATGAAGAAGATAATACGGGGGTAGAACAGGGAGAGAAAGTATTCAGATACACAAGGAATCAAGGTGGAACCCCAAAAATGGTAAGGATATCACCTCGTCTCTCTCCACACAAGGAGTCCACTGAGCCAAAAAGGAGAAGGAAGTTGAAGTTAGATGAAGAGGTCGAAGGATAAGAGGAGAGCACGCCAGGATCTGCTACTCCAATTAAGTAAGAAGAAGATCCAAAAGATGAAGAGATGAAAGATGGAGAAGAAGGAGATAAATAAACATCTAAAACCACACATGAGACTTCTCGAGATACTACAAAGACTCCTAACCTTGAAGTTCAAGTTCCAAAAGGGACAAGGACAAAGAGAATGAGTGGAGAACACAATGCACAACTAATAGGATACGCTGAGGACATGATAAATATTGTCTGCGATAGCTTCCAGAGTAAGATAGCACAAAAGGATTTATTCAGTTGGGAGCTAATGGATGAGGATATGGTGACCATGCGCACTTGAAAGTAGCTATCATGGTCAATGCACACCCACATAGATGAGCCTGAATTTGATGTATATGAGGATTCATGCATGTCGAGATGGCTGACGAAGTCAACCCAAGCTAGACATATGATAGTAAAGCCTACTGTCATGTCAAATGAACATGTGAGCAACACATTGGTCAAAGTATTAAGAGAAGTGGAAAGGAACAACATGGATAAGGCCACCACAATTAGGGCAAGTAGGAAAGAGATTAAAAAAAAGTATGGGGAAATAGTGCACCTAACAAAGGAAAGAGACTTGGCGAATAAGAAAAATGTTGTATTTGTCAGCCTCAAAGAGGAAATTGGTGATACTTTCTTGAAGGCTAGGCCATACATAGAACCAAATGTACCAAAGAAGTTTCCTTCGGTGATACACTATGTAAGTACCTTAGTAGACCTAGTGCTTGAAGATGAACCTCTACATATGCCAGTGCCAAAGGATCTAGCATAAGAGGTGGAAAGGGAAAAGGCTACACTAGTAAGAAAGGTTGTTTCATACGACGAACTACTACAAGTGCTTCAAGAAGAATTAAAAAAATTGGATCATGCCTTAAATATATGCACAACTCCAGAGGTGCTGATCAAGGTAAAGACTTTGGAAGAATATAATGAAGTCTAGAAGGCTATGAGAGATGATACCTTGGGCCATGCAGAAAGGTTAACTATTGTCAAAAAAGTGTAAGGCCCTGGCAGTAACAGAAGAGCCACACAAGGAAATATTAAATGAGCTTGGGAAACTCATCACACAAAAAATTGATGTACTGGAAGGAAGGATGACTACAATGTCCAACATTATGTTGGTCTTGCAGAATGAAAAAGTGGAAATTAGAAAGGATGATCTTGAGTCCATCATTGTGGAAATTCCAGAGAAAGTAGAGAAGTCTCTCACTGAGTGGCCGGCCTTAGAGTCTGAAATAAAATAAGAGTATCTAGAGTCGATCCTTCAAGATGAGAAAGATGAGGCTTCCAAATAAAAGCATTCTTTATTCATTGAAATTCTTTCTGATTCTTTCTATTCAAAAATTTGTTTTGGATATTCCCATTGTTATGGCGATAATGAGATTAGTGTGAGGTAATGTTGATTAGAGAATACTTGACAGAATCACACATAAAATTTGCATGGGAAAATAGGCCAGGTTCAAGGGGGTGAAGGGACAAGAAGAACCTGTGTGCGCAGGAAAAGTTAGCATTCAAGACTTAGCCATTTTTGGGCATTAAGATCTATTTTTAGAAGATAGCATGAAGAACACACCAATGATGTAGAGATATGTGCATCATGCATTGTCTATTTCTGTAGGATCAGAATTAGAGTGCTTTTACATGGAGACAATATAAGAATAGGATTGTCACCTCAGTTAACTATCAGTAGTCTATAGATAGCACACTTGCATGTGTGGCTATGCATGAAAAGGGCACGTGGCTATTAATATCATGTGGACTATTTTTGGAATAGATAAGCGTTGAAGGGTGATTCCCCACCCTATATATATGTATTGAATTACCTGGTAGGGAGATGATGGATATAGAGAGATAGATAACATAGTTTTCATTTTTTTTAGATTACCATATCATATTGATGCACGCATCGGCATAGATTGCACTTATTGTAAGAAGATTCTGTGTTATTGTGATAATTAAGAGATGGAAGATATTGACAGAACCTAAGTGTTATTCCTATTTGCAAATGGGTAGTGAATGTTGTTATTTTTATCATGATAATTGTTCAAACCAATTCTTTCCTAGATCTAGATATGTCATGCATAGTACAATGATGTATTAATTATGGATCTATATGCTTTAAGTATTCATCATGTTAACATTTTGTTACAACAAACCTAAATAGGGACCTGGTACCTTTTCGTGCTTTGGGTGAGCATTCAGTAGGCTGAGTGATGTGAAAACATGGCTAGGGTTTCATCTGGTGAATTATAGGCTGCATCAATTAACAGTTATAGGTGGCTCTCGTGCCGGTGGATCTGGTGGTTCTAGAGGAAGAGGAAACACAAGAGGTTCTAGATCAGGTGGGCAAGGTCTGCACCAACCCCAGAATATTTACATGGATATGTCTCTTCGTCTTCCAAAGTATAGGGGCATAGAAGATACTGTTGAACATGTGCATATGTGTGAAATACTGTGGTGTAAAAAAGGAATCATGGCTTCTGAGCATAGGGAAAGCCAATTTTCTACTACGTTACATGGATGCACACACAACTGGTACAAAATGTTTGACCCTAATCAGACTTACGTAGACTATAAAACTTTGAAATATGCATTCCTCAAAGAATTTCACATCCTTGAGTTTGAGAAGAAGAGTATAAGTGCACTCAAGGATATTAAGCAAGGCACTACTAAAAGTGTTAGAGAGTATGATGTCTGTTTTAAAACATTGTTATCTAAGATTTCTTATGACATACATGCAATCCAACATACATAATGGTTCTTTGGGTGTCTTATTACCCCTTTTAGAAGGAAATTATCACATAAGACATACATTGATCCACGCAAAGCACTTGAAGCAGCCCTATGTGCTGAGGCAATTGGAAGAATAGACACTGGGGTGAGCCCATTTTTAGAAGCACAGATAACAGTTATGGAAAAATATTTAGAGAAACTATAGACAAATTCAACACAAGAGACGTGCATAGGGATTTGGTGCATAGATTGTGAAGTAGAAGGTCACACAAAGGATTTTTTCCCCGCATATCGGTGTGCTCATTGCTATTATATTGTGAGATATGCCATTTAAACCATGATGGTAGTCTCTGCCCCTTACTACAATCCGTAATAAGGAATAAATTTTCAAGATACTGTAAACTCTGTAGGTCCATGACTCATGACACATAAGACTACCAGCTGATTGGTCAGATCAATGATGCTATATATATCAGTGTACGATAGACAAGAGTCTCAGATAACTCTAAAGGAAAAAATGATCATTAGGATCGGGATCACAACTAGGCATGTTATGATCGAAATGAAGTGCATTTTGAAGGCGGTCGTGCCAGAGGTCGAAGATACCGTGGTGGATTTAGAGGATGAGGCCATGGTGGTGGAAGAATTGATTTCTCTCATGGAACATGTTATACTTGCGGATCTCTTGACCACTACAGAAGTGAATGTTACCATAATATTACATGTTCTTTTTGTGGAAAGAGTCATAGCTATGAGGAGTTCCTGAACTTGTATAAGCATCTTAGCAAGCAGTATAAACAAGAAAAAAAAAGGTGCAGGGATGGTTAGGATACAAAGTGTTGTGGAAAATCATTGGATGCCTAAGTTGGAAGTAGATTTTGAGGCATTACAAGTAAAGATCACAACCCGCGCTGAGGCGGAACACACCAGAGAAACATTGCAGCAGAATCCTATAGGAAATTATTAGAACAAAGGTTTTTAGGCTCTCTATGATTGCACAAAGAGCGAGGGTAGTACAGTTTGGCTTCTAAAACTCAAGGATACTAAGAAATATTTTAAGAGTGGTGAAAAGGCTTGGGATGGTTGAATTTGGGTTGGTGGGAAGAAGGTGATGTACATACAATAGAGGAAAAAAACTACTAAAAGAAAACCAGATATCTACAAAAGGAATAAGCAAAATGATTAGGATCTATTGTCCTCTCAAACTTTCCCCTCTTTTGAAAGTTAGAATTTTGAAAGTTTTGAGTTGGCACCCTTTAGTAATTTTCTAGTGAAGTCAAAACTTGAAGAGATGGTGAAAATTCACATTTATTGGAGTCATTTTAGCGATTTGCAGGTATGTCAAATATTTTTTTCCCTCATGTCCCAAGTACCTCTAGGCCTTCTGTTCTCCAATCAGCCGATTTCCAAACAAATATTTTTCTTTCAGATTTATAAGAACTTTTTGACCCATTTGTCCCAAGTTCACCCAGACTTTCTTTTCCCCGATCACCCACATCGCCCGCATCGGGTTCTTCGTGTACTTTTATCTCATCTGTCCCAAATTCGTTCAGGATTTCTATTCACTGATTCCCCGCATCGCTTGCATCAGATGAATCACGTCTTCATGTCCCTCATGTCCCTCACATCTCTGATTCCCTGGATTTCCCATGCTCATTTGGCTTGCATTCTACGCATCACCCGTGATGGCCAGATCGCATATTCGTGTCCCTAATGTCCCAAGAACCATCTGGGCTAGTTTTTTTTTCTTTTCCCATGTCTCATCTTTTTAAGTTGCTTCGAGGTGTATTTAATGCTCATTAATGACCTTCTCTCCCCTGAAATGGCTATTTAAAGGGACTACTACCTATGCATTTATTACATTTTTTGCCTAATTTTTCTTGCCCGAATCCTTACAATTCAAGTCACTTGTTTGTTTCCTTATATCCCTTTACATTTTAAATGGGAATTTGATCTTGGAAGGTCACTCCTATGTGCGTTGCAAAAATGAAGATCAAGTTTCAAGGGTAGGAACATCTGTCACCTCTCGAGACCTATGTACCTGATATTAGGGATAGTGAGGTTTGACACTTAGATTTTTGAGACTTTTGGGGTTGACTAATAAGCGCCAACCCTGCTTCCATGGCCCAAATTATTAGTGACAGTGGAATTGTGTATGCAGCTCATTTTCCCATCTCTGTGCAGTGTGTCGACACTGTGCTTACCTGCGGAGCCCATTTTAGCTCAGATACCAAGGAACTTACTAATGTGCATGGGAAATTAATTGCTAAATTGGATGCTACTACCATTGTTGCTACCCTATGCATTCCAGAGACTGAAGACTCCATCGTTCTCATTCGTGCTCAAGCTCAGACCCTGTTTGACCAAGATAGTGAAAAATACAAGGCATGAATAGTAAAATCATGATTAAAGAACCCTAAGAAGGGAGCGTCCCAATTCTCCAAAGCATTATTCAAGGTTTATTTCAATGAGGAATTGTCTGATTTTATCATTTTTCTCGCCTGTATCATGGTCTTTCCCTCTACCAATGAATTTTATTTCTGGATGTTCCCCTTTATAAACATCATTTGTGAGGGCAAGCAAAACATAAACTATGCCAAAATTGTTTGTATGAATTTGACTGAGTAATTGTCAAGTGTTTAGCAGACTAAGAAGTTTTATATCACTTCTTATCTCATGTGTACCCTAGCTGTGTCCCGAGAGTGGTTCAGTTTCACCTACATGGAAGGAAAGAAGGATGAGCCTATCTACACATACTTCCCTCAGTTTACCCTTGAAGCTAGCAATCACAATTTTAGAAGGGTCGATGATGCTTTCACCATGTATAGTGTAAGACTCTTAGAGGGTGACACTGCTAGGAGATTTTATGATGAAGATATGACTTTGATAGATAAGTATGGGGATTTCTTCATCTAATTCAGAAGGTTCTCATACATCAAGTTGGCTGGCTATTAAAATACACCCTCAAGCTCCCCAAGTTTTGCAATGATAAAATGGCTCTAGTTGAAGTATGTAGACAACTTGATAAACTACACAAAACTTGTAGAGACAAGAAAATCACTGTTCTTCATTTCCCTATCTCTTTGGGAAATTATACATGCAAAACTGCTCTAGATGCCCAAAACATAGAAAGGGCTATTGCTCCTCTCACTGTCCATTTTTTTAGACCCAGGACTTATTTTGATCTAAATAATTTTATTGATTAGAACTTCAGGATGATTTATCATCATAAGTTAGACACTAAGGATTATAGGGCTGATTGTGCTGATGATTTTGAAGCCAGAAGGAGGCACTATGACAGAATCTCTCTGCAACAAATTGTAGATCTCAATCTCTACCAAGTTCTTGAAGGGCTTAAGGATGATGGTGAGGACTTACAGTCCTTTGAATATGAAATATAATTCAAACACACTCCTTTAGAAAACATGGTTTGGTACAAGAAAGAAAAATATGATTTGGTTGATATTATTGCCCCTGTTCTTGTAAGAACTAAGGTTTGATTTGACAGGAAATTTTGTGAACTCAAGAATAATTAGGGTAGATCTTCTTTTAGAGACACTTGCACACCAGGGAAGGAAGCACATACAACCAATACTGGGGTACCTGAGAAAACCCCTACTTCTTCTTCAATAAAAGAGCCTGAATCATCTACTCCTTCCATTCAATTATATCAAAAGAAGATTAAAGAGGTTACACAAGAACCAATTGATGAATAATCTCTTCCAGAGTAGTCAAAATTTCCTTCAAGGCCAGAGAATATTATTTTTCTTAGTGAAAGTGATGATGGTGAAGTGCCAAATCCTACAGGAGCTCCTGAAATCACTGTTGAAGAAGGAAAAGAGGTTCTAATTACTGAACCTTCTAGTAGAGCAGACTCCTTTGCAAAGGAAGCTCCTAAGGTCTCCATTAATTTTCTACTGGAGGCAACAGTGGTTAATACTTTGAGTTCCATGAGTTCACTTTCTCTTGGGCCTCTTGTTCCTTCCTCTTCTTCTTCTACCTTTGCCTGGGTGCAACCCTTGGTTGATAGAAAGAAGAAAAATTCTTCTTCTCATCTAACAGGGCCAAATTTTGATGTTGTGGCAGCTTTGTTGGGTACTTCCCCTCCCCCTCCAGCAAATAGAGCCAAGACCACTTCAAGGTTAGTAACTGATGCTTAGGGATAGCAGTTCCTAGAGGTTGTAAATCCCAAAGTTGATAAGGCAGAGCAAGATATTTTGGTCTCTGATTTAGGGATTTATAGAATCCCAATGGGAGAATCCACTCCTGAAAGTGAGGTTCATAACCTTTAAGAAATAGTAACAAAGGTTATTGAATGAGTGGAGAAGGGAAAACAGACCATAGAAAAGTTGGAAGAATAGAACCAAGTTCTTTCCAACTTTATCAAGTCATTGTTGGTGAAAGATAAGGTTTTGGATCCTACCCCACTGGCTTCTCTTCCACCCCCTCATTATTCTCAGCCAGGATGAAGTTCAGAGCATCAAAGACATACATAAGTATTCTAATTATGGGAAGGATGTCGAGGACATGGTGGATGGCATGATTATAGCAAGATTGAATTTCATTGAGGAAAACCTTCAAGACAAACGAGAAGGTGATTAATCTACAGTAGAGACTCACTTCCTCAATCAAAGTTATGGATAAAGAGTTGAAGCTTTGGAGTAGTTGTATTATAGAAATTTACCTAATGGGCCAAACTGATGAGAAGATCATGTTGGTCAATAATGTATTTGATGATGCCAAGAATAACTTGTAAAGGAATGGATTTTCAGTGTCGAGTGGAAGATGAAGGTTCTGGAAGAAACACTGGGAGAATTAAAGAACGTATGGAAGAAAGGAGAGTCTTATAAAACTTGTGTTTCATCTGCCTTTAAAGATATCCACAGCCAACTTTAGGATGAAATTTTAGTCACTCCCTTCTCTCTTCAAGAAATCAAATCTTTGTTCAGAACATTTTTCAAGGATCACTTGTTTAGAGAGGATTCAATTACCAAAGAGAAGATAAAGGACATTTTCTCTCTTCAATCTGTCATTGTCGAGGCCAATAAAGAATACCTTGAGCATACCGAATTCGATAAAGATATGGAGAATTTTTTAGGCACTTGGACTTATGCCACTGCCAACACCATAATTCCAAGAGGCATGGAAATAGTATAAGCATTGAAGAAATTCAGATATCAGATCCTCAAATCGGTGGGCCCTCCTCATCTATAATCAGATGTATCTTCTTCTAGATCCTCTTTCTCTTCTTCTCTTTTTAGTGCTGAGATCCTTGTAATTAATTAAGGACATTTTATTATGCATTTCCTTAATTAATCTTTTAGTTAAAAGAAACAGTTACCAAATGTAACCAATTTGTAAGCTATATAATGAGCTCTCCACACCATTCTAAGGGGTTGTTGGAACTCTGATTATTTTTGAAAGTGTAAAAGAGTCAAAAGCTATCAATACAAGAATATTTACCTTTCTGTTTCTATCTGTGCTTATTCATTCCTTCTTATCTATTGAAAATTCCTGAATCATTAATCTATTTTATGTTAAGAAGCTTTGTATTCTTGTGGATGTCATCTTTGGAACTTTGTGTCTGTGAAATAACATCTTATGGTTTTAATGCGAATGATTATGTTCTATACTATCCTAAGTTCAAAATTTATAAGGAATTATTTTGCTATCTATATTTCTTGAGAATGTTATCTACCTTTTCCCATTCCTTAGTTCTTTTGTCCTTTTGTATTGATAATTTGTCATTTAAAACACTTTCATGATATCATAGTTCCTCTTTGAAATTAAATGTTGTACATTTGTGAATAGTTTTTTTTACTTTCAATAAGGGAACCTCTCCCATTAAAGAGGAGGAAATTTTTGTCCCGTAACTATTGCTTTCATTAAAGTCCTAATTTGACATCCAACAGTTTTTGGTGACTCCACTAGGGATTCTGTTTAATAAATTCCAGTCTTTAAGGAACAATTTCTTGTTCATTTTCTGATCTAGCGACTCTAAGGTTTACCCACGGTAGAAGGACTCTTGGAATTGAAGATTCTCAATTTCACCTCTTGGAGCAGCAAGGATGTCCTCTTCCTTCAATAGGGATAAATTGAAGAGCTCATTCTACAAGCACATCCCCTATTGAAGATAGAACCCTTTGGAGGGGTATCCCTCAAGAGTAACTCAACCCTAATCTTCACGTGCTTTGATTCTTGCTAGTGTTTCAATTCCTCTTCAAGCAGTTTTTCCAAGGATGGAAGCTCCATTACCTTGGGGCTAACCATGTTGGGCATCTTGCCCTCCCTCAACCTTTGCACGAGTTACCCAGGGGTAACAGGAAGAACTTCCCCAAGTTTAGAGGTGACAACAAGGTACATCCTGATGAACATATTACAGCCTTCATAGTTGTATGTGGAGTCCTCGAGAGTTGAGCATGAAGATGTCTCGATGAGGCTTTTTGCAGAGACTTTACAAGATAATGCAGAAAATTAGTTCTATCATATTCCTGTCTGGGGCCATTACCAATTATACCATGATGAGCATAAGATTTGAGAATTGTTTCAAACTTGCAGAAGATGTGCATGATTTGCTAGCCCAGATTTCTCAAATCAAGAAAGAACCACAAGAGCCCATGAGATAATTTGTGGCTAAGTTCAATAAGCTTATTAACATGATCCCACAAGACACCCGAGGCCATAGATGAAATTCAAAAATGAAATTTCTTAAATGCTCAATTACTTGAAGTAAGCTAAGCATTGAGGAGAGCCAACCTTGCAACATTGGATGAGGACCAAAGATTAGTCGTTAGTGTTAAAGATGACTTGATCATGTTCGGAAAGTTGAGAAGAGATTCTTCCAAATATAAAGCTTGTCCTATTCCTCTACCTCAAGTTTTGTAGCTAATGTAGATCCTGTTAGTACAAAAGTCTTTCTAGTGACCTCATTGCCATCAAGAAATAATTGCCTTATCATGCTCCTTATCAAGACATTCCAAGAAGGAATTTTCAACCTAGGAACCGTTTTCCTTATTATCAGGCAAGATTGGCAATCGAGGGGGCCACCCATCAAGGCCCATATCAATGCAACTTGTGAGGTTGAAGAACCTAATGAAGAGGTTAATGAAGAATTTGAAGAATATGGAGAAGAAGCAATGAGGATGAATTGGAAGAACTTGATAGATCTCAAGTTAATTTCCTTACTACTGACGGAATTGATGAAGAGGATGCTTATGATGAAGTAGTGATAGAGATGAATAGTGATTCATACACTGTTATGACCTCGAGAGTAGACCAATAAGAAAGAGAAAGTGATGCATCCTGCTAAAAAATCCAAAGAATATCCCACAACTATACCAATGGTGGCAAGAAGAGGATATCTTGTTCTCACTGCATCCACGCAAAATGGCCAATTCTGTTAATTTTTCTTCTACTACTCCTAATTCTAAAACATATTTGACTCCAGTCCTCAAAACCTGATAAGCCAAAGATTCCTAGTGATGATTCCCCATCCACCGCTGGATCTTTTGATATCATCGACCATCTTAAGAAGACAAAAATCCAAATTTCCGAGGCTGAATATTATCAAACCCGTCCCAAACCCTTTGCCAAAATGGTCCAGTTTTTCGATTCCCATTCCAAAAATTTGTCTAATACTTCTAAAGGTCTTTTTCCTACTCCATATTATGCACCCCAACCAAACCTTGAGGCTGCAGTTACCTCACCTAATGAGAAAATAAAATCATTTTATGTGACCCTCCTTATAGCAGGCCATAGAATTAGAAACTGCATCATAGAATCAGGAACTTCAGACAATGTAATTCCTGCCAAGGTGGCTCATGCTTTGGGTCTTACCCTCACATACACTGATTGGTTCTTGTTATTCTATGGAGAGTACGGAGGTGCCCTTTTTTGGAATAATTAAAGATGCACAGGTAGATTTTGCTGCCTTACTTGAGAAAAAGGTTTTTAGCGACTATTATGGTGGTTTTTATCCCTCCTTCATATGGCATGTTATTGGGTATGAACTTCTATAAAGACACAGAAGGAGAAATTCAAATGGATTGGTCACATGCCCTTATACCAGTCAACGGGAAGATGAAGAAGTTGTTGTCATAAGAAGTAATCTGAGTATATTGTGCAAAAGACAAATGATCCCAAAGAAAAAATAGTTTATGAAGATATTGGGCATGATGACTATATGATTATGTCTCAGAATGAAACAGAATGTCCCAAAGAATTACTTCACAATCCTAATGGAATTTGGAATTTGGAATTTGATGGAAGTTGCTCCTCGGCTGGTTCTGGGGCTGGTATGGTATTGATATCTCTGGAAGCAAATTTTCATCCTTTCTCATTCAAATTACAGTTTGAGAATACCAATAATACAACAGAATATGAATATCTCATCCTTGGATCTTAACATAGCAAAAGATACATAGGTGGGAAGAATCTTCTAGCTTGTGGAGATGCAAAACTAGTTATTAAACAAGTCGGAGACTTTTTTTACGTAAAGAATAAAAGATTGAAGCATTATAGGAATCTGGTTTGGGACTCTATTGAATTTCTCAATTCCTTATCCATCGAAGTAGTGCCTAGGGAAAATAACACCAGAGTTGATTCCCTATCCATTTCAAGGTCTTTGTCTTATACCTCATCCTCATTTCTCTCATGATAAATTCACCATTGAAATGATCCATAGACCAAGTGTATTGGATAATGCAAGCAACTAGCAATTTTTCAATGATGACCAATATTTTCTCTCCTTATCCTGGAGTTTAGGGATAACTTTGAACAATTTTATTTTGAAGGCACTGATAATCTACCTCTAGAGAGTGTGTCTTCCAATGAGGAAGGTGTCAAAGAGGAGATAGATCAAGATGGGTGCATCAAACTAAAAGGTAACAAGATTGCTAAAGGACTGGTGAGTCTGGAGGAATTTTTTGATAAACATGATAGGTATGTTAATTCTAAATATTTTAGAGGAGCTCAGCAATCTACTAAATATGAAAAGGTTGACATTGGGATCGTCTGTTGACCCTAAGATGGTGAACGTTCAGAAATGTTGCACACAAGAGGAAAAGAAGAAGGTAGTAAATATTTTGAAGAAGTACATTGATGTCCTTTCTTATTCTTATGATGATCTAAAATCTTTTCAACCAAAATAAATGCATCATTTCATTCCTCTCAAACATAGGATTAAACCTTTTAAACAAAAATTAAAGGTAGTATAATCCAAAAATTGTCTGGTACTATTTTCCAAGAGATACAGAAATTGTTGAAGGCCAAAATTATCTTCCCCATCCATCACTCAACATGAATTGCTAATATTGTGCATGTCAGGAAGAAAAATGGTAAGATTAAGATCTGTGTTGATCTCTAGGAATCTAAATTAAGCGTCTTTAAAGGAGAACTAGCAACCTTCCCATGTTGGATGAGGTGTTGTAAGATATCATAAGAGATAAGATGTTGTCCATGCTTTAACGGCTTCTTAGAATATAACCAAGTAGAATTCAACACTACAGATCAATACAAGACTACCTTTACCACTCCTTTGGGATACATTTTCCTACAAGACGATGCCCTTTGGTCTCATTAATGTCTGGTTCCACTTTTCAAAGAGCAATGGATTTGGCTTTCGGAATTATGAAAGGAAAATTTATCGTCATGTATCTAGACAACTTGACCGTGTTCTCCAAATCTAGAGTAGATCACTTTCAGCACCTAGAAACAGTTCTCTTGAAACGTAGAAAACATGGGGTCTCTCTGAACCCCAATAAATCCTGTCTTTTGTGTCACGGAAGGCAAGTTTGTTGGGACATGTTGTCTCCAAAGAGGGAATAAAGATTGATCTTGAATGAGTTCAAGCTATTCAACAAATTCCTCTTCCTATAAGTAAAAAGGGAGTGCATTCTTTCTTTGGTAAGATCAAATTCCTGAGAAGATTCATCCCTGATTTTGTAGAGCTAAATTGGAATATTTCCTATATTATGAAAGAAAAATAGACATTTGGTTGGTCCCCTGAGGGGAAAGATGCATTTGAAGTCATTAAAAAATATATTACTAAGACTCCTATCTTAGCATGTCCATATTTTAGCAGAGATTTAATTATTTATTGTTATACCATAGAGATTACCTTGGTCACTGTGTTAACTGAGAAATATTATAAAGGATCATGAGCTCCCAATTAAATTCATGATTTATATTCTTGGAAAATCATGAGTTGAAGTACACTATGATGGAGAAACGTAGTTTTTGTAGTGGTTAAAGTTGTTAAGTCAATTTTGATTCGACATTCTTAACTCTCACTTTGTGGTGCTGGTCCCTGATACAACCATCAATTATATTCTTACACAATAAGATTTTTGAACTAAGAGAGGGAATTTGGTAACGAAGGTTTCATGAATATGATATTGACATCAGACCAACTAAACTAGTTTTAGGTAAAGACCTGTGTCAACTCATTGCTGAAGGAGTTGGTCATGAATTGCCTGAGGATGAGGTCAATGTTCTTATTGTTCTAATTCTTAGCTCAACAGATGAATGGTACCATAACATTGCTCACTTCCTCACCTATGGTGAATTTCCATCTCACTTAACTGCCAAGGAGAAGAGAGATATCAAGATAAGGTCATCATGGTACGTGTTATGGGAAAATGCTTTGTTCAAACGGGGAGTGGATGAAATATTCTTGAAGTGCATTGACAAAGAGTAACAGAAGAAGCTTTTCTCAGCCTTCCATGACCAAGCCTATGGAGGTAATTTCTCATTTTACCATCACTGCTCACAAAATTCTGTCATGTAGGATAATATTGGCCTACTTTTTTTAAGGATGCATCAAGGGTGGGTTGATAAATTTGAAGCTTTTCAAAATTTAGTAGGAAGACCAAAGTTAGCCACTTTTCCACTTAAACCAGTTGTGATTGAAGAACCCTTTTAACAGTGGAGTTTGGATTTCATTAGAACACTCAACGCGTCTTCAAGTGCAGGACATACTCATGTGTTGATTGCCACAGATTATTTCACTAAGTGGGTAGAAGCTATCCCAGTTAAAAGTACCACTTCAGAGGTAGTGTGTAATTTCATCAAAGAAAACATCCTGATAAGGTTTGGAGTACTAAACAAGATCATGACTGATAACGCTTCAAACAATTTCTTCTCCTAAGATGATGGATTTTTTCTATGGATATGGTATTTCCCTTGCTCATTCTGCAGATTACTATCCTCAAGGAAATGGCCAAGCAAGAATCAATAAACAAAAATCTGGTGACCATTATAAGAAAACTTGTAAATGAGTCTCAGAGAAAACGGCACAAGAAGATCTATGATGTTCTCTAGGAAGATAGGATTACACCAAAAAGAGCAATTGAGGATGTTTCCTTTTCAAGTGGTGTATGGGGTGGAAGCCCAACTACCAATTATGGTGGAACTACCAGCTTCTGTATTTGATGAAGGCTATTAAGGACACCAATTTCAGTGATTCTTTGGATAAGAGGATCATAGTATCTCCATAAGCTAGATGAAGACAGGCTACAAGGTTTTTGATAGAATATCTACCCATCAGTAGAAAGTGAAATCTTTATTTGCCAAGAAAACCAGATCTAGAGATTTCAATGTTGGAGACAGTGTTTTGTTATGGGATAAAAGACATGAACCTCGAGGGAAGCCATTGTAAGTTTAATTCTCTTTGGCTTGGCCCTTTTAGAATCGGGCAATTTTTTGGTGAAAATTCTTTCTACCTTGATTACATCGATGAATCCTCTCTCCCACTTCCTTATAGTGGGTAGTACCTAAAATTTTTCAAATCCAAGGTGAATAAGAGGTCCTTTTTATATTGTGTATAGTGTGTTTTTGCTTTTCCCTATTTTTGTTTGTTGTTTGTTTTTCCTTGTATTTTGTGTTGCCTTCTATATTGGTTTACCCTTGACTCTATTTTCCCAACGGATAAGGAATTGGTCATCTTCCCTTGAGTTTTTTTTAACTTCTTATCTTGCCTCGTTCTTTTGATCTAGTCAAGTCATCCCTAGAAAGAGCCAGTTGTTGTCCCCTCAAAATTTCCCCTTTTTTAAAAGTTAGAATTTTGAAAATTTTGAGTTGGAACTCTCTAGTAATATTCTAGTGAAGTGAAAACTTGAAGAGATGGTGAAAATTCATATTTACTAGAGTCATTTTGGTGATTTGCGATTCTATCAAACATTTTTGCCCCTCATGTCCCAAGTAACTCTGGGCCTTCTATTTGTTGATCGGCCAATTTCCCCACAAATCTTTGTCTTTTGGAATTATCAAAACTTTTTGGCCCATTTGTCCCAAGTTCACTTGGACTTCCTTTTCCCCAATCACCCGCATCGCCTGCATCAGGTTCTTTGCGTAATTTTGTCTCATCTATCCCAAATGTGATTGGGATTTCTATTTGCCGATTCCCCACATTGCTCACATCGTTTGAATCACATCTTCGCATCCCTCACGTCTCTGAGTCCTTGGACCACCCGTGCTCATTTGGCCCACATTCCCCACCTCACCCACATCAGCTGGATCACATCTTCATGTCCCTAATGTCCCAAGGATCGTCCAGGCTAGTTTTTTCCGCTTTTCCCGTATCTCATATTTTTGAGTCGGTGCAAGGTGTATTCAATTCTCATTAATGACCTTCTCTCTCCTAAAATGGCTATTTAAAGGGACTACCACCTATGCATTTGTTACATTGCTCACCTACTTTTTGTTTCCCGAATCCTTGCAATTGAAGTCATTTTGTCATTTCCATGTATCCCTTAGCATTTTGATCATGAATTTGATCTTGGAAGGTCATTCCTCTGTGCATTGCAAATATGAAGATCAAATTTCAAGGACAGGAACATTTGTCACCTCTCGAGACCTATGGACTTGATATTGGGGATAGTGAGGTTTGATACTTAGATTTTGGATATTTTTGGGGCTAACTAACATGTGCCAATCCTGCTCCCATGGCCCAAATGATTAGTGACAGTGGAATTGCATACACATCTGGTTTTCCCATCTCTATGCAGTGTGTCGACACCGTGCTTGCCTATGGAGCCCATTTTAGCTTAGATACCAAGGAACTTACTAATGTGCATGGGGAATTAATTGCTAAATTGGATGTTGATCCCTACCATTGTTGCTGCCCTATGCATTCCAGTGACTGAAGACTCCGTCGTTCTCACTCATGCTCAATCTCAGACCCTGTTTGACCAAGACTATGAAAAATACAAGGCTTGAATAGTAAAATCATGGTTAAAAAACCCTAAGAAGGGAGCATCCTGACTCTCAAAAGCATTATTCAGGGTTGATTTCAATGAGGAGTTGTCTGGTTTTATCATTTTTCTCTCCCGTATCATGGGCTTTCCCTCCACCAATGAATTTCATTTCTAGATGTGCCCCTTTATAAACATCATCTATGAGGGCAAGAAGAACATAAACTGGGCTGAAATTGTTTGTATGAATTTGACTGAGAAATTGTCAAGTGTTCAATAGACTAAGAAGATTTATATGACTTCTTATCTCATGTATACCCTAGTTGCATCCCGGGATTGGTTCGGTTTCACCTGCATGGAAGGCAAAAAAGATGAACCTATCTACACATACTACCCTTAGTTTACCCTTGAAGCTAGAAATCACAATTTCAGAAGGGTCAATGATGCTTTCACCATGTATATTGTAATACTCTTGGAGGGTGACATTGCTAGGAGATTTTTTGATGAAGCTATGACTCTGATAGATAAGTATGAGGCTTTATTCATCCAATTCATAAGGTTCTCATACATCAGGTTGGCTAGCTATGAAAATACACCCCTCAAGCTCCCCATGTTTTGCAATGATAAAATGGCTCTAATTGAAGTATGCAAATAACTTGATAAACTACATAGAACTTGCAGAGACAATAATATCACTGATCTTCATTTCCCTATCTTCTTGGGAAATTATACATGTAAAACCGCTCTAGATGCCCAAAACATAGAAAGGGCTATTGCTCCTCTCACTATCCATTTATTCAAACCCAAGACTTGTTTTGATCTGAATAAATTTATTGATCAGAACCTGAGGATAATTTATCATCATAAGCTAGACATTGAGAAAAAATGGGCTGATTGTGCTAATGACTTTGAAGTCAGAAGGAGGCACTATGGCAGATTCTCTCTGCAAAAAATTTCAGATCTCAATCTCTACCAAGTTCTTGAAGGGCTTAAGGATGATGATGAGGACTTACAGTCCTTTGAGTATGTGAAGGTCAATCAAGGATGTACTGACTATAGATAACCTAGATTTGTACAATTAAAGAATTTAATGTGATTTGGTATGAGATTATTGTCTTTGTTCTTGTAACAAACAAAGGTTTGGTTTGACAGGACACCCTAACTGAGCTTAGAGTGGGTCAGGGTAGATATTCTTCTATAGCCCACTTTCACACTAGGGAAGGAAGCACATGATGACCAGTTCCACAATTGGCTGATCAAACCTATCCTGTCAATGTGGGGTTAAGATAGCTAAGTGATCTTGGGGAGTGTGGCCTCCTTACAACTCATAGCTGTATCATATGCATATTAAAGAGGTTAAGCTAGAACTAGGATTGCATGAAGAATCTCTTCCGGGGTGGTCCCTGATATTGCCTTGTGGTACGTGGAGACCCATTATTGTTCTGTAGTTACAAGTGATGTTGTATGAAGCCCCTGGGTCCTACAGGAGCTCCTGGAAGCCCCTCACTTCACGCCGCTCTTAAAACAAGTTCCAAGTGCTGAACCTCCTAGTATAGCGACAACTCCTGTACCAAGGAATATTATATAGGTCTGCAAGAACATGGGGGTGTGTATTACATGAAACATTGAGTTAATGACTCCCACGTGTCATGAGTTTAGTAAGACTATGAAAAGCATCTTGTGGATATCCACTTCTTCATGTCTACCTTTTCCTGGGTACAACCCTTGGTTGATAGCAAGAAGAGATAACCGCTTTCTGATCCTCAAGATCATAACATGGACTAGATTTTGATGTTGTGGCAGCATACTGTTGGGTACTTTGCCTTTGGGACGAACTAACATACAATATCCAATACACACTAAAAAGGATGATTAAATAATGCTTATGGAAAATGGATTATTAGAAGATACAAATGACTAAAATTGATTATGTAGATGCAAGAACTTTTGGTCTCTTATATAGGAGGCTTTCTACAAAACAAATATTAGTAGTTATATTATCCAATCCTGAAATGTCTTGGTTCATAACCTTCAGTTGCAAATAGTAACAAAGGTTATTGAGTGAGTTTTAGATTGATTTTTTATCTTTGGTAAGCGTAGAAAGCTGCACACAATAGTGTTAATAGCTTGGAACAAGAATAGATAACTCAATGTGTAGTTCTAACTTTAACAAGTCATTGTAGGCCAAATGAAAACCGTGAATAAATTGTATCCTGCCCCAATGGTTGCTAAATTCCACCCACTTTCATTCTCAGTTAGGATGATTTTCAATACCTTTCCGAGACACATAAGTATTCTACTTATGGGAAGGCGTGTTCGAGGCCATCGTGGATGGTAAAATTATAGAAGGCTTGATTTTAATTGAGGAGGCCTTCAAGACCAACGAGAACGTGAGTAATATTCTGCAGAGAGCATCAGGTGCTCAATCAAATCTATGGACATAGGCGCCACTTTAGAAGCATATGGACGCTAGTTGTATGTATAAAAGTGTTACCTAATGCCTGCAAAATTGATGAGACTAACCTGTTGGTCAAATAAGGAATTTTTGGGGATGAAGCCAAGGTTGAACTTTTCAAAGGCGTTGATTTTCATTGTTGAATGCACCACGAAGGCTTTATAAGAAGTGTTTGTCTCAGAATCAAAAACACTGAATGGCAGAAGGGAGATGTCTTTTAAAACTTGTGAAATTTCATGGGGTAAATCTCAACATATCCACTTTCAAATTCAAGACAGAAATGTTCAAGCAATCCCTTAAATACTGTTAAGAAATCAAAGCTCAATTCAAAAATTTTGTCAAAGGTGACTTGCCCCACGGTGGATTCAATTACCAAATATAAGATAAAGGAATAATTTCTCTGTTTAGTCTACAATATACAAGGCCAATAAAGGATACCTGGAGCATACCTAATTTGATAAAGAAATCCTAAGAAATTTCTAGGCACTTAGACTCATGCCACTGCCATGTACCTCAGATTCTAAGAGGCTATGTCAATAGGAGAAGGGAAGTGAAGAAACTGCAGATACCTTTTACTTACTCAAAGTGGAGCTCCCTTCTCAGCCATAATTGTTGATGTGCTCTTGTTCTATCTGGATCTGGATATGCTTGCTTCATATTTTTGGATTCATTCGAGATCAACATCTCCCTTAATTGATTAAGGATGCTTGGATTATGCATTTGATGAAGACTGATGATTGATAGATTGGATGATAGAAATGGATTGATTGGATGTAACCAGTTTCCTAAGCTATATAATGAGTTTTTCTACGCCATTCTTAAGATGGCTCTCATGGAGGAGGTGAGCTTGATTTATATCTTGTTAAAGTGTGGAGGAGTCAATGGCTATCAGATACAAGAAGATTTCCATGTTCTGATTTGAATCAAGGGTGGATTCATTGCATGAGAAGAATGGAAAATTATTAGAATGGAGATTTATATAATTTGAGAGAAGATTCAATGGAGAGTTGGAGGTGTATTCGTGTCAAATTTTTAATATGGAAGGAAGTTTAGGGAGGCTTCTATGAAATAGAAGCACCTTATGGATTTAGAGGTGTGAGGATGTGATTCTGTTAGGATTACTATCCTAGGTTCAGCATTTATAAGGAATGATTTAGGGATCTATGATTTGATGGAGAATGACTAGGTCTAGGGATGTGTAGGGTAGGTGGTAGGTGAGATGTAGGAATATTAAATTCCTATAATATGTCAATGGGGATTAAAATAAGATAATCATGATATAATAGTGGATCTAAAAAGATTAAACATTGATAAATTTTTGAGATAGTTGGATGAATTCAATAATGGGTAACCTCTCCCATGAAATTTTAGGGACTATCTGATAAATGATGAAAAGGGGAAAAATGATAAAATAGATTATTAGATAAATGATAATGCGATAAAGGGATTAATAATAATTAATATCATGATTAATTATTATGTGGATAGTGATGATGTTGTTTACGGGACAGATTAATTGTAATTAATCATGTCTACATTTTAGATGTCTACACTTTAAACCCCATATCAATTACATAACAGAGTGAGTACTTCCTATACACATACGAGATCTAGGTACTCTCACCAGTCTCATTTTACCATCTTCATTAGATCTAAACATAATTCAAAAAATGACTATAGTTCATAGACATAATAGACAACCACCAAGGATATCATCTCATCTTGCTCTCATCCCTAGATGATATCCAAATGATTTTCCTAGGCTTTGTGTTATGTTTATTTTAGCTAGTTTTTCTTACATGCTGACCCATTTTGTGGAAAATCTTAGATTGAATTCCACTTGCCTATTCTAAAACTATGTGTACTTTTCTATCCCATTAACCTGCACTGTGTTGGAATTATAAGCTTGTCCTATATGAATTTTGTACATTTAGGTAGCTTTTTGTGAATAAGTCTCAATTATTTAGGTCAAGTGGTGACTCAGCACTAGGAATGATGACTATGTGCTGAGAGTGATGACTCGGTCATTATGAGTTAAATGACCCTAGAATGGGTCCATGGTGACGTGTCTAGGTGATGTGTAAATTAACTTAATTAATGTAATTAATTTAATTAATAATGCGAGGATGAAAATTATTTCAATTGTAAGTAATTAAATTAATACAAATATGGGGTAAAGGGGTTATGGTTAGGTGAACACGTTGCTTTAATTGATTAAAAGGGAACAAGGGGAGTGTGAACCAAATTTGGTGTCTACAATGATAGCAAGTTGAGGAGGTCAACTTGTGCTCCTCGTGGAAGACATGGTAATTTATAGTCTTCATTCAGGCCACCAAAACAACTACCTTAGTAGTAGCAGCAACAACATCAGAATCATCTATCGTTTAGACCTCCACAAAGATTTGATAATCATAGGGGAAGGACTATGGAGCCTCCCCCTAGGGGTCCCATTAGGAAACATAGAGCACCTAGAGCTTAGTCAGTAGGAGCTTGTTAGCAGTGAAAAAAATGTTCCATAGCAGGATAATCAGGATCCATACCACAGACCACTGGAGTACCTACTGGAACCACATCTCATTATAGAGGACCAGGTAGTTGTTATGGATGTGGTGCACCTAGACACAATTTGAGAGAGTGCCCATAGAACCTTAATAACAAGGGTAAGAATCGATATCAAAGCCTTCAATTGGTGACATGGGAAGTGTTGTTGCAAATCAGCAACACCCCTGGATGTTGATCAGATTTCTAGTTTGATCATACTAGCATCCAATGTGATTGCAAAACATTGAATCCTTTCCCCAAGTGTGGGACTTGCAAAATGAGAAAAGAATCTCCAGTTCAGAGGTTGGTTCCTCAATTCCTCTGGTCAAATTTATCACTTACAAGTTGCAGAGGTCTATATTCCTAACCCTACCCTAAATTCCAAAGGAGACAGAGATAGAGAATGTAAAAAAGCTAAAACTAATGCTAATAGGTGATGCACCAAAGGAGTGGTGAGCATTTTTTACTTCTGCAGATTGACACGGTCCATAAAAATGCAACAAATAACCTCATGCACAAAGTGATAATTGTAATGAAGGATCATAAATTAACCAAACAACACAAGCAGAGGATGAAAACTAATCACAGAGGCTGTATTGTTATTTTAATCATCAAAATCACTTACATTACAACACCTGAGAGGCAAAATAAATTTGCAGCTCTTATAAAAGGTTTGATATTCCACCAAAATCACTTCCAAGGTGAGAAAGGGGACCTGCAATACACCAAAAAAATGTTCAACCCTTTGAAAATGAGCCAAATATGGCTTTTACAGTGCAAGGGATGAGCCCAGGAGAGAGAAACGTGGGAAAACGTGGAAGGGATTCAACCATTGACCAAAATGCATTCAAAACAGCATGGGCATCATTATAGACCCATCCCCTGACATTTTTAGCCATGCTGGGAGAGAATGTGAGCCATTCTTCATTAAAAATGGTGGTTGAAACGTCATTTCTGTCCATGACCACGTGCTAGAGGTGTTTTTTGATTTTCTCTCTCCAAAATCCATCAAAATACAAAAATTACCTTGGAATATTGTATATAATTTCACCATCTTTCCATTGATATAAAGAACGTGAAAAACCGAGCTCTAGATCGAAAGATATGGCTATTTGAAGTTTTAGGGAAAAACAGGGCCAAATCGGGTTGGCGGGAAAAAATTCAAATTTTTGCACCTTTTTGGTCATTTGGAAAATTTTCTAAAATTTTCCCACACTCCGCCACTCTAGGTTCCATGTGGCGGCATCTCATTGGCTGCGGGCCTTTAAGGGGAAATTTTTTCCAAAAAACTCCGTCGAGCCATAACTTCAAAAATACATGGAGTTAGGAGGAAAACTTTACCTTTCTAGAAAGCTGAGAAAGAGTTCTATCCAATGGTGTCATTTCCATAAGGTTTTGAGTAACTGAAAAGTAAAATATTATGATTGAGGCACAAGAGAGGAAAAAATGAGAGGAGTTAGCCACAAAAAATGAGCAGGAGCACATTTTGGATAACAATTTTGGTGACTCAGAGGGGTCATATGCCTACTGGATGAAGTTACCAGTTGCCTGAAGCAATCCATTGGGTATGGAGTCATTGAATTCTCTATTTGATACCCCAACTGACTAGAACACTACAAGGAGGAAGATGGAATATCACCTGATGGAACAAGGCCTGCAAACACATCTCCAGGAACATCAAGCTTGTGCCAAAGAACTTAGGGAAAGAAAAAATAATCTACAGCAAAAAAATGTGCACAAGCACTTAGAGGAATGAAAAACCTAAACTAATATGTATAGGGTGAAGCATTTCCTTCAGTAGCAATGCTTCAGATGGATTCCATTGACTGGAATCTACAGTTCTTCACCATCCAATGAAGACAACTGGAAAGCATTGTTGTCCTTACACTTTGTGACCATGTATGGGCCACTCCAAATGGCATCAAATTTTGAATGCCTTCTTGGTTTGTTTCTATCCGCATCCCATTTTAACACTAGACCTCCAACTTGGAAGGATCTGTTCTTGGTCTTTCTATCAAAGATCTTCTTTATCAAAGCCTGATCCTTCTCCATTGCTTGGGATGCCTGATTTCTAATTTATTGGAGCTCCATCAATTCTACATATCTGACTTCCATGGGATTTCATGAGTTCCAATGTTGGCAACTCAAGTGATATGGGAAAAATTTCCTCTCTTCCATAAACAAGCTTGAATGGAGAGTTACTTGTAGATATTTTAGGAGTTATCCTATCAGCCCATAAGGCTGATTTCAATTTGGTATGCCAAGACCTCTGATTCTCATCAAGAGTCCTCCTAATGATCCTCAACAAGTTCTTGTTTGTAGATTCGGCCTGGCCATTACTCTGGGGGTAATATTTTGATGAATTACTTAGGTAGATCCCGTTCTTGATAGCCCATTTAGTCACCTTGGATCCAATGAATTCCAATGCATTATCTGATATTATTGTAACTGGTATGCCAAATCTGGTTACTTTTCCCTCATAGAAGTCTAGGATGCTAGATTCATTTGATTCCTTGAGTGCTACTGCTTCAGTCCATTTGGTGAAGTAATATGTGGTTGTTAAAAGCCACTTGTGCCCTTGGCTTGAATTTGGTTTAATAACTCCAATGAAGTCTAAACCCCATTGCATGAATGGCTGGTCAACTAAAATTGGATGCAATGGGAGGGAAGCTAGCCTCTCTTTACCTGTGAAAATGCACAATTCTTGCACCTCTTGATCCATGCATAACAATCATTGAAAATCTTGGGCCAATAATAACCAGCCCTCATGATCTTTAGAGCTGTCACTCTTGGTGCAAAATGACCACCAGCTAGTACACCATGGAACTCTTCCAACACCTTATGAATATGATTTGTACCAATGCATCTTAGCAGTACTCCATTCACATCTCTTTTGAATAAAACACCATCAACAAGGGCATATGGGACAGCTTGCAACCTGAAGTGTCTTCTTTGGGTCTTGTTCATCTCTGGAGGACATAGACCTGTGCTTAGGAAGTGCATTATACCTTGGGTCCAGTAAGGAGTGGGGACACCATCATTCTCCTCTTGAGTGATTCCTTGCTCATGGCTTTCTTGCAACGCCAAAACAACCTCCTTCTCGTTGCATGATTCCTCTTGTTTGCTCAAGATCAGCTGCTCACACAATCCTTTTCCTCTTACCAAATTGGTGACTTTGATCTCAATGTCATACTCCATGACACGAGTAATCCACCCTGCCCTTTTTTCATTCAAGTCTTTGTTGAGGAGGAAGTCTTTAACCCCCGCATGAGAAACCAGCAATTGGACCTTATTGTTTGAAACTAGATGCTTGAATTTCTTCAAGCTCCTGATTACTGCAAGAACATGCTTCTCAATGAAAGAATATCTCACCTTATAGTCCTACAGGATTTGGCTAAAGAAAGAAATTGGCTTCTCATCATTGTCTTTATTCTGCTGTGCCAAAATTGCAGAAATAGTATCATCACCTCCAAACGCATAGAGGATGAAATCCTTGGAGAAATCTGGGTTGATGAAAGTTGGGGCTTGAGAGATGGCTTCTTTGATTGCTTCAAAACTTTCCTTTCCTTCTACTTTCCATTTGAAAGCCATGCTTTTCTTTAGCATCTTGGTGATAGGTCTGACAAGGGCTGCAAAATTTGCGACAAACCTCTGAACAAAATTTATTTTTCCCAAGAAACTTTGAAGGGCCTTCTTGTGGCTTGGCAATGGCAGTGCTCTTATGGCTTCGACTCTTTCCGGATCAATTGCTAATCCTTCTTTAGAGACAATGTGGCCAAGGAGCTTTCCTTCATGGGCTATAAAAACACACTTTTTAGGATTCAAGGAGACTCCAAATCTTCTACACCTTTGGAACACTTGTCTCAAATGAAAGAGGTGGTCTACTGTATTTTTTGAAAAAATAGTGATATCATCAAGATATATCAGTACAATGTTGTTAATCAAACCTTTGAACGCCATGTCCATTGCTCTTTGGAAGGTAGCTCCAGCGTTGGACAACCCAAATGGAATTTTCCTGTATACATAAGTTCCCCATTTAGTTGTAAAGGATGTCTTGAACTGATCTTCTTCCTTCACCATAATCTGATTATACCCTAAATAGCCATCAAGTAGTGAAAACCTCTCGGAGCCAGCAACAACTTGTAAAATCTGCTCCATGGAAGGAAGTGGATAATGATCCTTGAGAGATGCTCTATTCAAATCTCTGAAGTCAACACATAATCTGATTTCCCCACTCTTCTTTCTGACTGGAACCAAGTTGGCAACCCAACTAGAATGCTTGATAGGGAATATGATTCTTGATTCTATCAACTTATTCAATTCTTTTCTCATGAGAGGCTCCATGTGGGGGTTGACTGGCCTTTGTTTCTGCCTGATGGGCTTAGTATTTGGATCCAATTCAATGGTGTGTTGAGCTAACCCAGGATTGACACCTTTCAAATCTTCATAGCTCCAAGAAAACACATCAGGGAATTCTTGAAAAATTTGTATGAACTCATACCTTTCTTGCTCAGTTGTCATCTTACCAATTTGGAGTGATTTTCCTCTTTCTACTGAGATGGACATTGAATGTTCTCCCTTCACTTGGATGTTTGCTTTCTCCTTCCTAAACTGATCATTAGGATTGAAAATGGACTCCAAAGTAATAAGTCCCTTTGGTAGTTTGTTGGTTCTCAACTGCACCACTTGGTCATCATACTGCTGCTCTAACTTTTCCTGATTTTTGGTTGAGAATTTAGCCTCTTCTTGCAAGAAATGGATGATTTGCTGATCATTTTCAAACACTTCCAACTTACATTGTTATCTAGCACTGAAGGCCTCACAATCACATGGATGTTTGGCTGTACCTTTTCTTTTTGAATTCTCTCCACAACATCAAAGGCTGCCACAACTGCTACAAGCCTGTCAGTGGCTTGGTTCTCTTTCCTAGGAATGGATTTGATGCCAAAACCCTCAAAATCTTCAATGAGGTCCCACACCCTGTTCTTTTAGCACTTGAGTAGATCATTCTTGACAGCATGCTGCCCCTTGACTTGGTTGACAATAAACTCACTGTCACCAAAGACTTGCAAGTTCTTTATTCCTCTCTTGATTGCCCAATGCAGTCCTTACACCAAGGCTTCATATTCAGCAGTGTTATTAGAGCATACAAACTAAAATCTAAAAGTTGAATAATACTTAACTCCTTGAGGTGAAACTAGCATGGATCCCCCTCCTACACCTTGTCTACTCCTTGATCCATCAAAAAACGACTACCATACCTCATTGTCATCTTTGTGGTTTGGCTTGGTGATGCTAGGAATAGGCTGATTTTCTTCATGTATGTAATAGACTCCCAGCTCAGATTCTTCTATTTATTGATAAGGATCAAAAGCATGCACCTTGCTTTCCCATTCATCAAGAGTTAAATCTGGGATGCTTCTAACCTTGGTGTCATCTTCATCAGTTCTTGGATGATCTTCTTGATCAAACGCTGAACAATTGACATTAATTTGACTTGGAGTGTAAGGATCAATGTGAAAGTTTGCAATAGGTTCAGACCTGATTGTGGCTTTGGTTCCATATCTTGTTCTGAACAGCATGTGTGACCAATCAGTAGACAAGTAACCTCCAATCTTAGCTGTGAAATCCCTTGACAAACATAGGGCAAAGAGTGGTGGAAGGTCTATTACTGAGACATATTGCAAAACAACCACGTTGGGACAGGCATGCAAAGTAAGACTCAAGTTTTTAATCACCCCGACTATTGTTACTGATGTCCCATCCAACTGTACCACCCCTTTGGATATGGTTTCGTACTAAATTCCCAACTGATCAGCTATTTGCTTGGGCATTACTGAACTACTTGCCCCGGAATCAATGATGCAATTGTGTACTAATTGGTTCCCAATGATCAATGAAACATAGAATGGAGGGGGCTTCAATATTTTACCTTGCTATCCTTCATGATTCCCCTTAGGTTGGGCAGCATTTGTGAGTACCTTCTCTTGCATTTGGACTTGCTGATTTGAAGTTGACCAGTCCTTCATGGCAGCTTGTAGCAAATCTCTTTGGCCTAGGATAGATAGTGATTCCCACATTGATATGTTTACATTTGTCTTCTTCATCTGATCAATGATACTGAATGGAGATGAAGTATCCCTCTGTTTTCCCTTGGCCTGCAAATTCATTCCTTGCACATGGGGAACAACAACTGGCATTTGGGTTGGCCTAGGGGCTATTTTAGGCAATCCTTGCGTGCTTGGGATTGCATTTTGTTTGCCAATAGTTTGTGGAGTGACAGAAGGTCGTGAATTACTTAGGGCCAATGGCTGTTCTTCACCCAAATTTATTTTCTTTGACCTTGTGTTGGCTGCAACACTTTGGGAAATCGTTTGATTCATGCCACAAAAATCTTCTGCCTGCCAGTTTACAAGTGTGGTATCATTTGGAGCTGATTGCTGCTGGAATGTTTCTTTTTGCTGGTTATTTCCTTGACTACCTTCACCCTCCACACCAGTTGCTGTCACCATTAATGCTTGATTCAAGGCACCATTGAAGCACATGGACTGGTTATGAGGTTCATTACATGGGAAACACCAATCATACTCTTGAGCTATATTGTTTTGTATTGGCACTAATGCTTTAGATGCAGATGTAGCATTGGGATTATAGGGCTGAAATGGTTTGTTGGTAGGAGGCCTTGCTTGATTTAGATTTCCAGCTGGATTGGGTGGTCTATGAGGTTGATATGGTTGTCTGTTAGGCTGAGCTTGAGGCTGGAAGGAAGGTCTAAAACCTTGAGCTTGCTGCCTTTTGAGTGTAACCAGCTCATTACCTAGATTTTGCAATTGCTTCATGACTTCTTGAAGTTCATTTGAGGCGCTAGAAGATGAAGTGGAAGCTTCACTTGAATTCTAATTTCTAGGAGTGGGAATAGAAGCTAAATTAGGCACTTGGCTAGTACTTGGGCTCTCTAAACTTGGAAATAATGGCATTAGAGGCCTAGGAGCCAGCTTGCCAGCTTGAATCAAACAATTTTCAGCTCTAATGGAAATGTTATAAGCAATGGGGATAGTTGTGCCTCCCATGGACTGAATTAACATAGAAATATCAGAATTTAAAGCTTTAAGGTAATAAAGAAAAGCACCTTCTGCTGTTGGCCTGATTGCCACTAGAATTCTCTCCCAAGTCCTTTGAAATCTAAAATTAAAATTAGTCAGCTGCTCATTGGGAGCTCTTTTGATAGTTGTCAGCTGCTCCAAAAGGGACAAGTTGTCTCCCTTTTCCCCAAACTGCTCATGGAGGGCTATACATAGCTGATTCCAATTTTGAATAGAACCTGAGGCAAGACTCCTGAACCATTGCAAAGCTTTCCCTTTAAATGAAGATGCCAGCAGTTTGACAGTAACTTGCATCTCATTGATCTCATGGATTGCACAAATGTTAGCAATATCCTTGACATGATCACCAAGAGTGGTCTGATTTTCTCCAGTGAAGTATGGAATGTTCTTCAATGTTGCAACTGGGATTGGATTTTGTGCATTGAGGGCAAGTGGACTACTGCCAGTGAAATTTACATAGGGGTTGTTTTGTGCCATTCTGATTGGCCTTAGAACCCTTGTTGATTGAATGAAAGGCCTGCCAGGTGGAGGAGTTGAGAGAGTTCTGTTTGGTGGAGATGGAGACCTTTCGATTCTCCTCTCACTTTGCCTTCTTCTTGGAGATAATTGCAGATATTCAAACTGCACCTCTTCTTCTCTAGCTCTTGACCTTGTAGTGATTCTTCTCATGAGTCTTCAGGTCTGCACTATTAAAACCAGTTGATTCTTCTTCCTTAGAGTCGCTAGATGTGTAATTTATAGCTCTTTTAAAGCAAGAAACTTACAACAAATGCACATCAATTTTGTTGCAATGAAGATGAAGACTTCTAGGTCCCACCTAGCGTGCCAAAACTGTTGTTGCAAATCAGCAGCACCCCCTAGATGTTGATCATATTTCTAGTTTGATCATACTAACATCCAGTGTGATTGCACAACATTGAATCCTTTCCCCAAGTGTGGGACTTGCAAAATGAGAAAAGAATCTCTAGTTTAGAGGCTGGTTCCTCAATTCCTCTAGTCAGATTTATTACTTAGAAGTTGCATAGGTCTATATTCCTAACCCTACCCTAAATTCCAAAGGAGATAGAGATAGAGAATGCAAAAAAGCTAAAACTAATGCTAATAGGTGATGCACCAAAGGAGTGGTGAGCATTTTTTACTTTTTTAGATTGACACAGTCCATAAAAATGCAACAAAGAACCTCATGCACAAACTGATAATTGTAATGAAGGATCATAAATTAACCAAACAACACAGGCAGAGGATGAAAACTAATCACAGAGGTTGTATTGTTATTTTAATCATCAAAATTAGTTGCATTACAACACCTAAGAGGAAAAATAAAGTTGTAGCTCTTAGAAAAGGTCTAATATTCCACAAAAATCACTTCCAAGCTGAGAAAGGGGACCTGTAATACACAAAAAAAATGTTCAACCCTTTGAAAATGAGCCAAATATGGCTTTTACAGTGCAAGGGACGAGCCCAGGAGAGACAAACGCGGGAAAATGTGGAAGGAATTCAACCATTGACCAAAATGCATTCAAAACAGCATGGGCATCCTTACAGACCCATCCCCTAACATTTTTAGCCGTGCTGGGAGAGAATGCGAGCCATTCTTCATTAAAAACGGTGGTTGAAACGTCATTTCTGTCCATGACCACGTGCCAGAGGTGTTTTTCAATTTTCTCTCTCCAAACTCCATCAAAATACAAAAATTACCTCGGAATCTTGTAGATAATTTCACCAGCTTTCCATTGATATAAAGAACGTGAAAAACCGAGCTCTAGATTGAAAGATATGGCCATTTGAAGTTTTAGGGAAAAATAGGGCCAAATCGGGTTGGCGGGCAAAAATTCAAATATTTGCACCTATTCGATCATTTGGAAAATTTTCCAAAATTTCCCCGCACTCTACCACTCTAGGTGCCACATGGCGGCATCTCATTGGCCGTGGGCCTTTCAGGGGAATTTTTTTCCAAAAAACTCCACCGAGCCATAACTTCAAAAATACTTGGAGTTAGGAGGAAAACTTTACCTTTCTGGAAAGCTGAGAAAGATCTCTATCCAATGGTGTCATTTCCATAAGGTTTTGAGTGCCTAGAAAGCAAAATATTATTACTGAGGCACAAGAGAGGAAAAAATGAGAGGAGTTAGCCACAAAAAATGAGTAGGGGCACATTTTGGATAACAGGAAGTAGCCATCAAATCTATGCAATGGTTTAAAACTGCTAGGAAGAGCATCAAGGCATGATGATTGAGACTGCATGTAGCATTGTTGGTTTCCTTACCTCTATTCAATTTTTATTTTGGCTCGTCTGATTCTTTTATTTCACCATATTTGGTAGAGTGTTGTAGGCTAGTGGCAGTTAGGCAAGGCCTTAGTTAGGATTTGAAGATGGCTTTGGAGCCAAGATCTCCATTGACTCCTTAGTCAAGGAATTTTTAGTGGAAATATGTCCCTTAACCACTACCTTGGATCTTCGTATCCTTCCTCTGGGTTCTTATAAAGTGATCTTGGGTATGGATTGGTTATCTGTACATAGAACTAGAGTTTAATATTATAGTAATTTTATATCTTACGCAAATGATCTATGATTTGAGTCCATAATAGCAAGAGTTAGGAGACCCATCTCTATTCGCACTATTTACACTATGCAGCTTAAGCAGTGTGCGTGGTATGGCTATCAGTTGTATGCTATTACAGTACTGATACATCATAGGATGTGGTGAGTGGACCTTCACTTCATGATCACCCCATTTTGCAGGAGTTTTCAAATGCATTTCCTAGTGAGTTGTTAGGGATTCCTCCCCCATGTGAGATAGACTTTCACATTGAATTGGTTTCGAGAGTGAATCCTATCTCATGTGCTCTATATATGATAACCACCCTTGACCTATGTGAGATAAAATTGTAGCTAGAGGGCCTTCTCAATAAATTCCCAATCCATCCTAGTGTATCACCTTAGGGTGCACCAATGATATTTATGAATAAGAAGGATGGATCCTTGCAGTTGTGTTTGGACTATGGAAAATTAAACAAAGTAACGATAAAATATCGTTACCCCCTTCCTTGAATCGATGATTTATTTGATCATATTAAGGGGGACAAAATATTTTTTAAGATAGATGTTAAGTCAATCTATCATTAGCTAAGGATTTCAGAGGTAGATGTCCACAAGATAGTTTTTCACATAAGATATGTCCACTTCGAGTTCACAGTAGTGTCATTCAGTTTGAAGAATGCCCTTACAATATTCATGACTTTTATGAATGGGGTGTTCAAGAATTTTATATACCACTTTGTACTCATATTCCTTGATGACATTTTGATCTACTCACATACGCGTGAGGAGCATGAGGAGAACCTTCATTAGGTTCTGTAGTATCTTCATGAGAAACAACTTTACAGGAACCAGGAGAAGTGTACATTCTTCCAATCAGAGGTGTAGTATTTGGGCCACATTATTTCTAAGGAAGGTATCGCAGTAGATCCTTCAAATATTAGAGCCATTATGGATTGGCCATCACCTACCAGTTTGACCAAGGTGTTTAGTTTCATGGGGTTGGCAGGATACTACAGGAGATTAGTCCAATACTTTTCTCAAATTACACACCCCCTCACTTCCCTTCAATGGAATGGGAAGAATTTCATTTGGTCAGATAGATGTGAGAAGAACTTCAAGACATTGAAGGAATGCCTTACGATAACATCTATTCATGCAGTGCCAAATCCACAAGGAGAGTTATTTATTTACACCGATGCCTCTTTGGTAAGTTTAGGAGGTGTATTGATGTTAAATGCCATGTAGTACCCTTTGATTCCTGTAAATTCAAGGATTATGGGATCATTTATCTAAATCATGAAATTGATCTCGCAGTAGTTGTACGTGATTTAGTTCAGTGGAGACATTTAATTTTAGGCAGGAGATTCATTCTCAGGACTGATCACTTGAGTCTTTGTCACCTCTACTCACAACCCAATCTCAATGCTCATCAAGGGCATTGGATGGAGTTGCTTTTTGAGTATGACATGAAGATAGAGCATGTGAAAGGGAAGGATATTGTGGTTGCTAACGCTTTGAGAAGAAGGAGACATTTGGTTATGGCTACCGCAATTGGTACAAACTTGAGGACCATTATTTTGTAGAAACTTCTAAATAAAAGCTTCTACCTTTCAGTCTGAGAAGAGATCAAGTCTCAGACACCCCTTGAGGGGAAGTTTGATGGATTTTCATTAGAGGCAGATTGTCTTTCATCAGCGCAGAGGTTAGATATATGTTCCTAGAGATGGAGGACTGAGGCAAGATATCCTTGTTGAGGCACACCATACACCCTATTTATCCCATCCAGGGGTGAAGAAGATGCACACCACTTTGAGATAGTTATACCATTGAAGAGGCATATAGAGAGATGTGGCTCATTTTGTGTCTCATTTTTTAGAGTTCCAGAACGTGAAAACTGAGCATCAACATCCACCTGGCCTTATATATCCTCATGACATACCAGAGTGGAAATGGGACACCATTTTTATGTATTTCATTATAGGGCTACCTACGTCGAGACGCCACCATGATGCCATCATGGTCACGGTGGATAGATTGATGAAAGTGGCTCAATTTTCTCTAGTAAAGACCACCTATAAAACTAGTGTAGTAGCACGAGTAACAGAAAGAGTGGGTATCACGATTTGATATGGAGCAGCAAGTTTTCATGATTTGATAGAGATTACAAGAGGCTCAGGATAGACAGAAGAAATATGTAGATCAGCAGAGGATAGATCGTATTTTTGAGGTGGGCACAAAGGTGTTTTCTTTGTGTCAGGCCTCATAAGATCCCTATCTATTACGGAAAAGGCTCTAAGCTTACTCCTAGGTTTGTGGGTCCCGTTGAGATCTTAGAGCGAATCATTCCTTTAGCCTATTGTCTAGCATTGTCACCCAACTTATCTCACATCCATGATGTATTTCATGTTTCTATGCTCAGGAGGTAAATTCTATATCCTTATCATGTATTAGATTAGACCTCATTGTAGGTACTAGATCAAGGGCAGGTGATGGTGGAGCCTGTCCATATTTTACAGTGCCAGACCCTGGGCCTTCGAGGAAGAGATATTGATCAGGTTCATGTCTAGTGGGATTGATACGATGAGACAATGGCTATGTGGGAGGATGCCACACCTTTCAGATCACACTTCCCATATTTGTTCTAGTGACTTCTAGGAGGAATGTCAAGTCTAAGGGGAGGGGGTGTAGTGCACACTCCTCTTTGACATTGATATTATTATGATTTTGTTTATTATGGACTAGAGTTATAGACATTGTTATCAAATTTTAGACATTGAAAGATGGACATTGTTATATTTGATGGGCAATATGGATGTTTAGACTTATGACATGATTTACATGATGGATTATATGCATGGTTTGACATATCAGAATTTGATGATCTTGAGATACTACTATACTAACACATTTGATTTGATATATAGATGTTGATAGATGATTTAGTTGATTTTTTTTGGCATAGTTCAACGTAGCAAATAATTAGATATTATTGGGCTTGTTTTTTTAATCGTATCCCATTATTCTCTATATGGTTGTAATGTTCCTACAATTATGGGGAATATTGTTATGTTCCTCTCCTATATAAAATGTACGTGCTTTTTTTAAATAAAATGAATAAGATAGAAATTCTCTATTTTTTCTCCTCTTATTATTTCTCACAATTTGATATTAGATCCTACTCATTCCTTGGGTGCGTGGAAGAGAAAACCAGTGGCATTCTGTGGAATTTTTTGCAGTGACCAACACTTTGTGAGAGACCTAGTAATTTTTTTATATTCAAGCATGGACGTGGAGAGATTTGAGACGTTTGGGAGTAAAAACTAGATGTCTGAAGTAAAAAATATTTAGAACAAAACTATTTTGTGGATACTGGCACATTTTTATTTCCTCCTTGGATGTGGCTACTGCAATTCATGCCTGCTTGGACATTTTGGAGAAGAAAAATCAGCACGTGGAAGTTTGGGAGAGATGATATTTAATTTTATTTGGTTGCAATTTTTGCCTACAGAGAGGATTTGAAGATCAACGTACCTAGGAAAAAGACAAAAGGAGTGTTTTACACGCTATTCTACAAGGAAAACCTTAGGAAGATCTGAAGTGACCAAAGGAAAGGATATTTCTCCACGTGAAGTGACCTATAATCTACAATACATGCTTTAAGGGAGAAGAACCAAAAAAAAATTCAACGCACAAGCCTAAAGTTTTTTCACGTGAAAACTCAGAGGAAGAAATAAAAAAAATCTCTACAAAATCCATTATTGACAAATTTATAAAATTGAAATATTTTAAATTGTGAACAATTGGTGAATCACTTGTTTTAGCTATAATTTCGTTATGATAATTGATGATACAAATTGATATGTACATGTGTGAATTTTATTATCTTGATGTCGTTAATATGGCCACAAGGCCAGAAAGATATTGTTTTAATTTTTACAGGCATTTGTAACACAACAAACAAAAGGGGGATAGGAGACCAATAATGAAGGAATATGGGTATTGGCAATAGGTCACCTTGGCAAATAGTGTAAATATATGATGTTTTGTTGTTAGATTGTTAGGAGGTCCCCATTGGGGTTGGCCTCAAATGTGACCTTGGGTAAGTTTGTGGTTTTTCCTTTTTGGTTTTATTAATTTATGAGTAATTGTATTTTTGTTAGTAGTTTTGAGTCACTTTTATTATTGTTGTTAAGTACTCCTTTTAAGTTAATTAAATTTGATTAGTTACTGCTAATTAGGATGTGGAATAAGAGGGTATTTAAATGTGAGTAGGTAGTCTTAGTTTGTGTTGGATTTGAAAGAATTTAATTGATTTTGAGTAGTGTGTACTCAATCTTGCAAGTGAATTTCGGATTTTGACTTTTAATCCTATTTTTGAGGCTTGTGGGACAAGTTAAGCTTGTCTCACACCTCTTAAATTAATCCACCCACTATGCCGAATATGTGAGGGACTTATTTTAGGCCTTTTTGTGTGTCTTCATGGAGAAAAAGAGAAATTAATTGTACTTTTCTTACAAGAGTATTTAATTGTGTCATTTAAGGGTGTGGGTTTAGGTTTGAGTGTGTAAGAGGGTTATCATTCCCTCAACCACCAATTTATTGTGCTTTGGACATTGGGTTTGACCTTGTGATGTGGAATGGAGAAGAAATGATGTGGCATCCTATATGGAGCCACATCACCTCTCTTTCCTCTCTTTTCTATTTATTCTAATTTGTTTGAGGATTTTTGGGTTACTTGTTTCATTTTGGAGACTTTTACTTTTGGAGGATCTTTCTTTGAGAGTGTGGTTTGGATCTTGGAGTTAGATTGTGCTTGATTGGGCTTGGAAAGGCTTGGAACTTATTTGTGGATTGGAACTCTTGCAATGGCAATGTAGGTTCTTCACCTTATTTTATTTTACTATTTTTTTTGCATATGTTTGTGAAGGAATGTTTATTGCAAGTGTGTTTTTGGAAAGTACAATGGCCCTCAGGTTATGTAGGAGAATATGTAAATTGGGACATTTTGGAGGGAGGCATAATATTTTATCGGCTATTTTAGGAGGGAGTTTTTTTAGGGTGACCCACCTTTTGATAAGTTTATTTTGTGCTTATATTGTTGTTTTATTGTTGGAGCCATAAGAGTGAGGGAGTTATAAGAGTTTTTTTTTTTGTGAGGGAGACATAAGAGTTCATGTTATTTGAGGGAGTCATAAGATTTTTTGTGGGTTATGATTGAGTTCTTGGTGGGTTTAAGGTGGGCACTCAGACCCTTGGGAGACATAAGTAGAGTCCCCATGTTCCTTTCTATTCATGGCTTGAGGTTAGAGCCATTGTGTTGGGAAACCTAGGTGTGTGGAAGTGATTTTTTCTATTATTCTTATTGTGTTAAATGTGTGTTTGAATGTGATTGTGGAAGCGTTGTTAAGATTTCCAATGGTTTTCATATACTCCCCATTGCTTCATTGTTAGGGTTCGGGGGCCAATGAGGGATAAGGCTTCTCTTCCTCCTTGGATTATTGGTTGGGTGGAGAGAGTTGCCTACTCCCCCATTTTGGTTGTTGTGTTTGAAATTTGGG
Organism: Taxus chinensis; assembly: GCA_019776745.2. NCBI lineage: Eukaryota > Viridiplantae > Streptophyta > Pinopsida > Cupressales > Taxaceae > Taxus > Taxus chinensis. The sequence goes on from CM034155.1 coordinate 279,524,869, forward strand.
AAGAAGGTGGAGCTCAAGCAAAGGATGATCTTAGTTGCATTAAGAGAAGAGAAACAAGATCCCTCATGTAAAATTGTGGTCATGTTGTTTCCACTTTAAGTGGAAGGCTTGTAAACTTGAATTTTAAAAGTAAAGCTCTTGGTTATTTTGTTTACCAATGTTTTTTATATTAGCCCTTGTTGAAAATGAAAGTAGAAAGATTGAAATTTTTTCCCTTGTATTTGTTGAAAAGAGAGACTATTATATTGTAAGAATGAACCAAGTTCTTGAGAAAGATTTGCATTGTTTCTAGGTGAAGTAGAAATTTAGAAGTGAAATTTAAATGGTAATGATTTTATTTAAAATTAATTTCTTTCATTGCCTCCAAAATGTGATATGTTTCATTTTTAAAAGTATTGAGAATCTTGTTAAAATGCACTTGTTGTGTGAAATGGTTCTCATTTAATTGATGTAAGAATAAATGGAAATAGTTCTTGTTTTATTGAAAGGAAGGCATGTTGAAGATATTAGAATTCATAGTTACATTCCTTATTATGTTAAAGGAAGAAAATAGTTTCTTAAAACTCTAGAATGAGAGACAAATCTTCTCCTCTTTACAAGTCATATTAGAATGAACGAGAAATTTTCTTAGAGTTTTCATTTTCATTTTTAAATGAATGGATAGAAAGTATATTTTTACTATCATCTTACCTCATAAAACCGCTAGGTTAATGATCTTAAATGAATAATTAATCCCTTTTATACAACTGTGTAAAGCTAAATGTATAACTATACATATCTATAATTATACAAATTTATATATTTATACATATACATTTTAATTATAAAATATTGTCAAATCATTATATATATCTGTCTATATAATAATAAATATATTACATTGATTATAACTTAAAATAAAAACATTTAAAAAAATGCCATAGATTTTTGTTGGAGGCCCACGCAGCCTGTGGGTTGTATTTTGATTAATGTGGAGAAAGGGGGGAGGATCGTCGCCCAACCCCCCACCCCATAGTTATATGGGATGGGGGTGGATTCGGAGACCCTCCCCCCATTACAAACAAACATTGCTTATTATAAACATGTGCCACTATTTTAAAATAGTCGGCACATTTATCTTTTATGCGGAATGTGTATTTTGGAAACCATGGTCACAACTTAAGAACCTGAGTAGTATACACATACACATATACACACACAGACACACGCATATATATCTATGTGTGTGTGTGTACACACACACATACATCATTTGATATAAATAAAATCTTGGTGTATTTTAAAATGTAAAAAAAAGTACACACACACACACACACACACACACACACACACATATATATATATAGATATGTATGTATATATACACACTCATATACTTGTATATACATATAAATAATTTGTAAATATACCCAATTAAAATAGATATAAGAAAGGGCAAATACAATGAAATTTCTTAATAACAAATGAAATTTTAACCAAACCCTACAAAGAATTGCAAATAGAATAAACATTGAAATTGTGATTATCCATCCTTGAGCTCCATTTCCCTTCCATGGATTCCTTCCCTCTCCTTCTCTCCTCCAAAAACCTGCAAAACAAAATGAGGAAATAAATCAAAGGAATTAATAGAAGTTTTCTAAAAGAGGATTAGGGTTAGTTTGAATCCCTAGATCCAAGGGCCCAGATTTAGTCCATCCAATGGAAAAGAATCATCCCTACAAAAGTTACGTGAGAATTAGGTGATAATATGCTTTAAATGAAATGCATGTGTAATGTTTGAATAGGGCCACTTAAGTGGTGTAGGAGGTAAATTTATTGTGTAACCTTAATGTTTAGTTGGTGACTCTTAAAATAAAGGCCCTTGACCCTTGTAATTAATTAAATGAACTATACTCTTTAGTAGTTAGGTAGTATTTATGTTAGGAATTAAATTTAGTTGTGTTTAATCAATGGGAGGGTAAGTTTAGGCTTAGCCATAAATAATAAAATTATTAAAGGACATGTGAACTATGTTACTAAATTAAATAAATATTAAAATAAGGGGATTTTAAGCTAAACTAGAGAATTAAATAATGTTAATTAAAATGAATAAAATATTAACTAGGGAATAAACTAAACCTAGTTGGAGGTTACCCCTTTGTAGCTAATTTTTTCAAACCTGTTTATTGGGTTGTTGTAGGTTGTGTGTGGGAAAATTTTGTGGGAATTACATCATCTAATAGAGGGTGAAACCATTGGATTTTTTTTGTCCCAAATATATTTATTTTTCCTAAGTTGCTGCAAACATCTAGAATGTCTACAAAAATATGGGTTTTTAAAGGTCTCTAATATAGCTTTAGGGATAGATACACAATTTGAACATAAATTTTACTACATCTTATGATAGAATGTAAGAGTCATACTGCAAGAGGATTTTTACAAGATATTTACTATACATCTTATGAAAGTTCCAAGTGAGTTATAAAGAGATATTAACTAGCTTATATAGGATTCCATAGGTAAATGTCGGTTCAAGAATTCCCCGTAGAAGATTAAATGACACATATAAGATAATCAAATTAAAAATGTCGTTGTTGGAAAAAGGGTTGAAGACAATCATTCTCTATGACATGCATATATGTATCGAATATCAAGTGGAAACTATTTGTTTCTATGTTTTCAATATGTATCAACTATTCTTTGTTTCCTCTTCTTCTATCATTTATTATAGGACTTTTATACCTTTAACTTTTTTATCGACACCAAATAAATATAAATTTTTATTTCCCATATTTATACATTCTATAATATTATATACTCTATCCTCTATCGAAAAATATATTGTAATTAATATTTCATCACATTCCATAATAAAGAATTTTTTGTCCTCAAAATGCCTATCAGATTCCTTTCTTTACATGAAGGTACATTCCTTTACCATAACAGACATAGCTCTTGGAATTTATTTAAATTTAATTTCATCAAACATTTTAATGATTTATATTTACATTAATGTGGTGTAATAACTTAGGTGTTGGCACTATATGTTTCATAAACCATTTTAGGCATCCTAGATTTTGGTGTTTGAACAACCATGTAAGAATATATTGTTGATATATAATATGTTCCATGAATATTATCCCATGGGAAAAAAGGACACATTAGACCCCTACTGTGGGTTAGAAACATGTAAAGCAAACACTTGATGTCAACCTAAAATCTTCTCAACTAAGCTTAAATTTTATTGTTAAGTGATTAAAATTTTCGTATGAGCACATTACTTTGCGTAAATTTAATTATTCAATTGTGAATGGTAATTAATGTGTAGTGATTAACATGTGGAAATTATGTGTAGAATCTTAGTTTTCATTGATGAGTCGATATGAAATTGATCTTTTCATATAGACATTTAGTTGTTAGTTAATTGAAATAGGATTTTTTTTGTCTATATATGGAAAAGGTCTCTATGACCATGCTAGGAAGCAATAAAATGACATAAAGAAGAGTTCAATTTAAATTAGTAATATTGTTTAATGGTTAATCGCAACTTGTCACATAGCTTGTAAGTTAACGAGACACTATTTAGATATTTTACGATGTTATAAGTCATTTAATTGGAACTAAATAAATTCAAAATATATTTTTCACTGTAATAGAAGAGTTCCAAAATAATAAATTAATGACAAATAGTTATATTATTCTATTTTTTAGTACAACATATAAGTATTATTTAAAAAAATTATGAATCTATTTTATTTTTCAACATTGTGTTTTTCAACACATTAAAACTTCAATGTGTTTTGTAACAATGTTCAAAAACAGTAAAATTTTCCACACCATTTACACAATATACAAAATTTATTTCTAATCAGTGTGTTTATTTATAATTTTATACATAATATTTTTGCAATTAACATGTTGATTACAGCAAAAAATTCACTTTCATTATGGGAATTTGAAAGAGTAAATTAAACTTGAAAGATTTATTTCTCTTACAAAATTAATTTAGTGTAATTAATAAAGTTATGAAATTACCTGTGTGGGTGTGGAGAAACTGTTAATGAGATTTTGCTAACTGGTAAGCGAGTGGATCTATTAAATAATCCTATGTCTCCTAACTGGTAAACTAACTTGGATTAATATTGCCTCTGGATTAGCACTTTAGTTTAGTTTATTGCCTCAACATATAAAACTTTGAGCATAATCGATAATGAAGAGAAAGTGGGCTAGGCGGCAGTGTTCACGATTTAGTGTAAACTTACTTTACTCAGCTCTGTGCATTCTAAAATGAAGCAAATAGGATATAATCCGCTGGAGGTTGGATGGGAAACCGAATGAACCGGTTTAGGAAGGTAAACTTGCCTCCCCAAATGTATTTAATGCAAGTAGCCGCTAACAGTGATACGAAGGATTTGGCAGATTTTGTGGGAGCTCCGACACTAACAAAACCATTTCTAACACTGACACAACCTGTCCTTTCCTTGCCACTTCATCCTAAACTATGGTCACGATGCATGTTTTTATGGGGGACGCACCATACATAGGTGCAAAATGAGTGAAGGGTAGCTGTTTCCATGCATACAAAACTACACTAACGTGTCAGTCCCATATTGAAATTCATCCTGATTCCTGATCACATATTTTTCCTATGCCACAATTTCTAATGTTTGGAAAGACTTACTTTTGAAAAGACAAATTACTTATTCTATTTTATGACTTTCTCATTTTGACTAAATTATTTTCTAGAGCATTTATATTGAGGAAAGATTGTCGGTGTTGGTAAACACAATTTAAAAAATATAATTTTATAGAGTACGAATCCGGAGAAAAATTTTTGTCAAAAGTTTTTGAGACATTAAAAGGAGTAAATAATTTATTTTAGCAACAATGGATGGTGATGATGGAAAAAACAATGGTAGTTTTTTTTGCATGAGAGGATTAATCTATTATTCATATCACATTGATGATGACTTTTAACTCTTTCTATTAATTTCTAAAGGAATACAATTAATTTCTACCAGATGTATTTTATTTCAGTGATATATATATATATATATATATATATATATGCCCTATGCCCTCATTTTACACACATAATTACAACAATAAAAAAAATACCCGAATATTTTTTTTTTAACTTACATTGCAGTACACATAACACTATAAGACATCACTTAGGACTATGTGAAACACATGCTATGTCTGGACAACATTAACCCACATAGATTACATGAAAAAACTTGATGCACTTCAAGAACACCCATTTTTTGACAGGGCACGCATAAAAATTCAACTTCAGCATACACTTACAAATAAGCTCTTCCCAAGACACGATATTTTTGGATTACACATTTACTAAAATCACATTTCCCTCTTTAAATTAAGTTCTAGTAAAGCTCATAATGTGAGAATCATACAGTCTTTTTTCCTTTTTTTAGATCTCCCTTATAGTAAGTTAAGGATTCAAAGGAACTTAACATGGCATCATACTTCCTTACATTGTTTCTAGATTAGGTTTCCTGAGTATTGTTTTCTTTCAACTCAAGAGGGTTTTCCCTGACTAAGTTCATATGCCTTTTTTGTTATAAATTGTATAACATTTTTGCTAAAGGGGCATTTGAATCATCAATGAGACCACTAGTTCCTATCCTAGGGGATTTATCTCTAAGAAATGATCACATAGTTTCACATTTAATACATCCAATACATAATAGAAAAAGTGAGAGAGAAAGATGGAGTAGTTCATCATTTTAAGGGGATTAAGGTTCACATTAGATTTTACACAACGTGGGAATTGCTTCTGACCAAGAGATGGTTTAAACATGATATGAGAATGGCCTAAATTTCACCTTACTCAAAGACATCATTAATTGGTTACATTTGCACAAACTAATCATACACAAAAATGTTGTTAAGTTTCACAATAAAGTTATCGTATTGCATCATAGAACCCAAATGACAATTGGGATTGGGTATCGAGTTCATCTATGATCCCAACTCTTAAACGTGACTTCTAGGGTTTTTTTGGCGATCTTTGCCATTCAACACATGTCTTGTACCAAGAGGGTTTTACACTATGTTGGAGTTTGGTCACCCATGAAGTACTACCTTAAGAAAATCACATTCTCCTTACTACACACATGATTTCCAAACCTAGGAGGGGAACCACATACTCTAGATAATGTTTGACCATGTCGTTCTAATTTTTCAGGTTCATGAAAATACCACTAAGCATATAGGTTATGATGAAAAAACTCAAACTAGTGACATTTTTGTACCTAAAATAAGACGTGCCATAGATTGCAAAGTTCATTCGAAGATCTTAGTTTTCTATGATAAGCTATTAACATAGGAAGGTTAGTTAGGTATGAATTTTTTTCTAGGGTTGACTATTTCTTTTAGATTCCTTTATTACATTTTCAAAGTAAGAAAAACACAACACACCAATTAATTAATCATCTATTGCACACTAGAAATGCACTACAAGATATTAAATTAAAATTCATTTAACATATACATACATACATACATATACATATACATATACATATACACACAAAAACACACACACACACACAAAATTTTACCGTACGTAAATCTGAATCAAAATGACACCTATGATTAAATGCACATTTACCAAGGCATCCCTAAAACTAGCATCTCATACATATTAGCAATTTTCAAATATAAAATTTTCTGTAACATGGTCATACATTATGCATATAAAAATTCTAAAAGGACCTATATAAATTACAATAATAAAAAATTAATTACACCAAACCTTTACACTATCTTTCTTGCATCATGCAAAACAATGTGAGCATGAAATCAACGATAAATCGCTGACAAGGCATCCACCTAGATCTAGCATAATTAAAAATTTTAGTTTCCATTTACATAATAATAATAATTTGCTTTCGAAAGGAGAGGGTTAGAGACATGTATTGATTTCATTTCATTTCACTTCATTTTTTAACCAAGGAGAGAGAGATAGGGAGGGAGAGAGAAACACTATTTTTCCAAAAGTTCATTTTCACACAATAAGTCGCATGATAGATTTTCAACAGTTATTTACATGTGTGAACAACTTTCCATGGTGGTTTGGTAACCTGAAGGGTCCTCCAACGTTTTTTTTACATTTTCCTGTTAGTTACAAAAATGTTCAATTTCGGCTTGGAGGCTAAGAAAGTGCATTAAAAAAACTCTCTTTTGAGAAGAAAATTCATGACAGGATAATTCCTACGTGTCCACCTATATACCAAGAGTTCATAGGAACTGGTGGAATTTAGAACTAGCTAACGGTTTATGATTAGCGGTCAGTTTTCCTAGGCCATCGGTCGTAATTAGACAAGTTTGACCTAGGCAACTAGCGACCGGAAGCCCATGAAACCCCTTTGCCAAACTAACCAAGAATGTGATTTTCCCAAACTGAAGGTTCTAGGAAATTGTCTAGTAAAAATACCAGAGGTTTGCAAAGGCGAACAAGGATTTCGTTGTTCAAGGTCCAAATGGCGAGCCGATACGAAACCCAAATTTTCAATTATAAATTCCTAGCAGTGCAAAATAGGGTAACAGGGCTTCTAGAGAAATGGTGAAGAGGGTGCAAATGGTCAATTGGGGTCAATATAAATCTTGATGCGACTCTCCCCATAACAAGGGGTAGATACAACACTTGACACCTCTTTTCCAGTGTTTCGAAGGTGGTTTTGTGAGTTTCTGAAAATTGTGTTTTTCTAAATTTGTGAGGTAGGCAAAAATGGTTGTTTTATTTGACGACATCAACTAACTCTCACAAATACCGGTGAACATGAGTGCCAAATTATGACACTCAGGGTTAACAACGTATGATATTATGGGAGAAATCTTAGTTGATGGTCGAGGTACAACATGGTTAAGAAAATCACAAGGTGGAGTTTTGTTGTTTTAAAATATCTAGCTTGGTTAAATATCCAAACATATAATTATCTACTGGTTTTCTATTTTTGTTATATTGTAAAGTATAAAACAAAAATACAAAAATTATAAAATATTTTGGAAGGAAACCATACCTGAGGGAAAATGAATCGGCTAAAGTTGTGGAACCCAATTTTACATCTCCACTAAACATTTCCTTGAATGGATGCATGTATCTGAAACACTCCCCCATTTCCTTTTCTTGAAAGTCTCAATATTCACTTCAATAAAACCATTTTTGCATAACCAGAAGATGAAGCATTCCATGAGGCTAATTTTTTTTAGGATAGCATATCTGAGATGGCCTTCGTCTCCATCAGTTTATCTTCAGAACGAATATCATCCTTTGGTTTGCAACTAGGAGGGATCTCAAACAGAGACATCGAAAAATGTTTATAAACAACACCAACATCAAAATAAATCAATCCACTACTTGGAGCATCAATATGGATGCCTTTGACAGGAACCAAAGGAAAAGATCTTGGGAAACAATCCCCTAAATTACCCCTATTTGACCATACCTAAGGAAACACTTAATATTTGTATCATAACACACTTGATTATCAAACTTTGGAACATAGGTCTTGCCCAAGTGCATGTAAAAGTTCCCCTGCTCCTCAATTGTATGGTTCTTCACATTGTTGGGTATTAGGCTTATAGGCAGGCCATATTATTTGAAAACAACAGAGATTGTTCCAATATTATAAGAGGAAGGAAAGAATGAGGCCTCTTCTATAATCCATAATGATAATAGAAGAGAAATCAAAAGGTATATGCATGCTCCAGTTTCATAACTATGATACTTTTATGATAAAATGAAATTACTCTAACACAAGTATCACCTGCAGATGAGTGGATTTGAATTACAATCTAAGGTAGAAAGGGTGTGGGAGAAATTGGATTGTGGATGATCTCAAATTAATATTTTTTTAAGACATTTTGTCAAACAGTCCACTTGCCTTAAGTAAGGTTCCACATTCTGTAGACACATCTACAAGAGCATTTGTGACTACAACATCTGACAAGATCATGTGTCTTTTATGCTTTGATGAACATTTATAACCTGTTCCAGGGTCATCTTTTGGCACATGCTGGGAGTATGAATGCAAATGTAAATTGATATGGTTGTAGACCTTATTTTTGCATATGTGAAACCATTTGACTGACTCATGAGGATCCCATGTCTTTTATACCCAACACAGTATATAATAGGTGAATTGGCCCTTAGCTTGAGCATTTTATCCAAACAGACCCTCTAAGCCCTACATTGGGCAACTTAAACAATGGTGTGCCTTAGAACACTCAGCCATCCAAGCTTCACTGCAACTATCTAATTACTGTTAAATATGAAATATTGACTTCGGTTTTAGGTGGTTAATGCTTTCCAGGTCTCAAATAAAGTGAAGGTATTATTATCCAGGGGGAAATGATGGGTTTGAGTGGGCATACAGGGCAACCATACCCTACAAGACCCTTGTTAGCTGACAGAGCCCTGTACACGATAACTCCATCAATTCTCTTTTAAATTATTCCACCACCTCACCCACCAAACACATTCATTTCTTCATTTTTTATTTTTTAAATTTATTTTTTGTCATTTTTTTAGAAGTCCCTAGAAAAAAACAATTGTGGCATCACACACACACACACACACACACACACACACACACACACACACACACACACACACACACACACACACACACACACACACACACACACACACACACACACAAACACACACTAGTTTATTAATTTTATAATTTATAAATTTTTTTAGTAGTTAATATTGTTGGAAATGAGGTGTCTCAACCTTGTTTGGTTTATTCATTTAATATTTTCCTACAACCGTTTCACATTGTCTAGGCTCTAAAAATAGAAATAGGAGTTGTCAAAAGATTCCCATATGATAGTATATCATGGAAGGGCTATTTTTAGAGATATTATGACAGATTTTATGACATTTATGAGGGTCAAAAATAGGGGAGAATATTGTGGACGTGGGAGCCTATTTTTAGACCGAAATCTTGCTCTTTAATGCTATCCACCTCATGAGAGGTTTGGCACATGGTTTTGTAAACCATAGGTGGTTTCTTGTATAACCTGAGGTCTATAAATTGAAGGCTTGGAGAAGCAATTGGTGTAGTGAGTTGTAATTCTCCTAAAATTGTTTCTGGTGAAACTCTTATAAGAAACTTGATCTACAAGTGTATGTAATCTTGTTATTAGATTTGAAATACATTGAGTGGGATTTTGGAGTGTGGGGTTTTTTATCCGAAAGGATTTTCCCCACGTATATCTGGTGTTTGTGTTTTGTTATGAATATGTTGCTGATATTTCTGTAACTGTTTTACTATGCTGAAAGGTTTGCATAATATCTCTCCTCAAAGATTAGCGTAGGAAGTTGTTCCACTACTCTTAATTTCCTATCAAGTGGTATCAGAGTCTGATCACCTTTGGTTTCAGTTGTGGGTTGTTGGGTTTTTTGTGCTAATCTGGGTTTGAGTGGGAGCTTGTGCAGAGAATAATTTGTTATCTGGTTGCAGATATTTTTCAAATGGCGAGCACATCTGGGAGAATTGACGTAGAGAAGTTTTATGGCACAAACTTTGAAATGTGGAATCTAAAGATGGAAGATATGTTGGTTGATCGAGATCTATGGGATGCGGTGGATGAGAAGGTCTATAGGCCTACGGATCCAGTTTTGGCTGCACAATATGATGTAATGGATAGAAAAGCTAAAGGTCTTATTAGACTATGTCTTACATATTCTATCCTGATAAATGTCCATGAAGAATCCACTTCAGAGAAGCTTTGGAAAAAGTTGGGTGAGATATACCAAGCTAAGCCTCTAGTAAATAAGATTTTCTTGAGGAAGAAGTTGTTTTCCTTGAGAATGGAAGAAGGTGGACACATATATGAGCATCTGGAAACATTTAATATGTTGGTGACTCAGTTGAGCTCAGTTGGGGTTAAAACAGACGAAGAAGAAAGTGCCAAATGTTGTTGGTTTCACTGTCAGACTCATGGGACAGCCTAGTCATGGCCATTGGGAGCACTTTAGTTACTCTGAAGATGGAGGATGTTGTTGGTTCTCTACTCTCTGAAGAGATGAGAAGGAAGGTCTCTCTGAACGCCAAAGAGGATTTGAGTGTTTGAGGAAGAACAAAAGAACAAAGCAAAGATGAGAAGAAGCGTGGCCATTCCAAGAATAAGGGGAGATCAAAATCCCCTGGTAAGTCCAAGGTGATATGCTGGAACTGTGGAAAATATGGACACTTCCGAAGGGAATGCAAAGAAGAAAAGAAAAAGAAAAAGAAGAAGTATGATTCTGATTCTGAGTTTGAAAAAGAAGATGGAGATGCCTTTATTGCAGCTTTGACCACTCGTGCAGGTGATAATGCATGGTTGATAGACACAGGTGCATCTTTCCACATGACCCCTAACAAAAACTGGTTTAGTAAGTATGAAAACTATGATGGTGGTAAGGTTTATTTGGGTGATAATTCTTTCCTTGAAATTATTGGTCATGGTAATATTCAGGTGAAATTTTTTTATGGTAGAATTAGAAGATTTGATGGTGTCTTGCATATCCCAAGACTAGCAAGAAATTTATTATCTGTTAGCAAGCTAATAGATGCAGATGTGCACATACAGTTTTCTGAAACATGTGTGAAAATGGTGAGAGGTGATATGGTGATAGTAAGAGGAAGTAGATTGGGTACATTTTACCAACTTGATGCATGCACGGTTGAGTGTAATAGCACTTCGGATAAAACTAAGCCAGTAACTACTTCACTGAATAAGGAGAGGGTTTCCTCCTCTGTAGATGGTCGTGGCTTCTAGGTACCCAAGGGTGCATTGTCTATCGAATCAAAATTACCTGCAGAGAAGACCATGTTATGGCACCAAAGGCTTGGCCACATTGGAGAGAAGAGTTTAAAAGCCCTGAAAAATAAGAACCTTGTTGAGGGGTTGAATGATTGTAATTTGGAGTTTTATTTCTGTGAACATTGTATTTATGGCAAACAGAACCGCGTTCAGTTTTACTCGTCTTCTCATAAGTCTTCATGTATCTTGGATCTAATCCATTCAGATGTATTTGGTCATGTTAAGGTTTCTTCTCTTGCTAAATCAGTTTACTATGTTACTTTCATTGATGATTTTAGTAGGAGAACATGGGTATATTTTTTAAAAAGTAAATATGAAGTTTTTAGTCGTTTCAAGGAATTTAAGGCTATGGTTGAAACTCAAACTGGGAAGAAAATTAAGTGTTTGAGATCTGATAATGGCGGTGAGTACTGTTCTACAGACTTTGACAGATTTTATACAGATTGCGGGATAAAAAAGACAAAAGACAACTTTGTATTCTCCAGAGAAGAATGGAGTTGCAGAAAGAATGAATAGAACGTTGATGGAGAAAGCTAAGAGCATGCTTATTGGAGCTAGTCTAGAAAAGAGGTTTTGGGCTGAAGCTATTACCATTGCTTGCTATTTGATAAATAGATCTCCTACATCAGCGCTTGTTGATAAAACGCCAATGGAGGCGTGGTCAGGGGAAAAGCCTTCAATTAGACATCTGAGAGTTTTAGGCTATGAGGCATATGCACATGTGCCTAAGGAGAAGAGAACAAAGTTGGATTCTAAGGCTGTCAAATGTATCTTCATCGGATATGAATATGGTGTGAAAGGATACAAGCTTTGGGATCCTGCTGCACAAAAGGTAATATACTCTAGAAGTGTTATTTTTAGAGAGATTAAATCTTTCCCTGTTAATTATCAGCCAGAACAACATAAAGAAAATGAACAAAAAAAGGATGTGGTTCAACTTCTTTCTACACCTGAGAAAGTTGAATCGAGACCCCAAAATAGACAAGAAGTTGAGGAGATCTCACCAAGCTCTGAATCTTCAGAAGAGGAAAAAGAAGAGGAAGAAGTGGAAGAATCTCCACATCAGCTTGTTCGAAAGTCTACAAGGCAAAGGCACCCATATGAAAGGTATGGGTATTCTCCTGATGATTGGAAGTGCATATTTACTTTGAGTACTAACATTGATGAACTGAGATCTGTACAAGAGGCTTTGGGTATGAATGATGCAAAGTCCTGGCAAATAGCCATGGATGAAGAGATGGAAGCCCTTAAAAATAATGATACATGGGACCTTGTACCATTTCCTGAAGGTTGGAAACTTGTTGGATGTAAATGGGTGTTTAAGAAAAATATTGGTTCAGATGGAAATGTTCAAAAGTATAAAGCACGGTTGGTTGCGAAGGGTTACTCTCAAGTTGAGGGTATTGATTATGGTGAGATATTCTCTCCTGTTGCTAAAATGACATCCATTCGGTTTTTATTATCTATTGCAGCAGCTTATGACCTAGAGGTTGAACAAATGGATGTGAAAACTGCTTTCCTTCATGGTGATTTAGAGGAAGAAATCTATATGACATAGCTAGAGCACTACATGGCGAAAGGTAAAAGCAATATGATTTGTAAGTTAAAGAAATCCCTGTATGGCCTTAAACAAAGTCCTAAGACGTGGTACCAGAAGTTTGATTCATATGTGTTGAGTTTGGGCTTTGTGTGGTCTAAATTTGATCACTGTGTATATTTTAAATTTGATGGTGATTGTTTCCTGGTAATTACTTTATATGTTGATGACATGTTGTTTATTGGTTAAGGAAAATGTTTGATTGCAGAATTGAAATCTCAGCTCTCTGTGAAATTTGAAATGAAAGATATTGGTGCAGCAAAACACATACTTGGGATGGAGATTAGAAGAGATCGTGAGAACAGAAAGCTATGGATTGGCCAGAGTAAGTATGTTTGTTCTGTTTTACAAAGGTTCAACATGTAGGATTGTAAACCACTTTGTGTTCCTGTTACTTTGGGAATGAAGCTCTCCATTTTACAATGTCCTTCATCCCCATCGGATATGGAAGAAATGAGAAGAGTACCTTACCAGAGTGCAGGTGGAAGCTTAATGTATGCTATGGTCTGTACAAGACCAGACATTGCCTAAGCAGTGGGAGTTCTTTCTCGTTTTATGTCTAATACTGGAAGAGTGCATTGGGATGCAGTTAAGAGGGTCTTCAGATATTTGCGGGGTACATCAGAGTACTCTTCATGTTTTCATGGAAGAGAAGATCAACATTCCCTATGTATTCATGGTTTTGTGGATTCAGATTGGGCCGGCGATGTCGATAGCAGAAGATCCACCAGTGCATATGTGTTTACTCTTAATGGTGGTGCAATTAGTTGATGAGCAAGTGACAGGCTGTGGTCGCTTTGTCCACTACTGAGGCAAAGTACATGGCAGCTACTCATGCTTGTAAAGAAGCCATTTGGCTAAAGCGTTTGTGCTCAGATATTGGATTAAAACAGGGTGTAGTTACAATATACTGTGATAGTCAAAGCGCAATCTGCCTTGCGAAGAACCCAACTTTTCATGCCATGACCAAACACATTGATGTTCAGTATCACTTCGTGAGGGATATGGTCGAGGATGGAAGGATGAAGCTGGAAAAGGTAGAGACAGTTGCGAATGTTGCAGATGCATTAACTAAGCCTATGAGCACAACAAAATTCAGGTGGTGTTCCGAGTCTATGGACCTCTCGGCCCCTAGAAGTTGATCCATGATGGTATCTTTCCCTTGGCCCTTGCAAGGTATTCAACAAGTGGGAGATTGTTGGAAATGAGGTGTCTCAACCTTGTTTGGTTTATTCATTTAATATTTTCCTACAACCGTTTCACATTGTTTAGGCTCTAAAAATAGAAATAGGAGTTGTCAAAAGATTCCCATATGATAGTATATCATGGAAGGGCTATTTTTAGAGATATTATGACAGATTTTATGACATTTATGAGGATAAAAAATAGGGGAGAATATTGTGGACGTGGGAGCCTATTTTTAGACGGAAATCTTGCTCTTTAATGCTATCCACCTCATGAGAGGTTTGGCACATGGTTTTGAAAACCATATGTGGTTTCTTGTATAACCGGAGGTCTATAAATTGAAGGCTTGGAGAAGCAATTGGTGTAGTGAGTTTTAATTCTCCTAGAATTGTTTCTGGTGAAACTCCTATAAGAAACTTGCTCTGCAAGTGTATGTATCTTGTTATTAGATTTGAAATACATTGAGTGGGCTTTTGGAGTGTGGGGTTTTTTATCCGAAAGGATTTTCCCCACGTATATCTGGTGTTTGTGTTTTGTTATGAATATGTTGTTGATATTTCTGTAACTGTTTTACTATGTTGAAAGTTTTGCATAATATCTCTCCTCAAATATTAGCGTAGGAAGTTGTTCCGCTACTCTTAATTTCCTATCAAATATTTTATTAGTTATATGGTTTTTAATTATCTTTTTGGCGTCTCTCTTGATCTTGTGTCATTTTAACTTTGGACTATCAGTTTTAGGTCACCCTACTGTTGTAATTATTTTGTATTATTAATATAAAGACAAGTTCCAATAATAAAATAAAAATTACATGAATATAATCCAAATCTAAATAATTTAATGTAATGTATCAAATCTAAATTTACAAATTTCAAAAAAATGAATGACAGTCTTTTTCACCAAATGAATATCTATCTATTGCAGAACTCATATAACATACTTAGGGAGGAAAACATATATCTAATGAACATAAAATGATATTAGCACTACCTCATTTGTCACTTCATCTATTTTTTATAGTACTATATAGATTTAGTGAATTGTCATTAAACGTATAAGTTTCGTAAAAATTCTTGACATGGAGTGTGTGTGTATATATATATATATATATATATATATACCAACACTAAATTCTAGCACGAATTTATCCTATGGGTGTATTAATGTAAGCCATCGTGACTTTTTTTTGTGCCCTTGTTGTATTTTGTGGGACCATGAGTTGTCTGGTTGCCCCCTTACTATGCAACTCTCTTTTATTTTAATTAATATAAAGGGCAGTTCCAATAATAAATTATAGCACAAATTATAAATAAGTGTATCTTTACAAAAAAATACGGGTCAATAAAAACTATTTATAAGAAGCAGTCTAGTTACAAAATTATAACGGTTGTAAATAGGTATCTCGCTTGAGTTGTTGGCTGCTCCATTTGAAATATGTATGCATTGCAAACGTTTCTTATATAAACTACTGTAAATATTCTGAAACAAACATGATATATCTTCCAACAGTCATATGAAATTCCTTTATTCCCTGTAAATTATTAAGAAAGTATACAATTACGCAAGAGGAGACTTTATATCAATGATAAACTATTGCCTAGACACTAACTGGGATGTAGGGAGCAATGAATAGCCCTCCCACAATTGATGGCCCAATTGTTACAATATCTATATTGTTTTTAGCTGCAAAGCTTAGAGCTGTCTGTTTTGTTTATATTGTAGACACAAAATAAGGCGTTTATGCAAAATAGATGTAATATACTCAAAAGGAACAACATGAAAAAATAATATTAAGTTCTACTTACATCATATTTAAATCAAGAAAATTTAACAATTTTTGTTTTACTCAAATCAAAAATTTATGTGTTGGTGTGAAAATAAGGGACAGGGCAAGTAGATGAGTAACTAAACATACACTATGAAATTTTGCTACAGCTTAAAACCATTAAAACACTTTTTTTTTTATGTCTACACCGTGGAACCATTAAACCTAAACACACAAGGATTTATCTCTAAAAAAAATAAAATCCTTACAATAAGTCCAAAAATATATTTATATTTCATTTCTAAATGTTTCCCAGACTTGTATTCCTCCTCTCAGCATTCATTAAAAATCAGTTCAATCCATAAACTGAGTTTTTGTGTGCCTTAATTAATCAAGCAATTTAACGGCGACCACATCACATCGTATGCCTCTTTAATAAAAAGAAGTTGAAAAGATTTTTTTACCAGAAATATAAAAAATAGATATAAAATATATGAAAGTGACAACCATGAAGAGAGTTACAAGAAAATTAATTTTAGGAAGGACTATCAATTTAAAAATATACTACCGACAAAACAATAATTATTGGAATTTTCAATCCTTACCGATCAAGTGTGAGTATGAGCGCCACGAGAATTATTTTCCTATACAAAGTCTCCACTAATCAATATATGATTATGACCGCATTGAAATCCATCCCAATTTCCGATCGCATATTTTATCTATGCCACGATTTCCAATGTTTGAAAAGACTTACTTTGGAAAAGACAAATTACTTAGTCTATTTTACGGCTTTCTCATTTTGACTAACTTATTTTACGGAGCACGTATATTGACCAAAGATTGCCGGTATTGGTAAAAGACAATTTAAACTAGCAGTTGCTCCATTTTCGTGAGGAGTAAATATACGTCTTGTAGCTGAGTGTGGGTGTTGTAGGTTGTGTAAGAATGGAGATAACAAAAACCATGGTAATTGACACCTATTGTACTATATATTATAGTATTTTATCTTGTTGTGAAAATATCTGTAAGATATAGATATTCCAAGGGTGTTGAGTGGTTATTTCTCAGGAGAAAGCCCAAATACAGATGATTTGGAATATGAAGCATTTTTCTTAGCATGGGTTGTAACTCCTTATACTATTTAAAGATGTTTATCCATGAATGCATTTCAATCTCCCTGATGCTTAAAGCCACAAAAATGCAAGGCGCCGAAAACTTGTAATAAATAAACTCCTTGAACATGGTTGTTCAATAATTGTCATCTCAATTATTTATGCGTAGGGAAGAACCAAAAGAGAGCAGCTATAAAGTACCAAAACATACCTGCTTTAAAATCCATTATTTTTTTATGTCAACAGAATTTGTGCAAGGAAGAAATTGGTTGCAGAAGTATATGTTGATTCAATATATATATATATATATATATATATATATATATATATATATATATATATATATATATATATATATATATATAGATATATATATATATATATATATAGACACACACACACACAAAACTTGTTAAATAAATTTAAATAATTAAATACAGAAGTCTTGTTAAATAAATGTATGAGGAAAAAGCTACATTAGAACATATAATTTGTACAACAGTGGTATAACAAAACCAAGGAAAAAGTATTAAACTTAATAAATTGATACAATATACAAATTTCTTAAATATTTAATTAGTAAGATAAGTATAACTGAATGTTCAAAAAAGCAAATGAAATCAAACAAATCAAAATCAATGGAATATTTGTACAAGATTTCTTAAATATTTAATTAGTAATATAATTATAACAAAATGTTCACAAAAGAAAATGAAATCAAACAAAACAAAATAAATGGAAAAGTGAATCAATAGGAATGCGTATACCACCTATTATTAGGCATACAAGTGTTATTACATAGAGCGGCTGAATATTATGAAGAAAATTGTCAATTGTGTTTCTATCCCTTGTACTTCGCCAACAAAGCACAATATGAGGTGGAATACTTTCCTAAAACAGACTGATCATATGTGATAGTTTCACATAAAATTTACCAAAATTCGTATCATCTTCTATAACAATTGGATGTAAGTTTCGACAAGTGTACTAAATGGAGAAATGCTTATATGACGAAGAATTAATAAAAAAAAATTGTCATCTGATTCTCTGAATTTGCATAGATCTTGTGATTATGGATAAAACCTATCTCTTACATAAAAAACATGTACCGTAGTCTGGACTTCAATCCAACTACATCCTGGTATCTTTCTAATTCCTCTATCATTCATCAATTTCATTAACATTTTTTGCATCAGCCCACCTACCCACTTTTGCATAAATATTTGATAAAAGAACATAAGTTGCAGCTTTTTAGGATCAAACTCAAAAAGGAGTGTTCTCCTAACATTAAATTTGTATGTGATCTACAAGCACCAAAAAAACACATCCACACAAGAAGATTAGGTTTTGTGGGGATTTTGGCAATAGAATTAAGGGCTTTCTCAAGAAAGTCGGCACGACCAAGAAGGTCAACCATGCATACATAGTGATTCAGTGAAGGCATAATGCAGTAAGAGTCAATCATATGATTAAAGTATTTACAGCCAACATCCACTAGTCTTGTATAGTTGCATGCAAATAATACACAAATGAAGCGTACATGGTCGGGTTTAGTTCCCAAGTCTTTCATCAGTTCAAAGATCTTGAGAGAATCCTTGTTGTAGCCATGCATGGCATGTCCTACTATCATTGCATTCCATGAGAATACGTTTGGATAATGAATTGTGCCAAACATATCATGTGCCTTTTGTATGCTACCACATTTTGGATACATATCTATAAGAGCTGTCAAAACTACAAAATCTGACAAAAACCCACTATCAATTATTTTCTGATAGATCGCCATACGTTGCTTCAAAGCTCCAAGTATGGCACAAACTGGGAGGATGCTAGCAAAGGTTGATGAATTTGGCTTCTCACATGTCAATTGTGTTTCCTTTAAAAAAACCAAAGGATTTTTCAATCGGCTCATTTTTTCATGTCCAACAATTATCGTTGTCCATGAGACCACATCTCGTTGAGGCATTTCTTTGAAAAGACTTAAAGACTTATCAAGAAAACCATTTTGTGTATATCCTATAATCATTGCATTCCATGAGGTGACATTTGGATGACACATTTTGTCAAAAAAAGCACTTTCCTTCTGCATGCTTTCACATTTTTGATACATATAAATTAGGGCAGTCAAAACTAGAACATCCAAGAAATATCCATTTTCAATATTGTTTTTACTATTTTAAATGAAGTGAAATTTAAGGTGAAAATGTTGGCTCTTAATGAGCCCATCAGGGTTCAATTCTCGCTGTAAGCGAAGTTGGGAGATACTATTAATAAGGGATGAGGCTGGGATCATGCCCCTGGAAAATTTGGCGGAATGGAAACCCCTCAGTCCTGACTCCTTGGCAACTAAGCCTAAGAATTTGTGCACCTAACCCGTGCAGTTGTTTCAGATTCAATAAATTTTTTTTTATAAATGCCTATCAAAGAAAAATTTGCTGATGGTTCAGCTCTTTCAGGTGGATGTAATTTCCAATAATTTTTATAGATACTCTTTCACCAAATGCAACGAACAGGTACCCAACCTGATCAGTTCACCATTTTAAGCATTCTTCCTCTATGTGCCTACATGGTATCTCTAGAACATGGTTTGAAGATCCATGGAAAAAGCATCAAAAGTGTATTTCTGGCAAACATTATTGTGGCGAATAGCCTGATAAGTATGTATGGAAAATGTGGAAACATACAAATGGCGCGCGAGTTGTTTGACAAAATGTCTCAACAAGATGCAATGTCATGGACTGCAGTCATCGCGGGATATACCCACAATAGGATTCTTAAAAAATCCTGGGATTTTTTAAGCAAATGCAGTTGTAGGTTTAATGACAAACTCTTTGACTTTTTCCACCATCTTACCGACCTGCACAAAAAAGGGTGAATTGGAACATGGTGTGGAGATTCATCAAAATATTATCAAAAAGAAGATTTTTGTCAGATTTTGTTGTTGTGACTGCCTTAATAGACTTGTATGCAAAATGTGGAAACATACACAAGGCTCATGATTTATTTCTCAAAATTCCTGAACTAAATGTGTCTCATGGACTGCAATCATTTTTGGATATGTACAAAATTGGCAGCTTGCTGAAAAAGCCTTTGAGATTTTTGAGAAAATGCAATTGCAAGGTATAAAACCGGACTCGTATGAAAATCGATAAAAAAAAATCAAAAGAAGATTCTTGTTAGATGATATGGTTGTGACTGCCTTATAGAAATGTATGCAAAATCAAGAAGCATTCAGAAGGCACATAAACTGTTTGATAAAATGCACATCCCAAATGTGGTCTCATGAACTGCAATGATCATAAGATATGTACAAAATGATGGACTTGATGAGGCTTTAGAGGTTTTCAAAGAAATTGCTCGATGTAATGTGGTCTCATGGACTTCAATCATTGTTGGATGTGTGCAAAATGGGTTTTTTGTAAATGCCTTGCCGATGTTTAAGAAAATGTAGTTTATAGGCGTAAATCCAAACTCAACCACCTTTTCAAGCATTCCCCTAGAATTTTCTAAAATGGGAGGAGTTCAAACAGGGTATGAATATCCATCAAAAAAATATTGATAGCAGATTTTTGTCAGATATTGTAGTTGTGACGGCCTTGATAGACATGTATGCAAAATGTGGAAACATAAAGAAGTCACACAAATTCTTTGACAAATTGGTTGGCGCAAATGTGGTCTCATGGAATGAATTGATTGTCAGATATGCACAAAGCGGACTTGTTGAAGAAGCCATGGAGATTTGTAGAAAAATGCAATTGGCATTTGTAAGCCTAGACTGACGCACAAAAAATGTTTGACAAAATGCCTAATCGAAGTGTGGTCTCATGGAATGCTATGATCGTTGCGTATACACAAAATGGGTGTGTTGAAAAAGCACTGGACATATTTAAGCAGATGCAATTGACACATGAAAATTCAAACTTGTTAACCTTTGCCAACATTATTTTAGCTTCTGGAAAACATGGAGTTTTAGAACAGGGTTTGAAGAACCATAAAAACAATATTGAAAATGGATATTTCTCGAATGTTCTAGTTTTGACTGCCCTAATTTATATGTATCAAAAATGTGAAAGCATGCAGAAGGAAAGTGCTTTTTTTGACAAAATGTGTCATCCAAATGTCACCTCATGGAATGCAATGATTATAGGATATACACAAAATGGTTTTCTTGATAAGTCTTTAAGTCTTTTCAAAGAAATGCCTCAACGAGATGTGGTCTCATGGACAACGATAATTGTTGGACATGAAAAAATGAGCCGATTGAAAAATCCTTTGGTTTTTTTAAAGGAAACACAATTGACATGTGAGAAGCCAAATTCATCAACCTTTGCTAGCATCCTCCCAGTTTGTGCCATACTCCCAGTTTGTGCCATACTTGGAGCTTTGAAGCAACGTATGGCGATCTATCAGAAAATAATTGATAGTGGGTTTTTGTCAGATTTTGTAGTTTTGACAGCTCTTATAGATATGTATCCAAAATGTGGTAGCATACAAAAGGCACATGATATGTTTGGCACAATTCATTATCCAAACATATTCTCATGGAATGCAATGATAGCAGGACATGCCATGCATGGCTATAACAAGGATTCTCTCAAGCTCTTTGAACTGATGAAATACTTGGGATCTAAACCCGACCATGTAAGCTTCATTTGTGTATTATTTGGATACAACTATACAGGACTAGTGGATGTTGGCTATAAATACTTTAATCATATGATTGACTCTTATTTCATTATGCCTTCACTTTAATCACTATGTATTAAGAGCCAACATCTTCACTTGAAATTTCACTTCATTAAGAGCCAACATCTTCACCTTAAATGTCACTTCATCTATTTTTTATACTCTTGTAAAGATTTGATGAATTTTCATTAAACTTATGAGATTTGCAAATATTCTTGACATGGAGTAATTATTAATAACGTATAATGTCATTATTGTAAGCACTTTTGTTTAAATGAAGTTGGAAATTAAAAACTTATAGTAAACTAAGAGGCAAAAAAATAAAATATAGACATACCAACACTAAATTATAACACAAATTTGTCCTATGGGTTACTAATGTAAGCCTTCATGATGTCTTTTTGGTGCATTTGTGGCATTTTGTAAGACCGTGAATTGTCTAGTTGCCCCCGTATTATGCAACTCTCTTTTATTTTAATTAATATAAAGGGAAATTCGAATAATAAATTATGACACAAATTAGAAAAAAGTTTATATATAACAAAATACGGATCAATAAATACTATTTGTCAAAATATGAAACAAACATGATATATCTTCCAACATTCATATGAAATTCCTTTCTTTCCTGTAAATTATTAAGAAATTATACAATTATGCAAGAGGAGATTTTATATCAATGATAAACTATTGCCTAGACACTAACTTGGATGTAGGGAGTAATGAATAGCCCTCCCACAATTGATGGCCCAATTGTTACAATATCTATATTGTCTTTTAGCTACAAAGCTTAGCGTTGTCTACTTTGCCAATGTTGTAGACACAAAGTAGGGTGTTTATGCAAAATAGATGTGATATACTCGAAAAGAACAACATGAAAAAATAATATCAAGTTCTACTTACTATTGGAAATAGATAATTTCTCCCATGTATGTATTTGCTATTTTTAGGAAAGGCAAAACGCAAGTTGTTTTCTATGCATAGTCTACTTTTAATCAGATGTCTCTATTTTTAGGAAAAAACAAATAAATCAAAAACTTTGTATTGCACAAAAGCATGTGCTTTCTCGTTCTATTTTTAAAAGTTTGGTGTTTTGTTGTTAGATGAAAGCCATCTATTTATTAGAGGCAATTGTATGTGTTTTCACATCAAACACATTCACATATTGTACTGAGCTGAAGCTCTGCCAAGGAAGAAGAAACATATGCACAAAAGTGTTGATCTGAGTTTGCAATACTCTGTTTTATTTCCAATTCTTTATTTATTTTTTGTTAGTTGTTATTTTATGTGCCTAATTTCTACAAATTGGTATTAGAGCATTTACACTTACATCATATTTAAATCAAGAAAATTTAACAATTACTGTTTTACTCAAATGAAAAATTTATGTGTTGGTGTGAAAGTAATGCACAGGGCAAGTAAATGAGTAAGTAAACATACACTATGAACTTTACTTGCAGCTTAAAGCCATGAAAACACTTTTTTTTTTCCATGTCTACCCCGCGCAACCATTAAACCTACACACACAGGGGAGAATTTATCTTTAAAAAATAAAATCCTTACAATTAAGTCCTAAAATGTATTTATATTTCTTTTGTATTCTTCCCCTAAGCATTCATTAAAAATCAGTCCGATCCATGAACTGAATTTTTGTGTGCCTTAGTTAATCAAACAATTTAACCGCCACCACATCGAATCGTATTCCTCTGTAATAGAAAGAGGTTGAAAAGATTTTTATTTTTTTCAGAAATATAAAATATATGAAAGTGACAACCATGAGGGGAGTCGCAAGAAAATTAACTTTAGGAAGGACTATCAATTAAAAAATATACTACCGACAAAACAATAATTATTGGAATTTTCAACCCTTACCGATCCAGTGTGAGTATGAGCGCAATGAGAATTCTTTTCCTATCCTCTAATTGAATTCCACTTTTCTTAAGTGGGAATCTTCTTGTCTACCTAGAGTTCCCGGTTTCCTAGTTGCCCATCTATCCAGTGAAAAGTCTATGATTTTTTGACGAACTGATTTTTTGTGTGCATTAATTAATCAAGCAATTTAACAGCCACCACATCACATCGTATTCCTCTATGATAAAAAAAGGTTGAAAAGATATTTTTTTCCAGAAATATAAAATATATGAAAGTGACAACCATAAGGGGAGTCACAAGAAAATTAAATTTAGGAAGGACTATGAATTAAAAAATACACTACCGACAAAACAAAAAATTATTGGAATTTTCAACCCTTACTGATCCAGTGTGAGTATGAGTGCAATGAGAATTCTTTTCCTATCCTCTAATTGAATTCCACTTTTCTTAAGTGGGAATCTTCTTGTCTACCTAGAGTTCCCGGTTTCCTAGTTGCCCATCTATCCAGTGAAAAGTCTATGATTTTTTGACGAACTGATTTTTTGTGTGCATTAATTAATCAAGCAATTTAACAGCCACCACATCACATCGTATTCCTCTATGATAAAAAAAGGTTGAAAAGATATTTTTTTCCAGAAATATAAAATATATGAAAGTGACAACCATGAGGAGAGTTGCAAGAAAATTAACTTTAGGAAGGACAGTTAATAAAAAAATATACTACCGACAAAACACTAATTATTGGAATTTTCAACGCTTACCGATAGTATGAGCGCAATGAGAATCTTTTCCTATCCAAACTCTCCTCTAATCAATACATGATTATGACCGTATTGCCCTAAACAAACTCTCCCCTGCTCTATAGAAATTCATGAACTGCCTGATCATTCACACAACAAAGGAAGGAAAGAAATGGAATCCATGATGTTGGAAGAGTTTGGAGGAGTCGTGACGGATATGCATCCTGCAACATGGATCGCCCCTCTACTGATTCATTCTGTCCTCTGTTTCTGTACTATTGCGGTGGGTACTGTAGCATATGGTTGTGCTGTCATTTATGGTCCTCTGTTGTTGACACGTTTAAGAATGATGAGCCGCAATATGCCTCCTCTTCCGCCAGGGAATATGGGGTTGCCCTTCTGGGGAGAATCTCTGGACTACCTCAAGTCCATGAATAACCAGCTCAATCCGGATGTGTGGTTAGATACGCGAAAGGCTAAGCATGGGAATATCTTCGCAACCCATATTCTGGGCAGCCCCACAGTGATCATGCTGGGTGCTGCCGCCAACAAGTTCATCCTCATCAACGAAAACAAACTGTTCCGCAGCAGTTGGAACAAATCTATAACTGTTCTGATCGGAAGTAACGCCATGGTTACGTCGCAAGGCGCCGACCACAAAAGGATGCGGCGCATCATCCACAGTGTTTTGGGGCAGGAAGCGTTGAAGAATGCCGTTGGAAGATTTGAAGAGCTGGTTGTAGAGCATCTCGACTCTTATTGGCACCCCGGCGGAATTATCCTCGCACACCGCCTAGTAAAGGACATTACACTGCGCGTGTCGGCGGAAATTTTTATGGGGTTAAAGCCTGGTAAAGAGTTGGAGAGTCTCCGGACGCACTTGCATGATTTCAGCGCGGGGCTCTTATCTCACCCTCTCGACCTTCCCTGGACGCCCTTTGGCAAGGCAAAACGAGCGCGCGCTGCTATGCTCGCTCAAATTCACCAACTAATTCGGCTGCAGAGAAGCAAAATGGACGGAGACGAGAAAGGAAACTTCATTGGCATGGTTTTGTCGGCGCACAAGTCCGGAAGCGATTCAATTCTGAGCGACGAGGAGATTGCAGACAACCTGCTCGGCCTTTTAACTGGCAGCTACGACACGACATCCTCCTGTTTGGCCACAATTTTGAAGCACCTCGCTCTCTCCCCGCTTGTACTACAAAGGCTTCGCACAGGTAGTAGTTTTTTATTACATCAACGTATATGTGATGTTTAGGTCATTAACATTTTGTGCTGTGGAACTTCAGACTGTGAAAAGCTTAGAGAAAGTAAGAAGGCAGGAGAGCCTGATCTCACCTGGAGCGACATAAAATGTTTAGACTATTTACGCAACGTAATCTCAGAAGGGCTGCGCATCGTGGCTCCTATCAATGGAGGATTCAAGCAAACAAAAATAGACGTAATATACGGAGGTTATACCATTCCCAAGGGATGGAAGGTACGTCAACTACAGATTTTTTTATTTTCACAAGATTTTCTGTTTTTGGAAAGATTTTTAAAAACATGAATGATGCGTTTTGCAGGTTCATTATTCTATCAGACACACAAACAACAAAGAAGAGTACTTTTCCAGTCCAGAGATATTTGATCCGGATCGTTTTAATGAGCGACACGAGCCGTTTTCGTTCATTCCTTTCGGGCAGGGCAATCGAATGTGCCCTGGAAATGAATTCGCAAAGTTAATAATGGAAGTTTTTCTCTATCATTTAGTGGTGAGATATGATTGGGATTTGGTGGACGCAAATGAACGGATCGATATGATGCGGTTGAGCCCTTCCCCTCTCCAGGGTTTGCCTTTGCTACTTAAACAAGTTTATTAATTTGTATTTATCTATGAGGCTCACAGAGAACTAACTATAGATGAGATGTATACTATCCCCGATGGCCTACCTTACCCTTACTCTATAAGGGCAGATATAGATATATAAGGGCCCAGTTATGGTTATTTAGAGTGGATAGTGGATACGGCGGGGAAGTGTCTGCTTTCCCTGCAGATAAAGATACAGAGTTTAGATAGAAATATAGAGTTCAGAAATAGTGCCGTAAGTATCTATGGGCACAATATATGGTAAATAGGAGCCATCCCCATCTACATCACATTCTAACTATATCATAAATATGTTAATTTGTATTAGCCTCCTTATTACTATATATATAAAATAATCACAAATATCAATTTAGATCTTTTTAATATTATATGTATTGATATATTATTAATTTTAGTAAGTTTTAAATTTTAGTTTTCTACATCCTATGAATTTGCTTACGTTATTCACAAGCCTAAATTAATTGATAGTTGAGTTTCAACTTAAGTCGTCTCACGGTTAAAAACGTATTGTACTTTGAAATTTAAAAAAAAACGAAAAAAATTTAAAACCCAATTTTCATGCCTGTCAACCTCCAAAAATTACTGAAACATGCTAGAACTAGTTAGTGCTACTTAACATAATGTAGATAATTTCCTAAAAAAAACGGATTTGTTTTGGTTCCTAGATAAAAAGTTATGGCCTTTGCAACGCAGGCCAATGAATTTGTATCATTCTCCTTTGGTTGAAAAGAACTAATCTCCTATGAGTTCTTGTGCTTTAATTATTGTACCATGTGTATATCAAGGTTCTTCAACTCGCATTCTGAATTCCATGTACTATTGTGTTGCTGCAAACCATCCCATTGTACTAAATATTTGTTTAAATCACCTTGCACTGTGTTGATTGTTTTCTTGTTAAGAGCCTATGTCACCTCACTACAACAAGGAGGATATTTAGAGACATTAATAAGAGACAAAACTATATTTTTGTCTCTTAATACCATCCCCAAATTACACCCCTACTCTTTTTTATTTAAAAAAAATCTACTCCTAAGGAGGCTACTAGTCATGAAGCAAGAATCATATTCCATGTGGAATATGGAGTTGGCTTAAGCTACCATGGGAAATGTAACAACAAAGTGGGAGCTCATTATCAATACCCACACCTCCAATAATCAGCAAAAAGACCTTAGGTGACCAACAAGAGGAACATATATCATCGATTTCTTTTGTACTATTTTTTTATTTGTATCAAGTTGTTACTGCCCTCTTTTCACAAATTCGGGTTATGTATGTTTCCTTTGGCATCACCTTCCACATCGGTGTTTAACTGGTTTACGTTTTATAAAGTCTTTGGAGATAATTTTCTTGATCTAATACCCAATGGAAGGAAATGCCGAGACCTATACAAAAACTAGAATCCACAGAAAATAGCCTTCGTTGGGAAAATAGCTATGTTTATATTTATAATGGGTAACTCTACTATAGTGATTATTTCCCACCATTCGCTAATCCATAACCATATCCAATCCCAAATCCACAAGAAACAAACAATGGAACTAAGATAATACACGTATTTCAGTAAATAATTAACAACAAAATGGAGTGGTATTTTTGCATGCCTTCAACACAATGGACTCACTACATCTTCTTATACTCTGAAAATGTTCCACCCATGAAAAATGATGTTTGTAACTTTTTAAAACTATAACAATGTTCTTCCACAATGCCAAAATGTCATAGCTAAAAAATGCCTCTATTTTTATAATGTCATTTCCTTCTTCCAAATCCCATGTCATTTCAAGATACTCCATTTCACAACTCAGCCTGAAAATGTTGGAGGTGTTTAAATCTATAGCTATACCATAACATAATTTGGCAGCTAAATATATAGTAGATTGTAATGTAATTTGTTTTCTAGATGATGTTTTTGTAAGTGCTCTATTAGATATGTATGTAATATTTGGGAACATACAAAATGGCATGGGAACTATTTGAAAAAATTCATAGCATAAATTTGGTACCATGGATTGCAGTTATAATAAGATATACAGAAAAATGGGACATCTTATACAATTAGAAGGTATAAAGTCATTTTGAACATATTTTTGCCTCTAACACTGATACCATGCGCCTTGTTTATTATAAATGTGGTTTTATAGCTTTGATTCAAATAAATTTACCAATAATATCTTCAAAAATAGTGACCATGTTTGAAATGATGGATTTGGATCACATGTGAACTGAGGCTCTTGAATATCCTAATAGTTGTTTAAGGGGATGTGACTACAAAACCAAGTATAAATTTTACCTTCTCACTATGATGCCAGAGGAGTGATTTCTTCATCTCCTCCCACATCAAGTAGATGTCTTGTATCTAGAGTATACCCTATTGATTTCATCTACCAAGAAAATTTCTACCATTTTGTATATATCTCCTATATTTAAGGGTGTTACATGTCTCCCATGCAAATAACATGCAAAATTATAGAATTCAATTATACTACATCCAGATAAATTTATAATTCTTCTACCAATCAAAAATTTCCTTACCTTCTAAACATCACCCTACCTCCCATATAGTGCATAAATGTCTAATACAAGAACTTAGGGAGAAGAAGTTTTTATGTTCTTGCTAAAAAAGGAGTGTTGCTGCAAATTATCCTAGACGTATTTCTTATCTGGCCTACAAGAAAATGTGACACAAAATTGACCATATTTTACCAAATAAAACTAACAAGTGTCTAATATGATCAGCTTACCTTTTGCAAGTATACTACCATAATGTTATAATGTGTTTTTGCAACGGACAAATTCAAACTTTAAATCATCACAACTCTACCCTATTGTCAATTTTTTTTCTTGTGAGTGCTCCTGAGCCCTCCTCCAAATTAATCTATTTCCTTTCTCAAGCTTGTCCTCCACTTGTTGGAAGAAAAATGGAGTAGGGGGAGTGAATCAGTCCTATAATGATTTTTACTTCATTTACCAGACCATACATTCATCAATTACGTTGTCCAAATATCATTCATAACCATGTGTGCTTATTAATGTATTCAACATTCAATCATAATAACATATAGAAAGATGTACAACACATAAATACATAATGTAAGTAGGAAACCCTAATGAGAAAGAAAACCCATTGAAACTCTACTTATATTACACAAATTAAAGAATTTTGGTGAAACACCAACTTGATTAACAAAAATAAGAAGTGGTTCCTATGATTAAAGAGAATAGGATATTAATGTTAATATAATTAGGAGGACTAAAACGTTGTATAAAATAAAATAGAAAAGAATAAAACAATAGTAAATAATTATTCTAAGTGAAATAAAACCCTAAGTATGCAGGTAAAGAGGGAAATATGAATTAGCTGATTCGAAGAGAGTCTCATAGGTTATCACAAGTCTGGGAACATAATATGGAAGTGGAAATGATGACTCAAGAACCCTGCAAATACTAGAGCAAGAAGATCTCAATCGACTGGGGCACCTGGGAGTGTATTGGGGCACCCCAGGGTGCCATGGTCTGTAGTTTAGGCACCTTGATCTCTATAAAAGTTTTGAAACTGATTTCGGTATGTGTAGACACCTATAATTTAGCCTGAACAATTTAAATACTTAAATTGTGCTAATTATCCCCTTTCCCACAAATTGGTGACATATTGTCGATAGTGCTCATCTTCTCTCCTATCATCATTAATTAACTACATTACATTAATTAATTAAGTCTTCTATTAAACAAATATCCTAATTAACGACCTTCCGTTAATTAATTCTTCCTTTTATCTAGACTAATTAATTATTATTAATTAATTAGCTTCCCTTTTCATTAAACTAATAAATCATTACTTAGTTGATTGAATTCCCTTCTATACTCTAAATCATGTTAATATCCCATTAAAAATCTGTTATAAGCTTCCACACCTATTAATTAATCACTTCGGTTCATTAATAAAGCCCCTTTATCCCTATGAGTTAGTAAAGGAAAAATTAAACTCTCCTAAAGTTGACTCAACCCTTTTTAAACCTTCCTTATCCAAAACTAACTCAACATCTCTATTATCCCACATACAAAGGGATGTAGAGATTCCTCTATCCATTGGGCTATATAAAGAGCCCTCCTACCTTTACACCTACACCTTTACATTCCTAGATGAGCATAAGTTATAGCCATTTTGTCATCTTGGAGCATTATTCATTGGAGAAGCTAACTACTTTCATTTCTTGTATTCATCCATCCAAGTTTTTAAGTCATATGGGGATATGTTAAATGGTCTTGTAGCTATGGATTGACAAGACTCCATTCTTGAAAACCTTGGGATTCAAACATACAATCAAATCTTTGATTGATAAGGATCTAAAAAGGTTCATTTCATTTGATTAGCCTTCAATAGAGATAAAGATTAATAGATTAACATGTTAGTTTGAATTTTTTTTCATGTTCTAATGCAAGGATGTTAGTAAATTAGTCTTGCTTAAGCTATAAGCATGATGGTGCATTGAATTTGATTTAGATTTGTTTTAGGACTATTATGTGTTAGTTATAACTCTTTTTGCATTGCTAACAAATACATGTACACAGTCCTAAGTCCCTTAACATTATAGCTTGAATTCCATTGTTTTTGGCTAACCTTTGATATACACATATGGAAAATAATGTTCAATTTCTTAGAATTTTTCCAGTAATATATGTGTAAGTTTTTATTTAGAGCTATCATTCTAATGGGTTGTTGTCAATTTCGAGCTAACTTACTAAAATTTGAAGTGTTGTGAGTTTTTTGGTGTCTTTGTCCGTATTTTGATTGCGGGGTGGGCATAGGCGTGCACACAAAACCTAGCACAGGAACACTAACCCTGGCACGAAAACATCAAACCTGGAGCAGAAAAATGTTCCGGGGCACAAACACTTTGTTCGTACTGTACCTTCACTGCGGTTGGAAACTTGTGAGGTTGGCGCACATACCATAATCCTGCGTAGGCATCTCTCGGGTGGCACATACACACTGTTGGATTTTTCTATACCTCCTTTCTGTTACCCTACGCAGGCATCTCTCGGGTGGTGGAGGCACACTATTGGAGTTTGCGTACCTCTTTTTGGCTACCTTGGCGCACATGCCTTAACCTTAGCATAGGCATCTCGCGAGTGGCACAGGAAAATTGTCAATATGAATAACATAGAGGGGCTCAGACGCCCTAACCCATGTGCACATACCTAAACCTGTGCGCAGGTGCTTCGGTTTGAATTAACTTACATATTTCAGTTTCCTCAAATCTTTTATGTTAAAGTACTAACTTCTTTGCAGGTTTTATCTGAGTAATGCTTATTTGTGTAGGGTATGTTTTACATATTTTTTCTATACTAGATAGACTTTGCATGCTTTCTTGTAAGAGTAAAGTCGCATATTCTCCTCCCTCGCATCCTTTGGGGTGATCTTAGGAATTGGAAACAATTCTTAGGTCTTTTGGCACTTTGAAAATATTGAGAATGTCCTAATTGAGTAGAAATGAGTTAAATTGGTATGTTTGAATTAATTTTTTTCCATTTGGTAATTTCTTGGATTCTAAAAAACGTCATGTATGCTCTTCTCTTGCGACCTTAGAAGATTTGGAGAATCAAAAATGATGTTTATTCTCTTTATGGAAAATCACTAACCCATTGCGCAGAACCAAAACACACGCTTGTCAAAGAAAAGTGGAGTCAAAAAAAAATTCAAACTACTAATACAGTTTCTGTGCAGGTTTCCAAAAGGTGTTCAAGCAAACCACATCCAATTAAAAAAGTTAAAAAGAACACCACATTCAAAACACTGTATTTTCAAGTTCAAATAAGGTCACGTCCCGTCCGCTTAAAACTAGGACATAACCCCTTTAGCATAAGCCTTAAGCTATAACAATGGGGGTGGTCCTAGGAACCCCAAAGTAGTCCACATAAGAGGGAATTTTGTGGATGAAATGGGAAGTGCTCCGCACAACCTACTAGACTAGTTGTTCCTTTTGAGTTAGTATTACCAGTTATCTGTATGACAACCCCAGTGATAGTACACGTGGACGCACTAGTTTCCCACTGTGCTTCAAGGGGGTAAAGTAAAGTCGAGATACTCCCAAATTAGTCATTTTGACTTTTTGGGTAAATCAATCTCGCTTAAAGAAAATTTGTAACACCTAGTTGAGAGAACCACCTAGGAATATATCTTTTGCCAGGAGCCCACTTTGACCATTTCAAAACAGTTTTGAGTTGTGAGCCATCATTCATCACGAAATGTGGGAAGCATTACTTTTGCTTAATTTTTTTACATGCCTTAAGGTGAGGCGAAACTCTAAGCCAACATTTTTCACCCCCATTTTGATCTACTTCCTCCACTTTCTTTTGACACTTTGTTGATCAAAATAAAAGTGACTACCTTTTCATTATCAACTGATTGTTTCTGCCACTTTTTTATCTGTTTACACCCATCCATGTTTGCGGCTCGGTAAGTTAAACGTCTAAAGTGTGTGGAGATGTATTCATATCATTGGTATACTTTGTAATCTTGATACTCACGTCAGGATCATCATCATAGTTAGGCTTGGTTCATCATCTTGAAATTCCTTGGAAAGGTTACCTTGTTTATATCGTATCACTACAATTTTGATATTTACGTCTCGTTTCTTGTAAACTTGACCTAAATATCTGTATTGTAAGGTTACACTATACACATTTTAACAATTCTTAGTTATAATATAAGCTTTTTAGTTTGATTTCATTACTACCTCAATTTTGAAAAGTACTACGTGTTACCACTTTTGTGTGTTATATAAATATCATCTTAATAGGAATACCTTACTTTCTCGTAAAGTTTTGTTAACATATCTTGGTGACATTGTTGTGTCACTCACAATTGTAATTCACACTTTTTGAGATATAGGTATTGATTGAATTTTTGCTTTCTTCTAGTATACCTTGTTAGGAGGTCACATTAACTTCTTGTTATTACTTACGCCTTGTTCATGTCTTTGAAATTGGCATAAGTATGGACATCTTGTTAATTATATTACGACATCGACTACCTTTTTGAAACAAACCTAGGAAGTACTTAATTTGATGGATAGGCTTGCTACTAAACATTGTGTCAATGTTAACTTACACATTTTTAGGGCATCACTTTATCACATTGGTACTTTAACATTCATTATACTCATTCAATTATTGAAATTCTTTGTACATTTCAGTTAGGTTTGATAGCAAATCGTTGAACACATTAATAGATACCTTAGTGAAACTGTTACACATCATGGCCCCTACAACATGATTAGGTCTCAAAAAGTAAACATTAGAAGTAAAAAAAGCACAAACCTGGGAAGCCTCAAACAAACAAGGGTCAAACCATTTTATTGGCCATGATCTTGGGCCCTTTTTTTCGTAGAAAAAGAGGTATAAGAAATGATAGATCATAGGTGTGACGAGTTAGAATCCCCACATACAGAGTTTGATTTCGACTCCACCTTGTTAGATGAATTCCTTTTAAGAAACAAGGATAGGGTGTTGGCATGAGTTTTAGAATTGGGAGCCAAAATGCCTATTGAACAAGAAAAAATCCCACCTACAAATGATGCTAATGATGAGGAGCGACCTCTTATCAACATGGATGATATTTTAACACACGAACATGCTTCTACCTCTAACGCAGGAAATGATATTGTAGTGGGACATAAAATACCTTTCATTAAAGTGCCATGTAAAGTCAGGATAGAACCCGAAAATGTTGAACAACCTCTGCAGCATGAAGAAGAAGAGGAACCTTTTGAAGAAGAAGTCACTATTCAACAAAAAATTTGTAACCTTAGTAAAAAATTAGCCTTGTTAAGATCTCATGTGCAAAAAGAAACAAACAAGAATGTACAAAAGGAAAAACTGAAGGTCAAAATTAGTGAACTTCAACTTAACAATCAAGGAGAAGACAATATGGAACAACATCATGTATATATCCCTGCCTCTCCTACCAAAGAATAATTACTCGCTCAAGATATGCAATCTATGAAAGTGACACTTACAAGTCTCCAAGAGAGCAATGTGGGGAATAGCAAAAAATATCAATATGAAGAGCTATGTCCCTATCCATTTGACAAAACTATGACACTTCAATCCTTCCCTATAAAGTTTGACATGCTGAAATTTGAAAAATATAGAGGGAAGGGTGATCCATGAGACCATGTAAAATATTTTTATATGGCATGCCAAGAAGTGGCCTACAGTGACAACTACCTCATATGACTCGTTCCAAAGATTCTAAGGGGCCAAGCCTTAGAATGGTTTACTCGCTTACCTTGTGGGTTTATTTTTACATGGCTCGAACTGGAAGAAAGATTAGTACAACACTTCTCATACAATATAGAAAGCGACATAACCATGGTAGATTTGTGTGGCACTAAACAATGTCCCAACGAAACATTTTATAGCTTCCTATAAAGATGGAGAGGGATATCCAGTCGCTTCCCTTGTACATTCCCTGAAAATCAGCTTGTGAGTATCTTTGTACCCAATCTAAATCTAGACATCACTTTCCACCTTCAAATACATTGTGTTCGTACTTGTGAGGAGGTTATTGAAAAGGGCATTCAAATAGAGAAATCCCTTATTTCCAAAGGAACTCTTAAATCACACTCTAAAGATAACCAAAGTGTTAAACCTACGAAAAATTTGAAAATATTCAACAATAACAAGAACGTGATGGGAGAAGGAATCACATATTCCAAACGCTTGCAAACGGTTCAAAGCGGTGAACCTTTTAAAATGACCAAAGGACATATTCAACCGCCACCTAAACGTAGAATGTTCACTCTTCTCAATGAACCTTTTTCGGTCATATTGAAAAAATTAGATGCAGCTCACATGGTGACTTACCTCATGATACAACCCTTTGATGAAAATGCTTCAAAACCATCATGGTACAAAGAGCATGACTATTTTGAATTACATCGTGTCAAGGGACATAAAACAGAAAAATGTCTATGACTTCGTCACTACATCCAAGACCTCATCGACAATGGGGAGATAGAAGTGGAAAACCTAGAAAAAAACTCAAATGCCTAAGGAAAAAATGGGGATAGAAAAAGAACCATTCCCTAAACATAGTAAGTCAAAGGAGCTAAGGCCGGATCAAGGAGATTCATCCTATAGTTACAAAGCACCGAATTATCTATACACGAAGAAGGACAATAATCATTATGATTCACTCATTGGATGTATCCACTCTCCTAGTGACCATGTGAAAACCATTCAGATCAAGGGAAAGGATTGCACTACGGTAACAAGGCATGCCGCCTCATGATTCAGGATCCCTCTCTGTCAAGCCCGCAAAATGGTAGGTACAACCTTTTAGAACAGCTTGAGAAGACATCTGCCATGATTTCAATCTTGGATCTCCTCAAAATATCGAATGTACATAAGGACATTTTGTACAAAACTCTTCAGGGGTCAGGAGTGCCATTAGAGGTAGATCCTACACATCTTCAGGTTGTGGTAGCCAACATTATCCCAACTGAGTATATTTCCTTTAATCATAGGGAGATCCCTATTGAAGATCCAATGCATAATCTCCCCTTGTATATTGAGGTATTCGTTACCCATCGAAAGATAAAACGGGTGCTTGTGGACAATGGATCAGGATTGAATATATGCACATTGAAATTAGTAAAGCAATTGGGATATACTGAAGAAGACCTCGATTCCCACATCATTACCATAACCGCTTATGATAACGCGGAAAGAGAGTCAGTTGGCATAATCAAATTACCCATGGAAGTCAGACCCACTTGCCATCATATGAAGTTTTATGTCCCGGACTTGGAACTACCATACAATATGCTTCTAGGCCTACCATGGATTCATGCCATGCAGGTCGTGCCATCAACGTTCCATCAATGCATCAACCTAAAACATGAGGGACACATTGTCACAATACAAGGAGATCCAGAGCCCTTCACTCGCTACAGATATCTAAATAGTTTTGTGCTTAAGGGTGCCTATACGTGTCCCTATGTTGATATAGTTGTTCCTCTTTAATCCAAAGCCATGGAGTCCTGAGTGGAGTCAGATTCCCTCAGTTCTTGTGCCCGTGATGCCTCTACATCAACTTCCCATTTTGATTCATGGGAGATGAAGATTTTGGAATATGATTGTGAGGATTATAATATGTAACAAACCCTTTTACTTACATACCTCTCATTGTCACCTAAAATTAGAGGCCAAATCTAACTATCATTTTAGATGGCCTAGAGATGAGTGAACTATTGGGTCATTTTTTACTTGGAGGGTTGCTTGCTAAAGAGAAATTATTGGATCCACCTACAACTTAGGTCCCGAGAAGACACTCAACCAACTTGATACTAGACATCCACGAGAATGAGAAGTCTAGCCAAATGATGTATTCCATGGGCTACGAATATCTAGGATGTGGAAGGAATGATCAATGACGGCGAGAACCACTTCCTCTCCCACATTTTGAGATGGAAAGGTAGGACATCAGAATTTGAACCTATGGGTCATACCCCAATGATCAAGATGCCACTTTTTTTGAGTGTGAAGATAGCTTTGAATATTTAGACAACGATACATATTCCCACTGTAGCCAATATGAGGATCTTACCTCCATGAACCTGTTCATGAATACTGCTATCCTCACCATAACCCCTACTGAACCTAAAATTGACCTTGTTTACCCTTTTCTTGTTGAATGGGACCAACAATATCATGTATTGCTAGATCTCTTTGAAAATTATGAAGCCATTGCTGAATTCATGGGCATTTGGGATACAATCCCCATTAGATCTCACAAAAAAGGTTTCTACATTGACGTAGATACCTGCGCCTACTTTGGAGAGGAAGATGAGCTTCATGGTCAAAAAAATTTAAGATAAAGTGAGGGAAAAAGTTCCAATGAAAATCCTCAAAAAAATTCCAATTCCAATTCGCACAATTAAAATCTCATTGAGACGCTGGTAGACAAACATGTACAAAAATCAAAGGAAAATAACAGTAACCATGCCAAGGATGAAAATCTCATAGAGACATCCTTGGAAGAAGACCTTAACCTTCCTCCCAATCCTACGTGTATGGAGGATTGTTCAAAGTTACTAGTAGAAGAGAATATTGATGTAAACATTGGCACAAAAGATGACCCAAAAATAGTCAAGTTGGGAGCTTCTCTCTCAACACGAGAAAAGAAAACATTCACCATGTTGTTGTAGGAATTTATAGATGTATTCACATGGTCCTATAAGGATATGATAGGCTTGGACCCAACTTTGGTAGTTGTACACGAAGACGCCAAGCCCAACAAGTAAAATCTCATAAAGATGCACCCGAGGGTGGCTCTCCTAGTTAAGGAAGAGTTAAAAAGATTGGTCGCGACAAGATTCATTCAACCCATTGATTACTTTGAATGGATATCAAATATCATCCTTGTACAGAAGAATCCTATTAGGATCAAAATCTGTACAAATTTCAGAGACATAAATAAGGCATGCCCAAATGATGATTTTTCATTGCCTAATATCGACATGATTGTCGATTCAATTTTAGGATATGAAATGCTATCTCTTATGGATGTATTTTCACATATACAATCAGATCAAGATAGCTAATGAAGATCAACACATGACAACCTTCACAACTCCCTGGGGTACTTTCTGTTATCAGGTAATGTCATTTGTCCTTAAAAATGTAGGAGCAACCTATCAGAGGGTGATGACGGTAATTTTCCATGGTATGATCCATGACATCATGGAAGACTATGTGGATGATATTCTTGGGAAATACAAGATAAGGGAAAATAACCCTGATATTTTGTGGCATATCTTCAAACACCTGTGGGAGTACAAGGTCCATTTGAACCCAAATAAATGTGTGTTTAGTGTGTTGTCAGGAAAGTTGCTCGGTTTCATTGTATCACGAAGAGGGATTGAGGTAGACCCTGCTAAAGTTACTGCTATTATTGAAATGATTCCTCCAAAAAACATTAAACAACTGCGTAGCTTGCAGGGAAAGATATAGGCTATTCACTGTTTCATTTCCCAACTTGCCGAAAAATGTCATTCATTCACCCATCTTCTAAAAAAGGATGTTTTGTTTATCTGGGGACCAAAGCAACAACAAAATTTCATCTTGCTTAAGTAGTACTTATCCAATCCACCTATCCTCATGCCTCCAACTCTTGGTGAGCCACTTCTGCTATATAATACTACCACACAATTTACTATTGGTGCGTTGCTAGCCCAATATGACATCGGCCATAAAGAAAAGTATGTGTACTACCTCGGTCGTACTCTCATTGCGTATGAGATCAACTATCCACAAATCAAAAAATCTTGTTTGGCTGTAGTTTTAACCTTTCAAAAGCTTCACCATTACTTGTTAAATACTAAAACCAAGCTTATATTAAAAGTTTACCCACTCAAATACATGTTTTCTAAACCTGCCCTTACTAGTAGAATGGCTAATTGGATCATTCTACTGAGCAAATTTGACATCGATTTTGTGCACCAAAATTTGGTCAAGAGACAGGTACTTGCTGATTAGTTGGCAGAAGCACCTTTACAAGGAACAGAACCTGTGAATCTAGATTTTTCAGATGCTTCAATACTGTACATTGAGGAATCCATCTTGTGACAGGTACACTTTGATGGATCATTTACTTTCCATGGTTCAGGGGAAGGTGTGGTACTAATTAATCCTTCTGGCAACCCCATACTTCATGCTTTTCACCTTGGTTTTCCTTGCACAAACAATATTGTAGAGTATGAGGCGCTCATTTCTGGGATGAAGCTCGCAATCAAATTGGACATTCATCATGTTAAGATTGTTGGTGACTCATAGTTAATCATCAAACAAGGCAATGATGAGTACAAAGTCAATGATGAGAAGATCATCCCCTACAAGAAGTTGGTCAAAACTTTGAAAGAGTATTTTGTGCGTATCGCGTTTGAACATATTCCAAGAGCACAAAACAAATATATAGACGCTATGGAAACCATAGGTTCTATGTTACGCATTCCACTGGAAAGTAATGATATTCCTTTCTTTGTTGAAAATATATGCCAACCTGCATATGACATGCCAAAATAATTTCTTTCTTGCGATGTTGTTGGTCCCAATGCCCGATGGTATGATCTCATATTCACTTACCTTAAAGACAACACGTTCCCTCCTGAAATTCCCGTGCTGAGAAACAAAGTCTTATCCACCAGATAGCCCGCTATACCCTCTTAAGAGCTACGCTCTATTGTCGTGGCTACGATGGGAATATGTTACGTTGCCTCGATATGACAGAGTTAGTCCAAACGATTAAAGAGGTGCATGAAGGGGTGTGTGGAGCCCACACAAATGGGATGGTTCTAGCCAATAAATTGTTGAGAGTGGGATACTATTGGCCTACCATGGAAATTGACTACTGCAACTATGTCAGGAAGTGTGTACTCTGTCAAAAGTATGGAAATTTCATCCATGCCTCGTCACAGCCGTTGCAACCCATCACAAACCCATGGCTTTTTTCCAAATGGGGACTTGATTTAATAGGGAAGCTTATCCCTACTTTATCTGATGGCCACACCCACATTATTACAACTACTGGATATTTTACCAAGTGGGTGGAAATGTCCCTTTGACCTATGTAATGGGTGCTCAAATCTCAAAGTTCATCATGAATCATGTTATTTGCTGGTACGACATTCCTGCAACCATAGTTACTAATAATGGAAAATCATTCAAGAATAAGAACATGAAATATATTTTTCATCAGTTTCAAATAATATTAAATTGGCCTACACCATATTACCCCCAAGGCAATGGACATGCCGAGGCCACTAAAAAGACTTTGGTTTGAATCATGGAAAATATGGTAATTAAGACAAGTTGCAATTGGAATTTGAAAATTCACCCAGTTCTTTGGGCTTACAGGACCTCTATTCGCACTCCTACTTGTGCAACACCCTATTCCTTGGTTTTTGGAACATAATCTATCATCCCGTTAGAAATCGAGCTTCCTTCCCTACGAATCTTTCTTAGGGATTATTTGGACAAGGATGAGGATTACAAAGTGGCTAGACTGGAAGAGTTGGCACTCCTGAATGAGAAGCACATCCACACCCTAAATCATCTTCAAGTGTATCAGCACAAATTTTCTCACAATTATAGCAAAAGAATCATACCTCGTCAGTTTGAGGTTGGTGATTTGGTCATGAAGGAAAATCAATTCAACACAAGGGTGGAAAGAGAGAATAAAGGAAAGTTCGAACTGCACTGGTTAGGACCATATGTCATCATGGCCAAGTATGGCACAAGAGCATATAAACATGCCCACCCCAATGGTGATGAGCCCCGTGATCCCATGAATGCCATGCACCTTAAGTGGTTCTATGCTTAAACATGGCACAAAAATCAGAAAAGCAAACAAAAAAAAGAATAAAAAATGATCAAAATACAAAAAATTAAAATAAGAGAAATAGAAAAAGAGAAAATAGGTCATCCATAAGTGAAAACCATGCAATTGTGGCACTTTGGATAGGTCCTTGGGTGAAAACTGGTTTCCGATGCCTTAGGAGGATTCATTGTTCACAAGAATATTGCATCTGGAGGGTACTTTTACTTAGCCTAGGGCTAGTTCTACATCCGCATCTGAGATTCCTTGTGAGCCGATTCTTGTCAAGAATTGATCTGAATTTTTCTCCTATTGTTAGTATGTAAAGGGATGGTCTTTTTCTATTCCCCATCTCACACTGATTGTACTTCTATGACTTCACCTTCCTGTTTATAAGCACATGGCACCTTCCCTTGTTGATGCAGCCTAGAATTTAAAAGATAACACCCTAGTCACACTGGCACATCACTCAACCTAGACTGAGCACTCACCCGAAGTGCACAAAGGTACCAGGTCCCTCTTTAGGGTTACTGTAACAGGATGATAATATGATGAAGGAAGAAACATCTAGATTCATAACTAATCCATCATTCTACAGTGCATCCTACCCAAAGATCTATGAAAGAACAAGATTAAACATTAATCATCATTGAATTAATAACATGCATTACTCAATTACACAAATTGACACTTAGATTCAGCCAATATCTTCCATCTATTAATACATATAGAAGCTCTTTACAGTACTGTAAATTTATACCAGTACGCGTATGGAACTGATACAATACTTCAGTCATATGAACGTTTTCTCTATTACACATGCATACATCCATCTCTCTATTATTCACAACGCTCTATGTTACATATAAAAATCATTCCTCTACTATGCACCTAATATCATATATATATATATATATATATATATATATATATATATATATATATATATGGTGGAGACTTGCCCTCCACCATTTAACTACTCCAGAAATAGGTCGCATGCTATTGATAATCACACGCTGTTTACAATCATATCCACACATGCAAGTGCTCTATCTATAGTTCTCTTGTAGTTAACTGAAGTGTCAATTATATTCTTAGCTTGTCTCCATGCATAGAGGCTTTAAACCACTTCTCAAAATATAAACAATGAATGGTGCACACATCTCTACATCGTTGATATGTTTCACACACCATCTTCTAAAAATAGGTCTCTATGTTCAAAATCGGCTAAGTCCTGAAACCTAAACTTGCCTTCCGAGCATTGGTCCTTCTTTCCCTTTCGCACCTTTGATCCTGGCCTTCTATCCCACGCGGACTCCTTGTATGAACTTTGATAAGTATTCTTTGATCAACATTACCCCACATTAATCTCATTGTCATCCCGACAATGGGCATCTCAAAATTTTGAAGGAATTAATAACACTGAAAGAATAAGAATGAAAGAATGTCGATAAATAAAGAATTTATATGAGGTTATTTAAGCAACCTCCTCTCTATTAGTTTGTAGCATCAGCTCTGGATACTCCTCTTTTATTGTGGCCTCCTAAACCTGCCATTCAGTGAGTGCCTATTCTGCTTTCTCTGGGATGTCCACAACAATGGATTCCAACTCATCCCTTGTAATTTCTCCTTTCTCATTTTGCAAAACCAACACAATAGTGGACATGGATGTCATCCTCCCTTCCAAAAGGTCCATCTTCTACACAATCAGTTTTCCAAGCTCTTCCAGCAGAGTCTTATGCGGCTCTTTTGTTGCTGCTAAGTCCTCGTGCTTCTGTTTAACTATTGACAATCTTTCTGCACGACCCAATGTCAAAATTTTTGATGGCTTTCTGGACCTCATTATTCTCTTTCAAGGTCTTAATGTTGATGAGTGCCTTTGGAGCTGTGCATATATTTAAAGCTTGGTTCGCTTTCTTCAACACTTCTTGTAATTCCTACAACAACCCTTCATAAGATGCAATTTTTCTCATCACAGATGCTTTCTCCCTTTTGGCATCTTATTTTGATCTTGCTGGCACTTGCATACGTAAAGTTTTATATTCAAGCACCAATTCCACCAACTTTCCCACATAGTGTATTGCTGAAGGAAATGTCTGTGGTACCTTGGGTTCTAAGTGTGGCCTTGGTTTGATTACATTGTCCCTTCCTTTGCGATGCTTATGAACATTTCACTCTTCTTCTTCACAAATTCCATTTCCTGTGTTATGCATGTTATCTCCGCATCCTTTGTCTTCAATTCTTTGTGCAACATTTTGATTGTGGTAGATTTTTCCATGTTTCTTCTAGCCACCTCCGCAGAAACTTTCACTAGTGTATTGTTGACCTGCTAATCTGACATGAAAGTAGGCTTTACTATTATGTGTCCAACCTAAGGTGCCTTCTGTAGTCACCTCAAAATTCATGACTCTTTGAACACATAAAATTTAGGTTCATCCATGTGGGTGTGGATCGACCATGATAGTTGCTTTCTAGTTCACACAGTCACCATATCTTCATCCATCAACTCTCAGCCGAATAGATCCATTTGTGCTATTGTGCTCTAGAAGCGGGCATGGATAATATTTCTAGAGTCCTCTGCATACCCCATGGCTAGTGGAATGTGCTCCCCACTTGTCCTCCTATACCTTTGCTTCTTAGGAACTCTAGCCTCCAAATTTGGGACTTGCATCTTCATGTCCTGAATATCCTCCGCAGCTGTCTCCTCTGGTCTTTTCTCTTCTTCTTCCTTCTCCTTTGATGCCTCACCCTTTTCTTCTATGTGCTCTATAAGTGTAAGGAATGTAGGCACGCTCTCCTCTGAATCTTCCGCCTCCTCACTCAACTTTAGTTTCCTCCTCTGTGTGGTTTCCTCCTTCTGTGGGGAGAGTTGGGGTGAGTTGCGCACAATTGTTGGGGTAACACCTTGGGCCCTTGTTCTCCTGAATACCCTTTTAAACATGTGCTCCCCTTGTACTGAATTCAAGTCCTCATCACCCCCCTCTTGTGGCCAAGGTTGTGTAACAACGCACTTAGCTTCAATGTGACTTGTAGGATGTCTCTTACCCCTATGATCTAAACCACCACTATCTTCGCACTCATCCTCCTCATCCTGCACTTTGATTTTCTCGGTGGGTTTAGGTGCTGGGATATTCTCCATTGTATGCTTCAATTTTGGTGGTGTTGGAAGTGCGAACTCACCTTCCACATATTTTTTATTCTCCATTTTTGGCTTCAACTGGAGATATACCAATGTTGCCCCCACATCTGCTACAACCAAACTTATTGGTTTGATATTCAACACCTC
Organism: Taxus chinensis; assembly: GCA_019776745.2. Lineage (NCBI taxonomy): Eukaryota > Viridiplantae > Streptophyta > Pinopsida > Cupressales > Taxaceae > Taxus > Taxus chinensis. Next base: position 279,569,188 of record CM034155.1, read on the forward strand.
TGAAATAATTCTCTCTATATAGGTGCTTCTGCCAGGATATACATACTTCTTCCTCAATGTATGGTAGTCACAGTCTACCTTATCTGCATTGAAGATCAGTTAGCGCGTGTCTGTAAATATGTGAACAGATTATTGAAAATACCTTATAGTGAATCATATGGTAACTTGCACCAAGGGCTCCAGACTCCATCCATCATTGGAAAGCATGCGATAGAAATGCTAGTATACAGAAAATTGAACTTGTTTTCCTACCATTGCTGGTAGGTCTTTTGGAATGCGCCACTCTTCCCAAAATACTGCGCAGAGCCTGTCATACCACTACTCCGCCCTTTGTTTTACTTCATCTTTCATGGTCCCCTTGTATAGGTACTTGTTGAATCTTTCAGCTGGGGACTTATTCTCCATGGGGTATTCCCATATTTTCTCCTTTGGTCCATCTGGTAATCCAATCTCCATGAAGACAAGTGATAGTAGAACATCTCCAAAGCTGATCTTCCCTCCTATGTGTGCTTCTTTGACTATTTTATCTACATTATATCCTATAATGTTGTATATTGTCCCTTCTGACATCTTACGTGCCACATGTAACCACATATTTTTTACTTGCGACCACTTCTCCTGATCATTTAACTTGGTAACCAGGTGTTCTGCAGCTTGTACAATTAGATAGTTCTTCAATTTATCTATATCCATTCCACATGCACCCTTCAGGTATCCAACTCATGTTTGGTCTATAAAATCATAGCTTTATCTGCAAGATAACCTCTTATGTCTTCTCCTATGGCCTTCAAACCTATAACTGATGAAACTAGTGCGGATGAAATTCTAACTTTACATCCTGCAAAGTACAAGAAGTCTTCATGTACCCTACTCATGAGCCACTTGTACAAGGGATCATACTTCCCGAAATATGGCAGCTCATATAAATGATATACCCCAATTCTCTTCAAAATCTTTTCACCCACATCATTATATATTGGCATGTCATTTGCCATGCATTTGTTTATTCTATCCATGAGAAAGGAATCAAGCTCCTTCTTTTTATTCAACGTCCTGTGATTATATTCACTCACTTTGATTTTTCTAATGGGTGAATCCCATTCTTGGCCGACAATGACTCCTTTTGGGTATTGCATCTCTAAAAAATGGCTTTTGGGTGCCATCTCTTCTTCCTTAATGACTACCTTCTTCTTGCATTTTACTGTTGCTGTCAATGCCTTCTTCGGTGCCATTTTAACCCTACAAATGTCCCCTCTTCAACTCTGTAACTCCGTGAATCAAACCCTAGCTCAATTCAATTATTCCCTAAGTGGAAACTTCGTAACCTACCCCTTTCCTATCTTCCTGATTCACTCAAACCCTTCACCACCGGGGACGCAAGTTTCTTATAGCACATATCTGGTTGTCACTCTTGGTTTCAAACCCTTCGCACCTTAAGTCGGTCACTTAGCTCTTTGCACTTGTCTCTTCTCTCGAATACTCTTAGTTGCAATGGTAAAAATGAATCCGCATCCCATCCTTATATAAATTTTTCAAATTTTGATGCATTTATTGCTCCTCCACCAACTAAATATCCACTCATTAACTGATTGAATCCATTTGTTCCATGTGGTACATCTTCACACCCAGCTATAACCTTCTAGCATGCCTTCCTACCCACTGGTCACAGAATTCTCTTCAGCGTGCACGCCTACGTCCGAGAACCTCGTCACTGTACCTTCTCTTGGTAGCTATCATGGTGTCCACTTACCTCACGTTATAATGTTCTTTCATTCATCTCCATCCTTGGTCATCTTTGAGAAACAATCTTATATTGACTTAAAGCACACCCATAGTAGCTTAATCCTTTCACCATTCAAATACCACAGTCTTTTTCTTAGACAGTTACAACCACCCCACACGAAAAGTATGTGCAGTCCTTTGCGCATAAAAATTCTTCATACAACAATTAGCTTCTGGTGTGCAAGCATGCTCATTACACAAACAACAACTAAATTGATAAAGCATAGTGAAAATGAAGGAAATACATAATTGAAAACCTAAACTAAATGGAAACACCTACCTTATTACAAACACCAAGTAGACTTATTTACAATAGGGATTTAGCCTACTCCTGTTAAAGTAACCGGGTAGCCGTGTTCCATCAAGTGCTTCTAACTAGCATGCATCTGATTCAAGTATAGAAGTGATAACATACGGCCCTGACCAATGTACTTTGAGCTTTCTTGGATGGTGTAAGAACTTTTAGTCATAAAGAAGTATCATTTGTCCAATCTCAAATGTCTTCTCTTATGTTTTTGTCATGCTATGCCTTTTTCTTGGCCTTTTCCTACTTCTGACTCCATCGTGTTATGGCTCAGTGCTCATCCAGTTGAATCATCTTTTTAATACGCTCTTCTAAAGCCTATTCATTAGCTAGACCTCTAGCATGCACAATGTGGAAAGAAGGTAACATATATTCTATATGAAGAACAAATTCCATGCAAAACACCAACTAAAACGGTGTGGCTTTGTTCAATCTCTTGTAAGTTGTTCTATATGCCCAAAGAATAGATGACACTTTGTCTTCCCAATCCTTTCTTCCAACATCACATATTTTTGTCGAAGTCTGGCCCAAAATTTTGTTGAAGGCCTCAGCAGTTCCATTTTCCTGAGGATGATAAGGTGTAGTTTTATGGTGTGCAACCATAAACTCATCTAATAGGATCCTTATTTTCTCATTCAAAAAGTGTGTACCTATATCACTTGTCAAGATTAAAGGACATCCATATCCTGTAAGAACATTATCCCATAGAAATATAGCAGATGTAGCTTTCCGTATAGTCTTTTGTAGCTGCTGCTTCTGCCCACCATGTAAGATAATATGTGTAAGTAATGATATAGCACGATCCAGTCTTGCACACAGATGCTGAAATAGGTCTTACAAAATCAATGGCCCATTTCTCAAATGGTTTGGCACTAGTAATCAGTCTCAAAGGAATCTCATGTCTTTGTCCTAGTTTTCCTAGGCACTGACAATAATCACATGCCTTACAATAGTGTTTAGAGTCTTTATACAGTGTCTCCCACCATAATCCAAAAATTAAGATCTTCTAATAAGTCACATCACCTGCATAATGGCCTCCTACAGTACCACCATGAGCTTCTTCAATGATATCCTTGCGCTCATGCTATAACATACAACAACGTAAAACTTCATCTCGGCGTAGATTCTAAAGGTCACCACTGATTAACATAAATGGTGCCATGCGTATAACAAGCTACTTTTTTTCTAATGATTTCATTCATTCTTGTGCAATACATGTTCATCAAAAGACACTGGTCAATGTATTCTAATTCCATAGGCACGTCTTGTAACCTGTATAACTATACAACTGACATTGTTTCTTCAATTTTCTGTGCATCCTCTCCTGAATTGATTCTAGATAAATGGTCTAGTCCAGCATTACTTTTCCCTAGCTTCACTACAACTGTGAAGTCAAACTCTTGAAATAGGAGCACCCATCTACATGTACACCCCTATAAGACAAGCTTGTTTACCAAGTACTTCAATGCCATATGATATGTATAAAACACAAATGGTGTTGCTAACAAGTACTGTCAAAACTTGTACAATCCATAGATCATTGAAAAATATTTGCGCTCTATAGTTGTATAATTCCTTTCAGTAGGAGTGAACTTCCTACTGGAAATATAGATTGGATGATCAATAATACCTTCACCAGTTTGAGCTAACACAACACCAATGGCCATATCAAAAGCATCCACATGTACATGAAATGGTCTATCCCATGAGGGAAAGTGCAGAATGGGCATGGTAGTAAGTTTCTCTTTTAATATCTCAAACACACGCTGCTGCTATTCTCCCCAATAAAATGTACCTTTCCCCTTCAACAATTCTTCCAAGGGTGCAGTAGTTTTGGCATACCCTTTTATGAATTTTTTATAATATCTTGTATTACCTAAAAATCTATGTACCTCACTCTGACTGGTAGGTGCTTCTAGGACTAAAATGACTGCAACCTTGGCTGGATCAACTAGTAAACCTTCCTTGCAGATTATATTTCCTAATAGTATCCCAAATGGCGTAGTAAATATGTAATTCTTGATATTAAAAGAGATACTCAATTGTCTGCATCATTCAAACATTAATCGCAGATTGTCACAATGATCTTTCACAAGCCCATATACTGTCTAATCATCTAGGTAGACCTGTAAGAAGTCATGAATAAAATATTTGAAGGCCTGAACAATTATCCGTGAGAATATAGTAGGCACATTTTTCAATCCAAAAGGCATCACGGTACAGGAAAAATTGCCCCATTCAGTTGTAAAGGTTGTATTTTCTTTATCCTCCTGAGCGATCCTAACCTAATGATACCCGGAAAATCCGTCTGTGAAAGAATATATTTTGCGCCCTGCAACTCCTTCTAGTATTTCCTCAGTGAATGGCGTAGGGAAAGGATCTATGATACATGGGGCATTCTTCTCCCTCTATTCCACACATATCCTAATCTGTCCATCCTTCGTGATACTGATCACCATTGAGCTAACCCATTCTAATTCATCAATGGGCTTGATAATTCCATATTTCAACATTTTATCAATTTCTTCCTTTACCTATCAATTTCTTCCTTTACCTTTTCGCATAAATTAGGATTCATCCTGTAAGGCCTATTCCTAACTGAATGTGCACCATCCTTAAGTTTGATCTTCATTTCCCCAAGTGATTCATGCATGCCCTTAAGTTCATGATATCCTCTAAGGAATAAGTCCTAATAATCCCTGAGTAATTTGATGATTTTTTTTACTTCTGAGTCTGACCAGTAATCACTAATTATGGCCTCCTTAGGCCCAACCTACGAACCTATATTTACCTTCTTTATCTTCATGGGTTCATTGCAGGAATGTGTATCCTTATCTGTATTGTCCAAGTCTCACAAACACCGTGTGAATGTTTAATATCTAGGTTCTTAACTTCCTCATCATCCATGATGTAGACCATCTTTCCTTTCTCTTTCTCAAGGAAAGCACATTCAAGAAATTTGGAGTCTATTTATTCTTCCTTTTCAAAACATGCTTCAAACTCTGTCTCATCGAATAATTCCAGAATATGCTCTTCTACTTTTGCACTATATCCCATAGTTAAGCGCTTGAACAATTTTTAATGCCTCTTCCACAAGAGGTTGAGTTGAGAAGTAGTCAAATGTCTGGATCATACCAGCAGCCAACTCTTGCCAGTTCCCAGTTTCTCTATATAGTTTTGCATATACATACCAAGGACGTGTGCATCCTTAGAGTGTGGAATAAAACCTATGCACCCAGAGTGAAGGTGGTAATTCTTCCTGTCCTACTGTCCAGAGTCTCTCACACTACTGAATGTGATGCTGAATAGGTTGATCACCATGATAAGTGCAAATTTGTGTAGGTGTATTATTCCTTATAAACCTAGTAGACAAAGCTATTCCAATCTCTTCCCAGTGTATAAGGTTATCTCTGTGGATTACCCACTAGTGCACTACTATTCCGTAACTAGATCTATCCACTGTGTTTCCAAGGCCTTAAAAAATGTAGGGAGATGTTCTTCCCCTGTATACAAAGGTACTCTGTTGCCTATTTGTCAAACTGAACGAAGTCCATTCTTACGCACAACCACACTTTTCACCTCGTACCCTACTAATTCATATGTACCATGAGCCCAATTATCAAAAGAAATACTCGTAGTATCACTAATAGAATGAGAGTCCTCCCACTATAGGATGCCTTCCTTTAATGGCTCATTGACTTCTGGGTCCTGGATAGCGCGTACATAAAATCTGTTTAAATCCTCCTCACTTAGCAGCTCAACATAGGGTGTAGAATTCCTATCTGTCAAAGGTATCACAACCATTTCCTCCTTGTTTTCAAAGCTGATATATCCCTTATTGAATCTCAAGTCAGCATTATTCGCATAACACCAAGGGTGTCTAAGCAACGCTAGAAAATTGTCTACTTCTGTAAGTGCTAATACCTCAAAGTACCTAGTGAACTTGGCCCCTTGTATAATTATAAATGCATCCTTCAATACTCCTATGGGAGTGGCCTTAGTCCAGTTTTCCATAAATAACACATTAGATGATGGCTGCAATGAAGGCCTCCCCATTTGTACCCATGTGTCTAATGTCAGCACATTGACTTCCACACCTGTATCTATCAATATATTGCTCAAAAGACACCCATCCACAACAACATTTAGAGTAATTTCTTTGCCATAGTAAATGCTATTAAGGGGAATATTTGCATGTAGGATCTATCGTCCGGTCTCAAGTTTTGCATGAGGGGTGTTCCCTTTTAACCAACTCCCTAATAGTGGAATAATGTTCTCCTGGCGCAACATCTTGTATACCTCCCGCAGATCATCAATATTAGTTTGGAATGTCTCTAATGCCTTCTTCTACTCCTTTAGGTAATTTATCTCACCCTGAAGATTCCTTAGCACTTCCATGGTATCCTGGTAAACTTCCTTCTGATGAGCAAGATCTGGGTACCTCGCATGCAAAACCTCCTCCTTGGTAATCATAGGCTTCTGGTGTAATTCCTCTCACATGCGCGTAGCTTCAGCGCGTGTAGTAATCTTCACTATCAATTCCTTAGGTCCTTTTGTTATTTTGGGCATCCAGTGATCTCCTACCACGTGCTGGATTCTAACCATCCCAATGCCTTTGTTTTCTTGCTTATGCTGCTTACTCAGATGCTCATATAAGCCTGGGCACTCTTCATAGCTATGGTTCTTCCTGCAGAAAGAACATGCATTATTATGGGGACATTCACACCTATAGTGGTAAGGAGATCCACACGTATAACATGTTCCATGAGGGAACTCTCCTCTTCCTCCACCTCGTCCTCATCCCCCATATGCACCATGATATCCATTTCCCCTTCCATGACCTCCTTCAAAATGCCCCTCATTCCTATCATAGCACATTTGATTATGATCTGGATCTTGGTGCTCATTCCTATCCTTAGAGTTATCAGTTATACTTTTTGTCATACTATAATATCTATAACATCTTGGTTCTAACCAATCAACCAACAATCCTCAATATCGTGTGTCGTGGACTTGCAAATATTGCAAAATTATGATAGATTTTTCCTTATTGCATGATGTAACAAAGGATAGTGACTCACATCATGATTTAATTAAAAAATCTCACAGTCTGGTAGAAACTATCCTTGGTGTGACCTTCCACTTCACAATCTGTACACCAAATTTCCGAGCACATTTCATGGGCTGAATTTGCTGATATCTTCTCTAACTATTTTGCCATAGCTGCAATTTATGCTTCTAGAAATGGACTAACACCAATGTCAATGCTCCAAACTACCTCAACATGCAAAGCTACTTCCAGTGCTTCACGTGGATCCATGTATGTCTTATTTTCCAGTGCTCTTCTAAAAGGTGTAATCAACCCTCCAACAAACCATTGTGCATGCTAGTTAGGTTGGATATTATAAGATAACTTAGATAGAAGTGTCTTAAAATGAGCATCATACTCACGTACACTCTCAGTAGTGCCTTGCTTGATATCTTTGAGCGCACTTATACTCTTCTACTCAAATTCAGGGATATGGAACTCTTTCGAGAAAGCATCCCTCAGTGCTGCATAATCCACACAAGTTTTATCATGGTCAAAAGTCATATACCAGCTATGCGTGTGCCCTTGTAGTGTAGTAGCAACTTGACTTGCCTTTCACTTAGCAATTGTCATCCCTTTAGCGCACCACAATATTTCACACATATGCACATGTTCGACATCATCCTTTATACCTCTATACTCCGTGAGATGAAGAGACTTCTCCATATAGATATTCTATGGTTGATGTGGACCTTGACCACCTATTCCAGAACCCCCTGGGTTCCCTCTACCTCCAGAACCACCAGATCCAATGGAACTAGAACCACCTATACCTCCTAATCCTCCCCCTGTAGCTGGAGTAAGACCTATAGATGTACTCCCTTATCCTCTGATAGTAGGACTATACTGAAGCCCTATAGTCTATGAGGTAGCTCCACTTTGAGAGGTGAATCCAACATTCTACACGCTCACATTCTGTGTGGATGATGCGCCTAAGAATGCTCCTCCATATAACATGGAAGATGTCTATCCTGCCATTGATGTACTTGATCCTTGACTTACTCATGCTCTCCTACTTCCCAAGTTATCTTGCTAATTACTTATCATACTAGATACTGAAAAACCAAGCGCAAAGGCTAGGTCACCAGGTGGATTAAGATGCGTACTTGTGGCCCAATTAGTCTCTGCTGGCGTAGTTCTGTGTGAGGCTGAGAAGGGATCTCTATCATGCTTTCCAAGATGGGGTAGTTCTTGATGATTTGGCTCCATGTCTTCTACATGAGTCGTAAATCCTTCATGAGCCATCTCTCTCCTCAACACCATACTTTCTGTAATGGAACATTGCTTCTCTCTTTCCCTCTCTCGCACATCATTATACTTAAGCTGCCTTTCCTCTCTTAGATTTTCCGCCACTAGGTCTGCCATCTTAATACCAAACCTATTCCTCCCTTCACACATGATGAAGTTTAGTTAGCCATCGGTTTACTTTCCATGTTCAAAGTTACCATTAAGATCTTGATCGCCAGCAGAATACCTTGCAAATATGTACCTCTTAGATACCTCAAAAACTAGAATTTAGCTATCTCTGGGCAAGAGTACCTCAAAATTGAATATTCCAAAATATAACTATTTAGAACACCATGAAACCATGTATCCATTGCGCAAGTCCAGATTAGATCGGCATCATAAAGGGCCTGAAAATATTCCTGTGTCTAAACAAGTGCGTAATATATCCAATTCTACTTAGATGCATAAGCAATAAGCCATCTGTATAGTTCTACTAAAAAGATAACAAAATATATCTCAAATAAGTTGTTGTACAGGTTCTGTTCTACCCAAGTTCATGTGTTAAACTCAGATCCATTGCTGAATCTTCGTGCATATTCTTCCTCCAGATCGTGTATCCATTCCTCAATACTTGCTAGAGTTAACCGGTATGTCTTCATCGTGAACCGTCTTGAAAATAACTAAAAAAGAGGTCCCGGCAATGGAACCAATGATGCAGCCTAGAATTTACAAGATAACACCCTAGTCACGCTGGTACATCACTCAGCCTAGACTAAGCGCTCACTCGAAGTGCACAAAGGTACTAGGTTCCTCTTTAGGGTTGTAGTGACAGGATGATAGCATGATGAAGGAAGAAACATATAGATTCATAACTAATCAATCATTCTACAGTACATGCTACCCACAGATCTATGAAATAACAAGTTTAAAGAGTAATCATCATTGAATTAATAACATGCATTACTCAATTACACAGAATGACACTTAGATTCAGCCAATATCTTCCATCTATTAATAAATATAGAAGCTCCTTACAGTACTATTAATTTATACCAGTGCGTTTATGGAACTGATACAGTAATCTAGTCATATGCATGTTTTTTGTGTTACACATGCATACATCCATCTCTCTATCATTCACCACACTCTGTGTTACATACAAAAATCATCCCTCTACTATGCACCTAACATCATATATATAGGGTGGGGACTTTCCCTCCACCACTTAACTAGTCCAGAAATAGGTTGCATGCTATTGATAGCCACATGCCATTTACAATCATAGCCACACATGCAAGTGCGATATCTATAGTTCTCTTGCAGTTAACTGAAGTGTTAATTCTATTCTTAGCTTGTCTCTATGCATAGACACTTAGAACCGCTTCTCTAAATATAGACAATGCATGGAGCGAACATCTCTGCATCGTTGATGTGTTCCACACACCATATTCTAAAATTAGGTCTCTATGCTCAAAATCAGCTAAGTCTTGAAATCTAAACTTGCCTTTCATGCGCAGGTTTTTCCTGTCCTTCCGCGCCTTTGATCATAGCCTTCTATCCCGTGCGGAATCCTTGTGTGATCTTTGACAAGTATTCTTTGATCAACACTTGTATATTCTCTATCTAACATTGGGGGAATCCACGTTTCTCGGTTACTTGTGCATCACCTCGGAAAACCTTGGAAAAACACAAAAACATTCAAAAATGTTAGAAAATAAAAACAATAGAATTTGTTTTCACAAAAATCAAAACAATAGAAAATTGATTCACAAAAAATGAAAAAAATAGAAAATTATTCACAAAAATCAAAACATAGAAAATTGTTTCCCAAAAACAAACAATAGAAAAGTGCTTCACAAAACAATCTTGCAAAAACATAACTTTAGTTTACTTCTTTTATCTTGTTTCTTGCTTTACTTGTTTGCTTGTATAGTTGCTTCATATTTATACATTTATATAGTTTGTTGCTTTGACATAATTTGTTAGGATTCATCTTTTCTTTCTTAGATTAGATCTATTTTTACTTGTGCATATTGAAGTGTGTTTTTGCATGCTGGTGTATAATGGTACATTGTTGTGTTGATTCATTTTGTTTCTTATTAGCATTTGATTGTGTTTGCTTATTGCATCTACATTGTTTTATTATCACATCATCATATTTCCATCGATATCATCACATCTAACCTCATCTATACATCATATAAATAAAATTCTAAGTATACATCACACATGAATGCTATGCTAATCATCACATATAATATCATCAAATAGGGGCAAGAGGGATCGAAAATATCAAAATCTATCCCCCCCGCATCAATATAATCATATCATCCCGTCCACTAAATCTAAAACATCACATGAGCAATACATTTGATATAATCTGCAGATCTATCATCTAAAAATCAAGGCACATGCAATACATCAAATATCAGGATACATATAAATAGAGGTACCAAATCAGATAACATCATTACACATCCATAAATCCATGTACGCAATCAAAAAAATAATAAACTCCATCATCTCATAACACGTGTCATGTAAAAAATCTCCATATATATATATACATGTGCAGTATGTCTATCTCAACAAGGATATACATCATCAAAAATGCCTTCATCTGAGGCATACATCAAAAATGCTATACATCGATCAGAGAATGCTACTTCCTTCATCAGAGGCATATATTGAAAAAATTCTATATCAAAAAAATGTTGTACATCAAGAACAAGATGCTCATAGCCTTCATCCAGAGGCAAATGCATCAATACACTAATCAATCAGGGATGACTGGAACCCTCAGATGGGATGGGTGATATTCCCCTTGGAGGACCCATAGACTGTGCATTAGGTAGCCCTGCAGGCTGCCCCCTTGGTTACTCCACTGAGGCCTGAGGCCTCTCTGACCTCATCAATCAGCTCGATTCCTGGCTATATGAAGGTGCCCGCCGCTTAGTCAGAACTACCTCATAATAGAAGGATCGGTAGTATAAAGCTCTTCCCTATGTGGTAGCCAAGTCTCTGTGAGTGCGGGTTGTCACTATTGTCCCATATATGCATCGAAAGAATGTTATCTCTGCTAATATTCAGGAAACCTCATCCTGACACACTTCTCGCTATGCCCTTAACCGATCTCTCTCCAATGTCATGGGCTATAGCTGAGCCTGCGTCTACTGTAGAAGACTCGTCACATGGGCCATTTGAGATGCCATCTGGCTTATCTGCAGGAAGTGAACTAATCCATATCCTTCCTTGGATCTGGCCTATTCCCACTTTGCTGTCACAACAAAAATATGAGATTGGGCTTGATCTCTCTCCATTGTAACCTGTTGTAGCTACTCTGGTAGGGTGGCTATTTGTACCACCGCGTGCACCACAGGGGCCTATACTTGTATTTTTAAATGTATCTGTCTAGGGGCCTACCCCTGATCTCACAATCTAAGTATGGGACCTCATGCATGTCCCTATCTTGGCCCCTGCTACCTCTATCCATGTACCTGTGTTGGACCTTTCCTGTCATGTGGCTTCCCATCAAATGGATCATCTGGGTCATAAACTACTGCACCCTTCCCCTCGTAACTACTGTAGGGGATATCTGGTGGTGGCCAAACACCTTTTGTCCATGCCTCATCAGGTATGGTCAGGCACCACAATAAAATAGTGGCATACCAATCCATGTAGTCGGTTGTAGTACCTAGGTCTCTGATTTGTCGGGTTGGGTCCCATGCCTGTGGTACCACTTGTAAAAAGATAACCTTTAATCAAGCCACATGTATACATGACCCCATGGTCTACATCTCCGCATCTCGGTGAGCATACCAAAGATCTAGATGTGGAACCCTTACAGCCTGCACAGTTGTCGCTGACATCGCTCTACCTTGTAAAATGTTGTGATGTAGTTACGACTACTAAGAAGAAAGTTCTCCACCGCACAGACATCGATCTCTACTTCATCCTTGGGCCACTATATATGCTTATAGGGCCTCCATATAATATATCTGTTTAGCATCTCATCGAACTCTCACCAATAATGGTACACGCTACCTAGGTGCCCTCTTACATCATCACCTATAGAAACCCAAGCCATGTATGTTGTCTCCTTCAGGACTCTGGCATGTAATGCACCTATAGCACACCCGATCGCTATGTGATCCCAAGACCAAATCTGTAGTAAGGAGTCTGGCCCCACCGTCTTCTGAATGTGGTAGGTAATCAAATGTAGATCCCAACATAGATGTGACAGTATACACTGGCCCCAACAATATTGCTCACCACTGAATATTCCAGGCACCAGTGTCATCAAATCCATCAGAAAGGATGTCCATGTCTTATCAGTAAGTAAAAACCTTTTGATAAGTAACATCACGTAGAGTGGTCCCCGGTGAAAAGTTGGATCAACTATGCACTCATGTAATGAAATGGTCATGCCATCATGGGGTATATCATCACAGTCAAAAAGGTCACTGATCACTACCCTGATCCACCCAAGGTCACTCGTGTACTCAATCATCGAGCCTATAATAGGTACACGCATGATCCACCATATGTCCTCTAAAGTAACTATCATCTCTCCTGTCAGGAGGCTAAAGCACAGGCTCTCGCTATGCCACCGCTCAATCAACATGGTCAGTAAACCATGGTCCAGTGTGATGGAGGGCATGCGAGTTATAGGGCCTAGGCCCACCACCTCCAATAGTATCACCATCGTGTTGATCTCCTTTGCGCATGCTCCTCTCCATCTCCGCTATCCAGGTGTGTTACTCTCACATCTATAATATGGGAAATTGTCTCTACAAAACCATTTCGTATGTCATCTACTAACATTTCTTCTAAGTCATGCCTATCTTTTTTTAAGATTCATCTACAAATATTAATTTTCTTCTAAGTGTCATCATTTTTGGCATTTTTCTTCTAAGTCTCTCATTCGTCTATTCAATGTGCTTGCACACCCTTTAGGGCATGTGTGCACCCATGGCATGTGCACTCCATTTTTGACACACACACTTGTGCGTATCCACCTATGGGTGCTTGTGTCATTCTTTGTGTGCCTGTGTATGCATACATGTGTGTGTGGTGTGTGTGCACTATCACTTTGGTACATGCATGTGCGTGCATGCATTGACGACATGTGTGCGGGCACACATACGCTTTGTAGGGAATATGCGCATGAGCGTACATGCCTATTAGTGCCTGAGTGTGCATGCATGTACTTCAGGGGTTCCTGCACCATCATTGGAACACCTACACCCCCGCGCATGTGCTCCTGCGCCATACCCTAACCTAACCCCCTATTCTATCATTATTAAGGGAATTAAGTACGATAATTGAACAAGAAGGTTAAGTTACTCATAAAGACACCATCATTGGCATATCGGTCGTACCCCCGAACTATATCACCATGTCTCATGTAGTCTCATGCTCTCACCATCGTCCTTATCGCTATCAGGGTCTCATAGTAAAAATTAGGTAGCGGTCGGTAACAAATGAATTACAAGAATAATGCGCACCTTTGGTTCAACAGAGGGTACATTAGCTTCAAGAACAAGGAGGAATGGGTCATTATACCCCTGCTGATGGGAAGTTGACACCTTATATTGAACCATTGGGGGAAGAAGTTTTGGACAAGAAGAGGAAGAGGCTGAACCCCTTGTCAAGGAGCCACCTCTCAGGAAAAAGTAGAGGTTAGAAGAGGAAGCTGACTCAGAGGAGACCGAAATCTTGGAGAAGTACATGGGTAAAAGAGAAGGAGAGAGTGAAGAAGATGATAGCAAAGAAGATGAGCCTGAGAAAGACCAAGAGCCACATGTGTTCAGCATGTATGACTCAGGAGAAGAGAGCGGGGAAAGAAGCAAGAGTTCGTATTCATGCGACGTAAGGGAACCCAAGATGAGGAATGCTTCTATGGTTCCAGTTTCTTATGGGTGAAAGGGCGTAGTCTTGTGATGGGCCACCCTGAACTCTGATAATAGGATCCTCACGGTCTCATTCAAGAAATGCGTACCCATATCGCTGGTCAAACTCAATGGGCATCCATACCTCGTGATAATGTTCTCCCATAAGAACCTTGCTGCTGTGGTTACTATGCAATATTTATTCTAAGATACCTCTACCCACCTTGTCAGGTAATCCATGTAAGTGATGACATAACATGACCCAGTCCTAAATAGATGCATCATTCACCCTTAGGTCCTACATAAGTAAATTTCCCACTTAGTCAATAGGCTACGAAAGCTACGAAAAGTGGAAAAATTAGATGTATGTATCATATATCCTATATATGGTATATTCCATAGGCACTGATAATGGTCATATGCTTTATAATCTGAACTTTTCAATCCCTTGTATAGTGTTTAACACCAAGGTATACTCTAACATTCCTATCTTATTTCATAAGTGACATATGATTTCATATTTCCCACCCGCAATTCCCCATTGTGTGGTCTTCTCTCCAGATGATTTTGTAGGGTGCCTGTTGGGCCCCCTGGAATATTGACCAAGTATGAAAGCGCGTGTGGGCGTTCAGGATCCCAGTTACCGGAATGGTGAGTAATGCACAAGCACGCAACATAAAGGTCTGTGGAAGTAAATACCACATGTGACACGATGAAAGGATGGTTCGGGACTTGGCCAAATTGAGACACCCGAGAGCAGAACATGTGAAACAACATGACCCAGTTACATGCACGGATAAGATGTTAGCCTTAGCAGATAGGCTGGCCCAGGAAAGAGCATGCCCTGCGATGGAATCTTCTAGAAGATCATCAAGAGAATGGAAGTGGAGAGATTAAGCTTGAAGGAAGCATTCTCGCATGGAGGACCCAAATTTGGACACTTGGTGACCGGAGCTGAGGATGCACTGGCAAGGCAAGTTTGCCAGCCTAGGAAAGCTGATAAATACAAGTTCTTACCATGGGAAAAGAGATAGAAAAAGATAGATATACATAGACAGAGATAGAGATCCATAGATATATGCACACAGAGAGAGATATGTCATGCAGAATATACATAGCAGAATAGTGGGTTAGAGAGTGAGAGAATCTCTGTCAGAATTGCTGTGAGTGGATATTTTGGTTCAGGAGAGGATGTACTAAGCATAGGAGTTGTTATTTTTATATTTTGGTTAGCTTAGTTACATTACGTTCATTGCATGTGCCTGACTACGGTCTGCTTCTCTGTGATACTCTGTAATGGTCCAATTAATATATTGAGATTTCCTGTTATGAATAGATACGTGAATATCAATGAGTTCTGATGTATATTTCTGTTCATGTGAGTTCTCTTTCCTGACATGATATGAATGATTGGTTGTATCTTTCTTTCTGTTATTTATAGTTATGTTCTATGGATTCTGTTAAAGCACTTGGTTTGAAGCGACTGCAAGGATTTTTAGGCCTTTCTAATCCCTATGGTTCTTGTAGGTCTTAACTTCTTTCCTAAATACTATTATAGTATTCATAGATAATGCTTCCCACTAAACTCACATAAAGAGAGACTCGGGCACCCGCGCGTGCCTTGGGTGAGTGCTTAGCTTCTGTGGGTGATAGGCCAACGTACATGGGGTTAATTGTTTTGTAATATGAGTAAAATGACTACATCTTGGTTCTATTTCCAGGAATATTTTCAAAAGTTATAGTGGGATATAACATGCATCATGATCTGTGTAAAGAGTAATGACAGATCGGTTAACATTGGAAAATTTTGAATCGTGGTTCAAGAGAACAAAGGATGAATTTGCTCAGAGATTCAGCATTGGACCTAAGTTTAATAGATGTAGATGGGTAGAAGATAACCTCTACCATGATCTATATCAGACATTCTTCTGTTGCTTCCCAATAGAGTTATATGGGTGGCTTTCAGCCTATCTAGATCAGGTTGGTGTTATAGATCACATGTGTGGGCTGAAGAAGACTATCAAAGGTTGTAGGATGTAGATCTGATGTGGACCCGTGTTGTAGATCATTAGTGGAGAGGAGTACTAGCTATCTACACTTTGGAATATGCCATTTCTACGTATTCTTGCCCAGAGGTTACTGAGTTTGAATTTCTGCTAGAACTTGGGGGAATGTTTCCATGTGTTATTCCTCTAGCTATGAAGATATTGATGGTTACCATGAGTTTAGAGGTGCTCCCAAAGGCGAGCTAAATTGTTCTGAGTACTAGGTAGAGGAAGCTCGGGTGGAGGAAGATGGCATATGATACGACAAAGATAGGAGAGGGAGGAAAGACGGCTCAAGTATAGCGAAGCGCATGGAAGGGAGATTGCTAGATGACGTGAGGCTACTAAGTGTGATGGATATATGGAGATCAGACGTTGTGGGAAGGAGTTCCAGGGTCTTGTGGAGGACGTGGGATCCTAAATAGTCTATGTACGACCCCATCTTGGCAAGTGCATAAGAGAGAGCCCATTTAGTTTTTAGATGATAGCTCTTCACATGGGAGAAAGGAGAACAGTTGGCACACGCATCTAAACCCACTCTAGTGATTGAGACCCTGGCACTTGGTTTTCCTAAATTAGGGGGATAGATATTGCTAATCTAGTTGATTACATTAGAGTTGAAACATCCTATGCCTAGGAGGTATACAATTTCTCATTTCCTTCTTCTATGGCTGCAAACACCATATTCCGAGTATTCAGAGGATTTTCAAGACAAGGGGCAATAGGCACACAAGCATTTTGGTCTCGCATGTCTAGAAGTGGCTTGGGGTATACTATTGGTAGTGGGGCATTGTCGCAGACCATATGTGTGTAACTTGGTGGAACTGTGGGAACCCTTTCCATGACCACTTCAGGACCTGGTGGGCCTAGTGGATCTGGTGGTTCAGAAGGAGTAGGAGCTGGTGGGACTGGTGGATTTGGTGGTTTAGGGCCTGGTGGGCCTAGTGGTGGAAACCAAGGATCTTGCAGAGGAGGATTTAGACCCCAACCGCCCTCACAAGTTTTCTTTGAAATGTCTCTACATTTTCTTGATTATAGAGGTATTGAGGATGTTGTGGAACATGTTCACAAGTGTGAACTGCTATGGCATGTGAAGGGTGTCACAACCCTAGAACAGAAGGCTAGTTAGTTTGTAACCACATTCCAAGGGCACGCGCAAAGCTGGTATAGGAAGTATGACCCTCATCAGAAAGTAGTGGATTATGCTACCTTAAAGAATGCATTCTTGATAAAATTCCACATTCTTGAGTTTGAGCAGAAGAGTATCAGTGCTTTGAAGGAGATTCAACAAGGAATGGTAGAGAGTGTGTGGGAGTATGATGCATGCTTTAAAACTCTCTTGTATAAATTATCATATGATATTCACCCTTCACAACATGCGTAGTGGTTTGTTGGAGGATTGATCACCCCTTTTAGAAGGGCCCTATCTCATTAAACTTTTACAGACCTGCTCGAGGCATTGTAGTGTTGATATTGGCATTAGCCCGTTCTTGGAGGCTTAGATTGCTGCTATGGCCAAGCAGTTGGAAAAATTTTCTGTGAACTTAGCCCATGAGACTCGTAGTGGTTTGTGGTGCACATATTGTGAAATTGAGGGGCACGTTAAGGATAATTTCCCCCAGAGGACGGTACGCGCTATGGTGGGTAGAGTGAGAAATTTGTTTTGGGGACCATGATACAATTAGATGTCCCTTGCTGCAGCGCGCAATCCGGAAAAAATTATCTTTTTATTGCAAGATTTTAACATCTACAACCTATGATACTAAGGATTATAGGCTCATTGATCAGATCCATAAGGCCATTGATCATGGGGTGCGCCAAAATAGTGTTGTCAGTATTTCTAAGGGTGAAGATCTACCGTTATGAGGAGCGTGCAGATGGAGGCACATGTGGAAGAGGTTTTCGAGGAGGATTCTGTGGTGGTGGTAACCATGGAGGAGGAAGGAGTGAGTTCCTGTGAGGAACCTGTTTCAACTGTGGATTTATAGAGCATTACAAACATGAATTCCCATACCTGTTGCAGTGTTCGTGGTGCGGAAAGAAGCATAAGTATGAGGAGTGCCCTGAATTGTTTAAGCATATGAATCAGAAGCACCAGAAGGACAAGGGCACTGAAATGGTTAGTATTAAGAAGGCAGACATATAGTGGATGCCTCAGGTAACATGGGATGCAGGTTTGGAGCCTATTTTGGTAACAACAAGGGTAGAATCTACGTGCACAAGAGAGGTACCAAGACAAAAGAACATGGTTTCAAGGGAGGAGGTTGTTCATGGAAAGTATCTAGACCCCATGCATTAGAAGGAGATATATCAGGACACCATGGATGTTATTTCAGAGCTTACAAGGGGAAATATAGTGTCTAAAGGAGAAATCCAGGAGGTAGGAACAAGGAAGGATAATTGAGGCGCAAAAGGATGACCTGGATGAAGTCAAGGAGGTGTGTAAGATGCTAAGGCAGGAGAATATCATTCCCTTGCTAGGATCATGGTTGAGAGAGAAGGTACCACATGTCAGAGGAGAGCGCAAGAGGTAGGTATTATACGTGAACCTTCCCCCTAACAGCCTCGACTATGACAAGGAGATTGCATTGAATGTAGTTGTAGATGAATGGCTCCTCAGTAATATCCTCATTGACAGTGGCATAAAGGTTAATGTTATAACTTTGGATGCATGGCATCAGATGGGAAGGCATGCATTATATCCATCTTCAAATGTGCTATATATGGAAAACAAGACTCAGGTAATGCCCATTAGTGTCTTAAAAGGTGCAACTATTACTATCTAAGGAGCTAAGTTTACTGGGGACTTTGAGGTTTTGGTGCTCACTGAAGCGAATAATTTCCTAGCACTACTTGGGTGCCCTTGGTTTTACAATAACAATGTGGACCTTCAGTTCAATAAAGGGTACCTCAACTTTGAAAAAAAGAAGGAACAAGTCATTATACCCCTAGCTGATGGGAAGTCGATACCCTATATTGAACTATTGGGGGAAGAAGTTGTAGACATGATATATGTGCGCTCAATCAGAGACCCTGAGATGATACACCCTACTAACGGGGTTATCCACTTTGAAGATGATCAGTCAGTGAGTGATACCACTAGTCTAGCATGTGATAATCAGGGGCATGGGACTTATGAATTAATGAGATGGCAGTTGAGAGGAATGGTGACCAAGGTAATAAAGGTGCACATGGTTTAGAAACTTGGAGGAAAAGAACTGCCCAAGTATTTAGGATGAGCCTTCCCTGAGATATTTCTGCAGGAGGTGGAAGCTCGGTGGAAGGATGAGAAGGAATGGAGGGGGATGTTAAGTTATGTCTTGCTCGGCATAGAAGCTCGGTGGTGGGCCACACATTAGGAGATCCTTTTAGAGTGGCGTGAGGTAAGAATTTCTCTCTCTGTTAGATTTTCTAGGAGCAATGTACCCACCATCATCAAGGAGTACCATGGGAAGGAGCTCGCCTCTTTCCATATCCAAGACTATGAATGGGTCTAGAGAGAAGGTGTGGAAGCTTTACCACCATCCCTCTGGGTGCACAAGTTGTATTCTACACTGCAGGGTTACACGCGTGCATGGTATATTCATTCGAAGACACGTCGCTAGACAAAGAATTGGCAAGAGCTCGCAAATGAACTTATTCAAACCTTTGAGTATCGGAGTACCAAACCATTGGTTGATAAGGCCTTGTAGGGTATCAAGCACCTTACCATGGGGGATAGTGTCAGGACGGAAGATAGGCGGTTGGAATTACTAGGTGAACCAAGATTGGGCACACGATTTGAAGTAGAATTAGAGGAAACAAAAGAGTTATAGCTTGAGCACGCATGTTTGGAAAAATAAAAAGGAAATATGGTGTATGTGATTGATGGAGAGGAATCAGAAAGCTTAGATGTTAGCCATTCTATAGGGACGCGTGAGGTAGTGGAAAGTGTAGATACTCATGCGTGCACCTACCATGAGCCCTTAAAGATGAAGAAGGTTAACATCGGTTCAGGAGAAGAACCTAAGGAAGCTATTATTGGAGATTACTGGTAAGAGAAGGAAGTATCTAAGATCATTTATCTTCTACGAGAATTTAAGGATTTATTCCCGTGCAGGTACCATGAGCTCAAAGGTGTTCACCATTCCTTAGGGGAGATGAAGATCAAATTGAAGGATGGTGTGCGCCTGGTTAGGAAAAGACCCTACCTAATGAATCCCAATTTTTTCATGAAGGTTAAGGAGGAGATAGAAAAAATGATAGCTACTGGGATCATTGAGGCAGTGGAAGAATTGGAGTGGATGAGTTCAATGGTAATCAACATCAAGAAGGATGGGAGGATTAGGATCTATGTGGATTATAGGTAATTGAATGCAGTTTGTGTCATTGATCCCTTTTCGACCCCCTTCATTGAAGAAATTTTATAAGGAGTCACTGGGTGTGAAATCTATTCCTTTACGAATGGATTTTTAGGGTACCACCAAGTCTGCATTGTAAAGGAGGACTAAGAGAAGACAGCTTTCGCCACCGAGTGGGGAAGTTTTACATATACAGTCATACCCTTTGGGTTGAAGAATGTGCCTGATGTCTTTTCGCGCATAGTGGTGCAAGCATTCTAGGACTTCATCCATAAGTTTCTTTAGGTCTATTTAGATGATTGGACAATGTATGGTCTGGGTAAAGAAAATTGTGATAATTTAAGGATAATGTTTGAAAGGTGTAGGAAGTTGAGGACATCCCTCAACATTAAGAAATGTGTGTTTGTTACACCCTTTGTGACTTTATTGGGGCATATCATATATATGGAGGGCTTGTTGGTAGATCATGTTAAGGTTACATTTATTGTTGGGTTAAGGGATCCTATTAGCCAGAGTGCAGTGTGCGGATTCCTTGGGCATATGGCTATTAAAGAAAATTTATTAAGGGATATGCCAAGATTGTCACGCGTTTAGAGGAGTTGCTTAGACATAAAAGTGTCTCCCATTGGGGAGAGGTGCAGAAGAGGGCATTTGATACATTAAAATATAGTCTTGTCACTACACCTATATTATGTTTTCCCCTTTGTTATAAGCCCTTTCATGTCCATGTAGATGCCTCATGGACCGCCATTGGAGCAGTGCTTGCATAGCTAGGTGAGGGAATTTTTGATCATCCTCTATGTTTTGCAAGCATGAAGCTGAAACCAGTAGAGTAGAATTATACCACAACTGAGCGTGAGGCATTGTCAATGATCTACATGCTTTTAAAGTTTAGACAGTATCTGCCGATAACACTATTTATGTTTTACACCGACCACATGGCATTAAAGTATTTGGTGAACAAGCCCATCCTACAAGGGAGCATATGTTGGTGGGTGTTGTTGTTTCAAGAATTTGAATTCACCATTGTAGTGAAGCCTGGAAAAAGTAATTATGGGCCTGATCATCTCTCAAGAATTGATTCAGGGGAGGATGCATAGAGTATTGAGGAAACAATGCCAAATGCACAACTATTTAGGTTGCGGCACATGCCCTCGAATTTAGAAGAGATTGTAGTATTTTTAAAGGAAGGTGTGGCGATGGAAGGAATGAAGACATAGGATAAAAATTAGTTTGCCATACACACTACGCCCTATATGTTAATAAGTGGAGACTTATACAAGTTGGGACGTGATGAATTTTTGCGCAGGTGTTTATTAGAGCATGAGTGCCTAGCCATCATGGAGGAAGCACATAGAGGAAGTGCAGGTGGGAATTATGTAGGAGATGTCACCACACGTAAGATATTAATGGCAGGTTTTTGGTGGGAAACCCTATACAAGGATTGTAGAGACTATTGTAAAGCATGTGACCATTTTCAGTGCATTGGCAAACTAGGAATGAGAGATGAAATGCCTTTGCACCCTATCCCTAGCATGGAGCCTTTTGAAAAATGGGCAATAGACTTTATAGGACCTATTGCACTAGCGGCGCATAGGACTGGGTCACGTTATGTCATCACTTACACGGATTACCTGACAAGGTGGGTAGGGTTAGCCCTGACTAAAGATTGCATAGCAGCCACAACGGAAAGGTTCTTGTGGGAGAACATTATGACGAGGTATGGATGCCCATTGAGTTCGACCAGCAATAGGGGTAAGTATTTCTTGAATGAGACCATGATATCCTATTATTAGAGTTCATGGTGGCCCATCACAAGACTACGCCCTATCACCCATAAGTAAATGGAACTGCAGAAGCATTCAACAAAATATTGAGTCATACGGAAGAGTTCCTAACCAAAATTTTGTATGTCAGAAGAAAAAATTGGGATGAGAAAGTATCGGTAGTATTGTGGGCTTATAGGACAATGTATAAATGGTTGAACAAAGCCACACCTTTTTAGTTGGTGTTTGCATGGAATATATTTTGCTAGTTGAATTTATGCTTCCTTCTCTACGAATAACACGCCTAAGAGGTTTAGCCAATGAACAAGCACTAGAAGAAAGGATTGATGAGTTAATGAAACTGAATGAGAGACGATCACTTACCAGGTGGATCTAAACAACAGAAAAAGCAAAGCAGAAGGCTTGGCATGATCACCACATTAGAAACAAGAAGTTTGAGGTTGGGTAGTTGGTATTATTATATGATTCTAAGTTTCTACCGCATCCTGGGAAATTGAAAGTCCATCGGTTGGGTCCTTTCACAATCTTGTACATCCTTGATTCGAGCACATGCTAGTTACAAGCGCTGGATGGGACGAAGTTGCCTAGAAACTTCAATGGGAGTAGACTGAAGCCCTTCTATAAATAAGTCTTCTTGGTGTTTTTAAATAAGGTAGTTTTTCCAGTTAGTTTAGAAGTTTCCTTTATGCATTTCGCTTTCATTTGTTTCCCTTTCGCATTATTGTTTCATTTTACACCTTGGGCGCTGGTAACCTTATTAATATTTTGGAGAATTTGTGAGTGCACAAAGGACCACACATCGTTTTAAGTATGGGGTGGAGAAATGTGAAGGAGCGCATGATTAAAGTACCAAGGAAGTTGTGTTGAAAAGCCATGTTGAATGGACCAGTTGAAAGGGGTGTATGAAGATGGAGGAAGAAGGGTTGGTGCCAGGATAAAGCTACTCATAGATCCTATGTACTAAGGAGGAGAAAGCGCATTTAAGAAACAAGAGGTAGGCGAGAGAAAGAATCAGGACAAAAGAATTCCCTTCGGTGTGGGTTACACATGCGCAAGAGTCACCTATCGTGTTGGATTGGTTTTATGCTAGATGGTTAGAGGATTTTTTGTGCAGCTTGGGCGCGTGAGTGAAAGCGTTGAAAATGAGATTTGTTTGAAAAAGATGCATTAAATGGAAAAAGTATAGTGGTAGGTGAAATAGCATTTAATGTTCAAAAAGAGAAAAGCTATAAGTAAAGGGTCAAGGCATTTTCATTTTCACTTTGCAAAATAGAGAAAGAATTGAGTTTTATAAGCTAGAGTTTCCAGGTTCGATCGAGTGAAGAAATATCTGTCAGATTGAAGCGTGAGCAGCTAGTTTGATTTTGTAAACTAGAAGGAAGGGGTTACACGGGCGTGAAAAAAGTTGTAAGGAGGCGTTGTCTTGTGGAATTTTTATCCCAGTTAGGGTTCGACAAACTAGGGAACAAGTTCAAGTTATTTTATATCACAGATTTGAGATCGAAGGTTGGAAGAAGTGGAAGGACAGAGTAACAAGGAGGGAGTGAAGTGATAAGAGGACCTCGACAATGGCAACTAAGAGAGGAAAGGGCAAGGGAAAGGACAAACAACAAGAACTTGATGTGAAAATGAATGAAGAATGGTATGCAGAGATGCAATACCCAGATGGCGTAATGATGGGCAAGGAGATGGAGAAGATTGTTGACACCTTGGGTGCCTTGGGAATTGGCCTGAGTTTTGATGAGGTGAGCATCCTGATCAATGACCTTTGTCAGAAGGCATAGAGTGAGGTCGATATATGGAACAAGTTGGAGGTAGAATTATGAAAGGATTTTCCCAGCTTGCTGAGTTGATGCCCCCCCATTATTCATTCTTCCCCAATTCTTTTCTTCCTTTATTCTTTTACAAACTATAAGAGTACACCTTGGTTCTTTAAGGCAACCTACATCTTGGTTAAGTAGAGTGTTTCTGCGGATGGAGAACATGTGCAGTGTGGGGTGATGTTTGACCCCTGGAATATTGACCAAGTATAAAGGCACGTAGGTACACAAGGTCCTAGTTATGGAATGACGCACAAGGAAAAAGCGTGCAAGAGAAGGGTTTGAGGAAGCACATAGCACGCGCGACGCGTGAAAGGTTTGGGACTTAGTCATTTTGGACGTCCGAAGCAAAACACATGAAAAGCATGACCCGGTTACGCGTGGATAAGATGCCAACCTGGCGATAGGTTGGCCTAGGAAGGAGCATGCCTGTGAAGGAATCTTCTAGAAGATCATCATGAAATAAAGTGGAGAGCTCAGGCCTGGAGAAGCATTCTCACATGGAGGACCACATTTGGACACTTGGAACTGAATTTGAGGGCACTGGAGGGCGAGTTGGCAGTCAAGGAAAGCTATAAATATAAGTGCCTACAAAGACATATATGGAGATATACAAATATCCATATAGACACCTAGAGAGTGAGCAGAGCTCTGCAGAAATGTTGCAAGGACTCTGTTAGTGAATAGTTGTATTCGGGAGAGAATGAATTAGGCCTAGGGGTTGTAAATTTTCTTTTGGGTAGCTTAGTTACATTAAGTCTAGTGTAACACATGATTGCGATCTGCTTCTTTGTGACCCTCTATAATGGTTCCATGGATGTAATAAGGTTTCCTGTTATAATATATACATGAATATCAATGATTCTAATGCATATTTCTCTCTTATGAGTTCTCTTTCCTTTCATGCTAAGTATGAATGCTTGTATGTTTCTTTCTGTCACAATACATGCTATGGATTCTATTAAGCAACCGATCTTAAGTGACGCCAAGGATCTAGAGGCCGTTATGAGCCCTATGGTTCTTGTATGTCTTAACTTCCCTTTTTGAAATCTCTAACACTAATCATAGATGTTGTTTCCCACTAAACTCACATAAAAGAGAGACTCGGTACCTGCACATGCCTCAGGTGAGCGCTCAGCTTTCGATGGGTGATAGGCTAGCGTGCATGAGGTTCCTTTCTTTTGTGATAGGAGTAAGAAAGAAACCAACCTATCGCCAGGTTGGCATCTTATCCACGCGTAACCGGGTCATGCTTTTCATGTGTTTTGCTTCGGACGTCCAAAATGACTAAGTCCCAAACCTTTCACGCGTCGCGCGTGCTATGTGCTTCCTCAAACCCTTCTCTTGCACGCTTTTGTCTTGCTCGCCATTCCATAACTGGGACCATGTGCACCTATTCCCATTCATACTTAGTCAATATTCCAAGGGTCCAACACCCGAACTATATCACCACATCTCATGCAGTCTCGTGCTCTCACCATCGTCCTCATCGCTATTAGGGTCTCGCGGTAAAAATTCGGTAGCGGTTGGTAACAAATTAATTGGTCGCGGTGATTTACCCCCTGGGTGGGGTATATCAAGCCATTTTTCACCGGCCATAATACCGGGAGGCTTGTTTTGACCGTCGGTTTCTCTTCTATTCACCACCAATAATTATTTTAATTAAATAATTATTTTTCTTTCATTTTTTATCATGTTGGGGAATTTTTTTCCGTCTAGTACCCCTTTCTTCTCACTAAGACAATTTTTATCTTATCTTTGGCAATTTCCTTCCTCTACACACTCCATCGAATAATTATTTTATTAAATTTTCCACTGTACGGGGACATTATTTATCACCTACTTCTTATTTCTTCCCCCTGGGGAATTGTTCTTACATCTGGGTGATTCATCCTGATTCTTCTACTTTCTTCTACGCATCCCACATCCACCAGTTTGGAAAATTCAATATATATATATATATATATATATATATATATATATATGCATCTAAAATCCAAAAAAACTAAAATTCTTCCACCAAATCCTAAAAATTATAAAACCTACAAAAATAGGTAAACCCTCTTATAGCGGCTGAAACTCGTGTCTTGCGCATGGTATTCTTTCCATATCCTACTGGAAATTTTCACATCTTCATTGATCACACAACTTGTGGATCATCAGATTCACAACCAATCGTAAAGCTAGTTTACCTTCTTCGTTTGTACTCTGGGGCACATCTAGTTTCCTGGTGTTGTTTCGTGAAGCACAAAGCTTTCTCCTTGGATCAAGTGTCCATCATCATTTCCCCTACATGTATCCTTGCTCGGGGTATCAATTTTAACCCTTTTCGTCAATCATGAGCATGTGGAAATATTCATCTTGATAACAAAATATTTATACAATCGTCTCGACTGTTGTTGGTTCAAATATGTGTGTTTGTACTTGTTTAGCTTGTTAAATGAGCTTGTTTCCTTCTCATATTGCATTTCTTTTTGTATGTTGCATAGAGTTGGTGTTTTTAGCAATGGAAAATTTTTCGTAGTATGGCTTTTCATGTCATTTTACTTTTTTCATATGATTATATTTTAAATAAGGACCGATGACATAGATCTTTTGGAAATATGATGACACTGAAGTTGTTCCAATGCAGAGGATGAAAGCTAGTTCTTCTCTCTGCTCCCCCATATTTCTTGTACATCACCCTTATATCAACATTATTCTTTTGCTTCACTTGGCGCATCCTTCCCCTCTCCTTTATTCTATCCATTTCTCACCTTTTTCGATCGCCGATCATCTTCCTTCATCACCACATCGACCAAGGTGTCATCTCTCACTTCTACTAATTTTTTTTCTACCCCTTCAAAATTTTATCCATCTACTATGTTTGAATTGGCTTCACTTATGCCATCCCAAAGAGGGGAAAATGTAGACACCTATAATTTTGCGTGAACAATTTAAATACTTAAATTGTGCTAATCATCCCCTTTCCCGCAAATTGGTGACATATCATCAATAGTGCTGATCTTCTCTCCTATCATCATTAATTAATTAATTAATTAAGTCTTTTATTCAAAAAATATCCTAATTAATGACCTTCTATTAATTAATTCTTCCTTCTATCTAGACTAATGAATTATTATTAATTAATTAGCTCCCCCTTTCATTAAAATAATAAATCATTATTTAATTGATTTAATTCCCTTCTATAGTCTAAATCATGCTAATATCCCTCTAAAAATATCTTATAAGATTGCACACATATTAATTAATCACTTTGGTTAATTTATAAAGCCCCTTTATCCCCATAAGTCACTAAAGGAAAAA
Organism: Taxus chinensis; assembly: GCA_019776745.2. Classification (NCBI taxonomy): domain Eukaryota; kingdom Viridiplantae; phylum Streptophyta; class Pinopsida; order Cupressales; family Taxaceae; genus Taxus; species Taxus chinensis. Next base: position 279,596,779 of record CM034155.1, read on the forward strand.
TTAAACTCTCGTAAAGTTGAATCAACCCTTTCTAAACCCCCCCTATCCACAACTAACTCAACATCTCTATTATCCCACATACAAAGGGATGTAGAGATTCCTCTATCCATTGGGCTATATAAATTTTTCTCCTCCTACCTTTACATTTCTAGATGAGAATAGAGCCTAAGCTATAGTCATTTTGTCATCTTGGAGAATTCTTCATTGGAGAAGCTAGCTACTTTCATTTCTTGTATTCATCCATCCAAGTTTTGAAGTCATATGGGGATATGTCAAATTGTCTTGTAGCCATGGATTGACAAGACTTCATTCATGAAAACCATGGGATTCAAACATATAATCAAACCTTTGATTGCTAAGGATCTAAATAGGTTCATTTCATTTGATTAGCATTCAATAGAGACAAAGATTAATTGATTAACATGTTAGTTTGAATATTTTTTTATGTTCTAATGCAAGGATGTTAGTAAATTAGTCTTTCTTAAGCTCTAAGCATGATGGTGCATTGAATTTGATTTAGGTTTGTTTTAGGACTATTAGGTATTAGTTCTAACTCTTTTTTGCATTGCTAACAAATACATGTACATAGTATGGTCACAAGTTGGCCTAACACTTTGCTTGTCTATCTCACTGGATTCACCGGATGAGTTGGATAATGACTTGTAATAAAAGAGGAATTATAAAACCCTAATAATAATAAAAGATGCAAATGAATGGGTCGACCTTACCTTAGGTTCCAAACAAGTGGTCTTATTACTAAGCGTTGCACTACATTTTGGACCCGAATGTAGTTCTGTTGTGTGTGTGTATGTCGTGCCCTAGGTTCTCTTGTTCTAGTCACACTTTGTGAAGTAGTGAGAAATAATAGGTATCGAAAATGTAATTAGCATATGTGTATGTAATAGAATAGAATCCCTCCCCCTTTGCAAGTGTAACACCCGCTAAAACACACAGAAATACAACACTGAAAAAATAAAATAATGTTTTTTTTTTACTTACTTAGAATTTGCACGTCAAAACAAGTGACTAGAAGGGGATACAACCAACTCTCACTCAGCTTGACACAACGTTGATCACCAGGAAACAAGGAACATATACACCCAACATGAACAAATAAATTTTCTCTTTTTGACACGACATCACAAACTAGTCCTACCACAGAACAAAAATATGGTTTGGGGCATCTCAAGGTGAAAGTATTTTTAAGTTTTCTTATTTACTAAAACATCTTTTAATAATTAGCTTACTTTCTAACAGATTTCATGTTATACGGATCAAGTAATCTTGTTTCCTCTAATTTGTTAATGCATTCTTACGGTAAACCCCATTTAAGAGATTCATTGAAGTTACATTATTTACTTGTTTGATTTGTCCATTTATTAATAGGAATATGATTACACAGAAGGGAATCAACCCACAAAAAATACATAGGATCTTATCTCATACCTCCGTTGCACAAGGAGATGAGCATAAGGTCAAACTAAGGTGAAATGCCATTTAGTTTTGAAACTAGAAACTCCTTTGAGAGAGGAACAACGTTAACAACACTTAAGAAGAAATTACAAAGAACCTTGGGAGGAATTAACAAAAGAAGATAAATGTGAATTCACCTTCATGATCTTATTAGTTATTAACCAAGATCTTATTAAGGCTTGAGAATTTATTTAGAATGGTTAAACATTTCACTTAGGCTTCACTTGACAAGTTTGAAAAAAGTATACATATTACGTTTTCAAAATAGGTGAGATAGATTTAAGGGGTTCTTAATTAATTTCCCTCCTACTTATATAACTTCTCCTAAAAACTAATCACTGATTTCAGCATAAGACCATTTAAGAATTTACCATAAAAGGATAATGTTGATTAATTTAGCTTGGGGACAAACAAGGTATATATATATATATATATTTTTATTTCCAAAATATAGTTTCCTCTATGATCCCTTAGGGGATCAAAAGACATCAAATAGATAAGATCTATATTAATTTATTCAAATATAAACCTCAGTTTAACATTTATAAGGATTATCCAACCCATTTTGTTATTCTTAGAAATACATTGTTACTATGTCTTAGAAGGGTTTACAACTCAACATTTTATCTCAAGAGAAAAGTTTATCATTACTTGTTTGGAAGTTATACATGGTTACATCAAGTCTTTCCAACATGATGCACAACCCAAAGGAACAAACCAACTCAAAGGAAACCCGATGCATCTCTCCCTTTTTCTACTCATGAAGACCATCTGCACATTTATAGTCTGAGTCAATTCATGAGAACTGGGCATGATAAAAACTACACATAGGAATCATATGCTACCATTAACAATATCATAAATTGAACCTTTTATTAAATGAAAAAGTGCTAATCTCTAACCCACTAACAAATTTTGTAGTCATGCTGGAAGATTTACTATTTCAAATTAAGAAGGGAAACCACAAAAATATTTTATGAACTTTGTTTCAGAAACAACAAAGAGACTACTATCATTCTAGTAGGGATCAAAGACACAATGAGTTCTAAAGAGAGTGAAGAGTGTGTTGTGATTTCAATCATGTAACCATATAAATTATGTGATTGAAAACCAATACTCAACATCAATCGACATTCCTTTAAATAAGTCATAAGATTCAATAGGTTTAAAGTTAGAACTTTAACGTCACATACTAACTGATAATTACCCCTTTCAAAGGAAATTTACCTCACAACATGCCTACACCTAATTTCTTACAAGGAACATACAGAGTAAGTTCTAAAATAAAATTTCAAACCTAAGATCATCTTTCCATGTTATATACAACAATCAAAAGTACGATAAAATAAATAAACCATACTTAGTAAATCAAAATAATTAAAATAAATCTAATGCCACTGTCATACCAAGATTTAAATTATAGTCCAAATCAATTTAACTACCCTAAAACCTATATCAATAAAATTTAAGTGAAACGTCACAAAGGAACTAGTATGACGATGTTATAAGAATTATACTTAGCCATATCTCCTCCAATAGGTAACAAAAAATCATAAGCTTCCTTAATATATTCAAACACCCTCGTTTGATCCGAAATACCATAAACAAATACACACAAAACTTTATTAAACAAAAAAAACTCTCTCTTATTTCTTTTGAACAACAACATATTATTTTATCTCGCCACTCCTGAGTACCTCCATTTCTCAATCAGAAATATAATAAATAACCAAAGTATTAAACAAGGAACTTTCCTTAGTAATGTCAAATAATAATAATTATAAATAATAAAAAACTAAATCATCTCAAAACTAATGCTTCCCTCTATCATCACAAATAAAACATGATTCTTCCTATTTGTAATAGCTAGAGGGGAAATCACCCCTATCCAACCTACTAGGTAAAGGAATGCCTTAAGTTATAAAAATATGGAAACAATGATTCCCGACCATTACAACAGATGAAAGAAGGTAATCACCTGAACTCTTTTTTTTATAGTTAAGACCTTACCATTATCAAGATTTATTCTTATTCTACCATGAAAGGGAAAGGCCTCAGCTAGAAAGAGGTGCCCTTCTCATTAAGATTCATGTAGCCAAGTTAGCTAGACCTTTTTATCTTGTAGATACGAATGCATCTAACTCACTAGCTTTAACCCGAGCCCCATTTACCCTATAGTCCTCATGATAATGACATTACACAACCAGAGGAGAGGATACGATGGTACATAACATCTAACTTGTTTAGAAAGGAACAAAAATTCACAGAACTCAAACATGCTTACCCCTCAGTCACATATATACTCAAATTCACAACCTCAAATAAAGAAAAAAATAGATTTAGACTATGACATAGAAACCCATCTAACCGTGCCATCACAAGTTCACATTCAACCCCTTTAAAGTGGAGTTAAGGAAATGTCGATGGTACAAAGGGGAAATAATATCTTCCATGATTATAAAATAAACATAGGGTTAGAGTATTTCAATATCCATTAACTGCTCACAGTCAAAATACTCATTCAAGTAAACCAATAAACTAGAACTATCAATACACCCTCTATTATTATTATCAGCCACATGGGCTTGAATTTACACTCAAACAAGTGTTTAATTTCAAAGAATTAACACCTATACTCTCATGTCAACTGTCCCAAACTTGAGATAAGGTTTAATTAACTCTATTTGCACAGAAAAAAATGACACCAAAAAGAGAGACATGATGATCATTTGCTGAGCATCGAAGGGAAAAGACTAAGAGTTAAACTTACCATTTCTAGGAATAAATCCCATAGAGAGTCAAGACCCACCCCTCCTCAAATCTATCTCAAAAGTAATAACATATAAAGCATACAACACAAATTTTCATAGTAAAATCTAGTGAGATAATCCTTATTATTTTCATACAGTTTAAAATGTAATAATCAGAAGAGAGCTAAGTAATCCATACAACCATTGTATACAGTTAACAACAAGAATAAGAGATAATTATGGGAAACCCTACCCAACATGCAATCTTTGCAATCAAAAGAACATTTCGTTTTGGGTCTAGGTAATTAGGGGAAACCCAAAAGAGTAACATGCACAGTAAAATGACTATAAAACATCCATATAATTCAAAGGAATTCACCATTTCAACAAATGAAAACAATTTGTTTCATGAAATTGTTAATGATGGCATATAAATCAAAGGTGTAGTATTCGTCATGCCTCGAAAAAGCATCCACATGTTCCATGCAAATGACAGGGCCCTTGTCACAACAAACTTGGTGAATCATCCACGTTTTACTTGCAGGACATCCAATCACAAACCATGGATCATGTTTTGGCACAGGGAGGGGGTTGGTAGTAAGGCTAGGAGGCTTAAAACTAACAAATCACATCTATTTTCCCAGCGTTTTAGCCCCTTGCCAGGAAAAACCAACTAAAAACCCTCCACCTAATTTCACACGGCCAAAAACCAAGGGATGGGGGATTTTTAGATGTTCTATGCACAACCTCCTACAAGATTTCCACACAGCAAAATTTCCACTCGTCCATCCAGAATTGGCGTGGGCAGGAAAACAACAAAACAAGGGCGTGTATTAAAAAAAACTTGCAATGAAATAGGCACCTCACAACACCTAAAGATTTAACATCCTTTCAGCAACCTCCAACTACAGATCCTTCACTAGAGAAGCCCACTTAGGTAGGTAGAAGCATTTTCAACCACCATAAAAGACCAGAGCATGATTGCAATAAAACAAAGTTATAAAATAGGTGACTAAAATCCCTGATCTGGCATTTCCTTCCCCCAAAGCGCGAGCTAAAACATGGTGTGAAAAGTGCAAAAAGGGTAGTGCAGGTCATTAAAGCATGACTGTCAGAATTGTAAAACAAAGTTATAAAACAGGTGACTAAAATCCCTGATCTGGTGTTTCCTTCCCCCAAAAGCGCGAGCTAAAACATGGGTGTGAAAAGGGGAAAAAAGGGTAGTGTAGGTCATTAAAGGATAACATGTCAGAATTAAAATTTTGTCAGAATTGATTTGAAAGAAAGCATGGAAAACAGGCAGCCAACCTCCCACTTGGCATTCAGACCAAAGCAATGACCAACACGTTTAACATTAAAGAAGAAATGATGGAATGGCAAGTGTTCCACCTCCAAACACATATAACTAATGACCAGGTATTTTCAACAAAATAAAACTAGTGTATGCATCCAACAGGGGTGAATAAATGGTAGGGTGGGTGGATGTCTCCACATAAACAAAAGTGTACTACAATAACCAAAAATTTCCAAATTTCCACAGATGAAGATTTCACATAACTCAAAATAATAGTTACAGGTACAGAGTGTACATGAGGGCATCAATGCCATATCCACAACATCACAAAACATATCCAACTAACATGATTAACACATACATCATAAGACCTCTCCCAAGACATCACAATAACTCAACATATATCACGAAACATCAGTCACACATACACACAAATCTCTTATGCCTCCCTTAAGTCTCATATGCCTCCCTGAAGTAGTAATAATAAAATAATTTTCCTTTCCGATCCCTAAAGGGGCCGGTCTCCCTATGGCCCTAGGCACATAGAGTCTAGGCACCCCTAACCCAAGTGACATAATTACCCATGATTCAAACAACCCCGCTAATTATCTATAACTCCTTTGGGGCGTACCCCCATTAGAGGAAGAAGGTCCATAGGTCCCAACCATTCCATGGTACAGCCCATGACCCTATTCCACACATCAAGAAAATAGAACCAACATAGCAATCCGATTCAAATGCCAAGTGGCAAAGTACAAGCCTTGGGCAAGGCAGTGAGATTCTAAAATTTAAAATAAGATTCAAGTCCAAGAAAAACAAAAAGCCAAATAACCATAGTTAGTGTAAAAATCAGCATGTTAGTATCACAAACAAAAGAAATGCCAAAATATAAAACATGGCAATCAAGAAAACTGATGGTCCTTGCAGAAATAAAATTAAAAGTTCAATTTATGAATAAAATAAATATATAATAATAACACATTATGATGACTATGTGGCCTTATCTGGCCACCAAGGGGGTACTCAACGAGTTTCTGGAACTTGGAATATCGAGCCTCAGCTCATAAAATAACATATCAATAGTACAACTGTCATAATCTCTATCTGAATCATCTCGCCACCACTTCGACAAGGCTAAAGCACAATCATAGCTACACTTAGGTTGCATCCATATAACAACCATATGGAGTGATAAAAATAGGAGCAACGGTCATCATCTATTGAGTCTAAGGTTAGCTCAAGTTACTAACCCATGGTACAAATTCACTCTCTCCAAACATACACTTTTACCGATTTCCCTCAAGGTCGGTTAGCGTAAGGTTCATAATATAACATGTAACTACATCACTAACACAATTTTGGTTCATGCACATTAAATATAATGTCTTACACCTGGTACTGATATAAGGTATATCACATACATTACATTCATGGTTTACAACACACCACATCAACACATGTTGCACCCAAAGTGCAATCACTATATGCTAGGGATCATATACCCACCATATGTTCCTAAATCACGACATGAATAATTACATATCTATTGATCAGTTAGACCCTAGCACTTATTAAGGAAATATAGAAGGTTTGCGTGGGAGAGCAGAGCACATTCAAAGGCATAGACATATCAAAAAGGCTTGCGCGTGAAGAACATAAATAGGTTCAGGACTTATCCATTTTCACAACAAGGATCTATTTTTGGAGATAGCGTGCGGAGCACTGAACTTGATTGGAGACTTGTGCATTACACATTGACTATTTTTGAGGATCATCTATGAAGCGCCTTACATGGACATAGGATGGAAATAGATTTACTACTGTCACTTGAATAACAATAGTCTATTGTTAGCGTACTTGCATGTGTGGCTATTTTTATAAATGTGTGTGGCTAATAGTAGCATGTGACCTATTTTGGGATTAGATAAGTGGTGAAGAGAAAGTCCCCACCCTTATAAATATGTGTAAAACTGGGTAGTAGATATAATGATATTGATATGATAGAGGTATGATGTTTACATGGAGATATATAAAGAGATAGGTGTGCATACATAGGGAGATTATGCAACTAAATATGTTACATGCATACTACTATTATTGTAATGAAGCTTCTGTATAATTACTGCATTTAATATAATGGAGGATATTGGCTGAAACTAAGTGTTATTTCTATGTATATATGAATCTAGTATGTTCTTGATTTCATCATGGTTAATACTTAATTTTGTTCTCCCTTAGATATAGATCTCGTATGCTTTGTTAGTAATGGAATTGCATATGTTAAGTCTTCATCATGCTAACATCCTATAAAAACAACCCTAATGAGGGACCTGGTACCGTTGTAAGCTTTGGATGAGCACTTAGTCTGGGATGAGTGAGGTTCCAATGTGTCTAGGGTCTTATTGGGTTTGTATTACTGAATTCTAGGATGCATTTGGTTCCATTTCTGGGACCCCTTTTTTAGTTTTTTTCAGGATAGTTCGTAATGAAGACATTCCAGTTGGCCTTAGAAAGTGTTGAAGAGTGGATATATGATCTGGAAGAAGAATACACATGGTGATTAAGCATTGGATTTGAGTTTAACGCATGTGTGTGGGTGGAACAAAATCTATATGAAAGTTTATATGAGAGCTTTCCTCTATCTTTCCAGTAGAATTGTATGAGTGGCTGATTGTTTATGTGTCTAAGCAGAATGAATGGTATCGCTTACTTGTCTAGACACAAGAAGAATTTCAAGCCATGTATGATGTTGATCTGATTTAGAATCGAGTTATGGATACGTGGTTCCCTAGTGTTTTAAACAGTTATATCTTTGAGTACTCAATTTCCACTTATTCGTGTACAGAGGTAGTTGAGTTCTATTTATTACTATATCTAATGGGAGCTTACCTATAAGGCATTCCACTGGTGATTAAGATCCTAATGGTAATTTTGAATCTAGAAAGTAAATTGATGGATAACTAAACCTCACCACACCCGGGGGAAGGAGAAGGTTTGGTGAAGGATGGCAGACCTAGCGACAGAAAGGAAGAGAGAGGAAAGGAGGCTTAATTATTATGAGGCATGTGAGAGGGAGATCGAGAAACATCAGGAGTTTGCAGAGAAAATGGTGTTGTGGAAAAAGATAATTTTAGAAGGAGTTTAAGTTCACATAGAAGACGTGGAACCCGAGCCTGAGGAACTCCCCCATTTGGGGAAAACATGATAGGTAACCCCTCCTCGGCCTCATGTAGTAACACGCTTGTAAAGACGACCTAGCCGCGGACACACATCTGAATCCTCCTGACAACCTTGTCCTTGCACTTGGTTTTCTAGCATTTAGTACAACAAATAATCAACACTCTAATTCTAACAGTGGAAGAGTAGAAGTGAGTATTATAAGAGGTAAAGTAATGGCAACGCAAATGGATTCATTTTTATATGGGAGTACTGTCGACTTTAAAATTTTCCTCCGTAATTTCTATTTTATTAATGTATGTATTAGGAATAGGATGTTGTTAAGTATAATTAGTAGTGGCATCTAATAGAAAATAATGGTGCCATCAGTACGGTACCGCCAATAATGTAGAGTACGGTAACAGTCAAAGTATAATAGGAATGTTGTAAAAAGTAAATATTTGTTGTAAGTGGTCCGGTAATGTTAAAATGTCAAAGTTTGGGTAAGTAGAGAAGTAGGGTCTACATGATTAGGAATTAGAAATATTATAATTGTAATAAGGACAAAGAGTGATGTCATAAATATTTTGTGTATTTTATTTGTGGAAAATTCTAAAAAGGTGGAACCCATGTGAGATGTTAAGGTTTATCTTATCTTAGAAGATAAGCCAACATGTAAAGGCAAGAGTTTAGGCATGGAATACGATTTACCGGAAGAGATTTCCTATCCTATCTTAGAAATAGGGTGGATAAACCTGAATTCCTATAAATAAAGAGGCCACCCCCCTCATTTGGCATAGAAGGAAGTAGTGAGAAATATTGTATGAGTACGTGTGTAAAGGAAGCTATCATTTTGAAGGTGTGTTAAAGAAGCCATTAAGAGGTGTAATTGTGAAGTTTCTCCCATAGTTATTGTTGGAAGGAAAGTGAAGTCAGTAACACTTGAAGTACCTCATGGGTGAGATTGTAACAATTTCATGTTGATATGGTAATTTACACTAATATTTCAAATTTATCATCATTCCTTCTTATCATAGTCTATGGTATTCTTGTGTTATGTTTGTTGTTGTGTTTCTAGATTACATCCACCAAACTAAAAGCTGTGCATTAGTAAATAATCATAGCACAAGGAGTTCCTGGTGAAGAATTATCATAGTGCCGGATTGGTGATGACATTTTGGTTTCGTTGCCGGGACCATTCCTCGTTGGTGGATTTTCTGGAGAGATATTCCCACTTAGTCATAAATCATTTGGAGGGTAACCTTGTTTTTACTATGTATAGGAGTTACCATGGTAAAGTCCTTTTACCATGAATAGTATTTACCCCAGTAACTTTATTTTTTACGGTGAATAGTGTTTACCCCAGTAACTTCATTTTTACCGTAAATAGTGTTTACCATAGTAAAGTCAGTTTTTACCGTAGTAAGTCAAGTTTTACCATAGTTTCCCATGGTCATTTCTATTTTACTGTAGAAAGGTGTAAAGTCACTTTCTATTGTAGTGAGTCCAATTATTTGTGCACATAAGTCTTACTGATTGTACTTGTGAGTTGGTATTTCACTGTGGTTACATTTAAAAATGGGGAATATTCCTATTTTCTTAGCCCAATCTAATGAAGATGCTTCCTCTTTCATTCAAGAGTTTAAATGATCTTGTATTTGTAATGGCCTCATAAAAAGGGAACAATGGACTGAATTTTTTCCTACCTTTTTGGATGGTTCAACACTTAGGTGGTTTGAAACACTAGGTGATAATGTGAAAAACTCATGGGATTTGTTAGCTGAAAGTTTTCTTGAAGAATTTGATGAACAACAGAAATATGCAGATCTCATGATCAAGATCACAAAGCTAACCCAAGGAGAGGAGAAGATAAGAGATTATCATGCTCGTGTTCTAGAGCTAAGGAGGAAGCTCGATGCCCAGATCCAGAAGGAAGGATTAACGGATGGGTTGATGAATGGTGTGGATAATCTCCTATGTAAGCACTTCATTCTTGGGATGAAGCCAAAGATCAAACAACGAGTGAAGTATGACCACCCAGCTACCATTGAACAAGCAAAGGAGATTGCAAGAAGGAAAGAAGAAAGCATAGAAGAGGATCCCAAAGAAATTACTACTAAGGTAGATCCTACAACAAGACCTTTGGTCTAGAATCCACAACCACTCTTGATGAGCACAAATATTTCTCCTAGTACATCTACTGAGTATGAAGATCTGCTCAGGAAGATGAGCTAGTTAACTATTAATCTTCTTCAAGGAAAGGAATTTAGTTCTCAGGGAGGAGATAAAGGTCCAAAAAGAGATATTTCTGAAGTTGTATGTTATGGTTGTTATAAAAAGGGTCATTATAAGTATAATTTTCCAGATAGAGCTTCTACATCTGGTACAAGAGATAATGATAAAGGAAAAGTACCTATGAATTCTTTTGATGTAGTAGATAAGAGCATAAATAATGAAGTAGATGTGTTTGTAACAAAAGAAAGAAATAAAAAGATAACCAAGATGGAAATGATCCTAAGAAGATGAAAGGAGAAACTAGTAAGAAACATAGGAGAAGAAAGTTGGGTGTGCAGGATTTTTTGATTTCACAGGGAAAAGCACCATACTCCATCTTAGAAGATCTGTCCAAAAGGCCTGCAAATATTACATATGGTCAACTCTTGGATATGTCTTCTGAGAAGAGGTAGGAGCTGCAAAGTGGACTCAATGCTTGACAAAGGAAGGAGGTTGAGGTCCCTATTTTGGACGCAGAGGCGGATCCCTATGCTCCACAAGCTAAGGTATTATGTAATGGTATTTCAATTCATGATGTCCTAGTTGATGGAGGTGCTGCAGTTAATGTAATGACCAAGTTTGTAATGAATATGTTGGGTTTAAAAATTGACCACCCCTCAACACTTATGTTAAGGTCATTAAATAAGGGAAAAACTAAACCAGAAGGTGTAGTTTCAAATGTGGCAATATCTGTTATAGGTGTTGTATGTGTGGTAGACTTTTAGGTGATAAAAAATGGTACTGTTATATACCCAATGTTGTTGGGAAGACCATGGCTAAGGATAGTTCATGCAAGAAACTACTGGAATGAAGGCTTCATGACACTTAGACATGGTAGAGAGAGGGTGAAGATAAAAATGATCCCTCGGCATCATAAGACAGAACCTGTGGATTCAAGTGAAGAAACTGATGATTGGACATCCTCTGATTACTCTAGTACTAGTGAAGTGGACACAGAAGATGAAGAAAGTGAGGTTGATGTTTTGGTCATGGATATCCTTCCAGTCACACTGACTCATGAACCCATAAAATTATCTGAAGAAGAAATTGATGATTGTCTCCAACAAATAAAGATTGGTGATGCTGTGATGGAGAGTGAGAAGGAATCCTACCTCTAGCTCTTTCGAAGGTACATACACATATTCACTTTTGATTACAAGGAACTCCATCAAGTAAGTCAGGTAGAACATTCTATTGAGCTGGTAGATGGTGTTAAGCCCATAAAGCAAATGCCATATAGAATGAATCCTAATTTTTCCAAGACTGTAAAAGAAGAAATAGATAAGTTGCTTGATGTAGGATTCATATTTGTTGTGGAGAATTCAGAATGGGTTTCTCCCATTGTGATCTGAATAAAAAAGAATGGGAAGCTGCGTATTTGTGTTGATTATAGGAAGCTCAATAAGGCAATAAAGAAGGATCTTTACCCTCTTCCATTCTTAGATCAGATCTTAGACGAAGTAGCTGGCTAGGAGTGCTATAGTTTTGCTGATGGATATAGCGGATACAACCAAGTTCGTATAGCAGAGAAAGATCAGCTGAAGACCATGTTCACCACTCCCTGGGGAACGTTTTTTTATAGAGTTGTGCCTTTTGGGTTGTGTAATGCTATGGCAACGTTCCAACGCTTGATGAATAGGGTGTTTGAACTCTACATTGGGAACTTCATCAAAGTGTTTCTGGATGATTTTTACATATATGGGAGCAAGATGGAGCACTTGCACCTGATGGAGACAACATTTCAAATGTTAGATGAAGCACAAGCCTCACTAAACCCTACAAAGTGTGTCTTTGGATGTTCTAAAGGTGTTGTTATCCAAAATTCACCCCCCAGGGTAATTTTGATAACATGCATCAAATTCAGTCCCGAGCAAGTAGATTGATTCAAGGCCCAAAATAATATTTTTCGGGGTCCCCTCGGCCTTTTTCTAACTCTCCCATCCAAGAAGGAATCCCAACAGGTTGATAAAATGGAAAAAATGCAAAAAATAAGGTTGCAGGACTGTTTTGAGGCATTTCAGGTCTGAAGGGCTCGGGTCGTACCAGTTTGGGTTGAACTAAGGTTCATCATACCAGGCTTGGGGCTGAAAAAGCAAGAAAATCAGCTAAGTCCTAGTCCAGGTGGTCTGCGGGACAGTTGGGACGTCGGGACGTGAAAAGGTGAACTGGCCGAAAGTGGAAAAAATCGCCAAGTTTTGTTATCGCGCGGTTTGGGACATCCATGCCAAAAGTACGCGGAGGACGTGAACTAGCTGAAAAGCTAAAAGGAAATCCGGGATAGTTGGGACAAAAGTACACGCGGGATGTGAAAAGCCGAAAGAGCCGAGAATGAATCAAGTCATGCCACGTGTCTTCACCGCAAGCAGGAATAAGAAAGCCCGAATCGGGCGGTTCGGAGAAATTTGTCCCAGGCAGTTTTGGGATAGTTGGGCCAAAGGGACGCGTGGGAAGTGAAAAGGTGAAATGGGAAAAAAGAGACAAGGAAGCCCCAGCCAATGAATCAGGTCATGCCACGTGTTCAAGTGATAGGAAATTTTCAAAGGATGAGCCTGCGGGTGAATCAGAGCGTGACACGTGTCCCAACTCATCAACATGACAGGGGAATTTTGGAAAATCTGCCAAAGGCTAAAATGAAGTAAAATGGAGTAGGAAGGGCCTGTGACCAATTAAATTTTTCCACGTGGCACCTGGACTGGCGACACGTGGGAAAAAGTTCAAAACTATTTTCCCGCCGATCCATTTTTTTGGGCCGTTTTTGCCCTAAATCTTCAAACGATCATATCTTTCTATCCAGAACTCGGATTTGCACGTTCTTTATATCAATGGAAAGCTTATGAAATTCTATACATGATTTTAGGGTCAATATTGCATTTTGGTTCAATTTGGAGAGATAAAATCAAGAAACATCTCTGGCACATGGTAATGGCCAAAACTGACGTTTCAACAACCAGTTTTAATGCACATGAGTCGCATTCTTCTCAACATGGCTAGAAGCGACGTTTCAACAACCAGTTTTAATGCACATGGGTCGCATTCTTCTTCTAATGGCTAGAAGTGATGTTTCAGCTACCGATTTTAATGAAGAATGCGTTTTGGTCAATGGTTGGATTGTTTACACGTTTTCCCATGTTTTCTCTCTCCTGGGCTCGACCCATGCATTGTATAAAGCCAGATTTGGCTCATTTAAAAAAGGGGTTCATATTTTCAGCTCTTCCCTCCCTTCTTTTCTTCTCCAGGGTTGAAAATGGAGTTCGAACCTCCTCCCTTGCTCTGTAATGGCGTTTTTGCCTTTTACTATTGAAATGATGTTCTGTGCAAACTTCTGGAGCAATAAAAACGCGTTTCGTGATGCATCTATCCATCCTTGCTCGTTTTTGTTTGCTTTCTTCTTGCCTATCTTCATTGCAGGTATTTGTGCATGTTCTAATGTTCATTATAGGTCTGGAACTGTGTTCATGGAGTTTTGGGACATTTTCTGTGTGAAATCTATCCTTGGGTTTGTGATGCATCTGTCCATCCTTCCCATTGCTCACCTCTCCTTGTTCCATGGCAATTTTGATAGATGTTCAACATTTTCCTTCTCTGGTGTATCACCGTTTTAGTGTAGGCTCTGTTTTCCCTTTTTCTCTCTCTCTGTCTCCTTGGCATGGTTAGATTAGGATTAGATTAGCTTGCCTGCACTGGAATAGCTTGTGGCAGGTAGTTTAGGAAGAGGAACTAGCCTTCTCTGGAGATTCCTTTCTCATTTCTGCAAGTCCCACACTTGGAGAAAGGATTCCATGTTGTGCAATCACACTGGATGCTAGTATGATCAAACTAGAAATTTGATCAACATCCAGGGGTGCTGTGATTCCGCACTAACAGGTGTTTTGTTAGGGCATGTTGTATCCAGAGATGGTATTGGTACTGATACTGATAAAGTTTCAAAAATCAAAGAGTTACCATTTCCTATGAATAGAAGTAAGTTGAGATCATTTTTAGGCCATGTGGGTTACTACAGAAGGTTCATCAAGAATTTCTCAAAGATTGCATAGCCACTAACCCAGTTCTTGAAGAAGGATGTTACTTATGAACCAGGAAATAAGGCACATGAAGCTTTTGAACAACTGAAGGAAGCCCTGGTGTCTTCACCTATTTTAAAGAATCCAAATTGGAGCAAGCCATTCATTGTGTATACCGATACCTCAGATGTAACTCTAGGAAGTACTCTGAGCCAAAAGGATGAAAATGGGAATGATCATCCAGTTTACTTTGGGAGCAGACAAATGAGTAGTGCTAAGGTAAATTATACTGTAACTAAAAAAGAGGCTCTAGCTATCATTTTTGTTGTAAAGAAGTTTAGAAATCACTTGCTAGGGAAGAAATTTATAGTTGTAACAGATCATCAGGCTCTAAAATATATTGTAAATAATCCTAACCAATCAGGGAGGATAGCAAGATGGATAATTTTGCTACAAGAATTTGAATTTGATATTATAGATAGGCCAGGAAAGAAGCATGTCAATGCAGATGCACTCTCTCGAGCCTATGATGGTTTAGGTTCACCTTGTGATGATGATGATTTCCCAGATGCAGTATTGTTATCCCTTGACACAATCCCTAGTGAATACATAGATATTTAGAATTATCTGAATGAATTCAAGTTTCCTGATGGTGTCAATGCAAAGATTAAGAGGAAGATTACTCAAGCTAGTCATCCATATTCTATTCTGCATGGAGTATTATTTCAAATAGGACTTGATGGATAGTACAAGAGAGTAGTTGGATGTGATCAAGGGAAGGAGATGATAGAAGAATTCCACAATGGTACATGTGGAGGACACTTCTCTGGGCAACTTATAGAAAGAAGGATCTTGGATGCAGTTTATCACTAGCCCACTCTTTTTAGAGATTGTTATAATTATTGTAAGACATGTGATATTTGTCAAACACATGGTAACCGTAAGAATTCATCAGCTCCATTATGCCCTATTATTCCACTTGGTCCCTTTGAAAAGTGGGGAATAGATATTGTAGGTCCACTTCCAACTACCCCATGCCAAAATAAGTATATTGTAGTTGCCACAGATTATTTAACCAAGTGGGTTGAAGCTAGGCCATTGAAAAAAACTTCCATGGATGAAGTGGCAAGGTTCATATATGAACGCATTGTCACCAGATTTGGTTGTCCATTAGAAATTGTAACAGATCAAGGAATCCACTTCATTAATGAGGTGGTATAAGCCCTAGTCAATAAGTTTTCTATTAAACATAGGAAGGCAACAACATACAAGCCAAGCACAAATGGATAGGTGGAACGAACAAATTTTTTGTTATGTCAAATTCTAGCAAAAGATGCAGCCTTGCAGGTACATAAGTGGGATAAAAGGATTCATGCAACATTGTGGGCATATAGGGCAACATCAAAGTCAGCAACAAGATACTCCCCATTTCAGTTGGCTTATGGCATTGATCCAGTTCTTCCTATTGAGTTTGATATTCCCACTGTGAGAGTTATGAAAAAGGAAAGGATGGATGAAAGTGATTCAGTAAAAGAAAGGTTGGTACATCTTCATTTGCTAGAGGAAATGAGGGAAATAATGAAGGATACAAGCTATAAGAAGAAAATGAAGTAGAAGGAATACTTTGATTAAAAGATCTGTTGGTCTCCATTTCATGTCAATGACTTGGTTCTAGTATATGATTCTAGATACAAAAAAAGAAGACAGAAAATTTCTTCCAAAATGGATGGGGCCCTACAAAATAGCAGTTGTGCATGAAAATGGTACATATCGACTGGAGGAATTGGATGGTACTCCCATCATGAAATGGGTCAACTATGACAAGTTAAAGATTTTCCAGGCACCAGCTTCAGAATGTCCATAAGAGTCTACTCTGAGGATGAAGTAGAAGTTAGGAAGGGGGAAAATGTCAACATTAAAATTTTCCTCCATAATTTCTATTTTATTAATGTATGTATTAGGAATAGGATGTTGTTAAGTATAATTAGTAGTGGCATCCAATATAAGATAATGGCACCATCAGTATGGTGCCACCAATAATGTAGAGTACGGTAACAGTCAAAGTACAATAGGAATGTTGTAAAAAGTAAATATTTGTCATAAGTGGTCCGGTAATGTTAAAATGTCAAAGTTTGGGTAAGTAGAGAAGTAGGGTCTACATGATTAGGAATTAGAAATATTATATTTGTAATAAGGACAAAGAGTGATGTCATAAATATTTTGTGTATTTTATTTGTGGAAAAGTCTAAAAAGGTGGAACCCATGTGAGATGATAAGGTTTATCTTATCTTAGAAGATAAGCCTACATGTAAAGGCAACAGTTTAGGCATGGAATATGATTGGCCGGAAGAGATTTCCTATCCTATCTTAGAGATAGGGTGTATAAGCCTGAATTCCTATAAATAAAGAGGCCACCCCCCTCATTTGGCATAGAAGGAAGTAGTGAGAAATATTGTATGAGTAAGTGAGTAAAGGAAGCCATCATTTTGAAGGCGTGTTAAAGAATCCTTTAAGAGGTGTAATTGTAAAGTTTCTCCCATAGTTATTGTTGGAAGGCAAGTGAAGTCAGTAACACTTGAAGTACCTAATGGGTGAGATTGTAATAATTTCATGTTGATATGGTAATTTACACTGATATTTTAGATTTTTCATCATTCCTTCTTATCATAGTCTATGGTATTCTTGTGTTATGTTTGTTGTTGTGTTTCCAGATTACATCCACCAAACTAAAAGTTGTGCATTAGTAAATAATCATAGCACGAGGAGTTCCCGGTGAAGAATTATCATAGTGTCAGATTGGTGATGACAGTACCTTTTTAGGTGTATCATCAACACAAAATACAAGTGCACTGATTTTTGGATTAACTTTTGGGAGTAGTAATGCTTCACAGACTGTCAGGGCACAGTTCAGTTCTACTATTGGGACATAGGGGACTACATCTTTTGGTCTGACCATAGCTCTATGTTCAGGATCATGAGGCATAGGTAGTTTTTGTTCAGGTGGATCTGGAGGTTCTGGAGGAAGGGGAAACACAGGAGGCTCTGAATCAGGTGGGCAAGGTCCGCACTAATCCCATAATATTTTCATGGATATGTCTTCATTTTCCAGAGTATAAGGGAATAGAAGAGGATGCCGAACATGTGCATATGTGTGAAATACTATGGTGCGTAGAATGAATCATAGCTTCTGAGTCAGGGTTCATTTTAAGACACCCCTATAAAATTGAAGGTGGAAAATACCTGGCGAATATCCCCGTAACTAGTTTCGGCGAAAGGCGAATTTGACAGTATTCAAAAACAAAATTTTCGCCTGGTTTTTCAAGGCTAAATCAGTGACGTGTGACAATAGTAATCCGTAATGACGCACGTCACTGGCGCGACAATAGCTCCTGATGACGTGCGACACTAGATCGTAATGACGCGCGTCAGTTGAATCTATCAACGCGCGACACTGTTATCTATTGACGCGTGACACAGTCACAAAATGATGCGCGACATTGTCCACTATTGACGCGTGACATTTTCCTCTATTGATGCGTGACATTTTCCTCTATTGACGTGTGACATTGTACTCTATTGACGCGCTACATTGTCCTCTATTGACGCGCGACACTGTAAACAAATGACGTGTGACATTGTCCTCTATTGACGAGTGACATTGTCCTCAATTGACGCGCGACATTGACCTCTATTGACGCATGAAACTGTAAACAAATGACGCGCGACACTGTTTTCTATTGACGTGCGACACTGTAATCAAATGACGCGTGACACTATAAACAAATGACGCGTGACACTATAAACAAATGACGCGCGACAGAGCCTTCTTTTGACACACGACACTGCTTCCTATTGACGCGCGTCATTAGAAGCAAATGACGCACGTCAATAGGGGACAGTGACGCCCATTTTTAGGTTATAAATACCCTTATGCCGCTCATTTTCTCGTTTACGTTTTCCCGTTCTTGAATTTTTGCAGGTCTAAATCTTTGAGAAAGACGCATTTACAGCTATAATGTCGACTTCACATGCTTCCCAATTGCAAGTTCAGCAAGAAAATGAAGAGAATCCAAGTCAATCGATTTCCAAGATAACCTACAGGAATCCCTTATGCCCTCACATCCATACGGCTTTAAGGATGTCTCCAGAATATCAAGCTATAATAGAAGAGTGTGGATTTACAGGGCTCGTTAATATGCCCCATTTGGAAACAGATCCGGATATTTTGAATTACCTTCTGTCATGCTACAATTCAGAGGACGGTATATTTTATGTGACTCTGAGTGATGGCCAAATGTTCCAATTCACTATTGAACCGAATGACATACATCGGTTTACGAGCCTTCCTATCAGAAATTTACCAACTGTTACAACCAAGGCAACACTCGTGGAAGAAAACAAGAAATTTCTCGAATCAAAGTACGGTTTCCATGTTGATTGTAAGTATAATTCGTTTTAATTCAAAAAAATTATTCTGTTTTTTATTCTGATACAATTTGCTGTTATAAATTGATAGTAATTTTCACTGTTTCACATTTGCAGCCCATGTTAATAAATCCAGGCGTGGTGTAGATACACAATCAATTGCACACCACTTTCTTGCTGCACTTATTGCATTTTTTCAAGCTAGAATTGTTATGCAGGGTCGCCAAACAGATATACCAAATTGGGCCATTGCATACATTTGTGCCACTATCTCAAAACAAAAATTCGATTGGTGCACATTTCTATCCAAAAAAATAAGAGCTGACATATCAAATTCGAAAATCTCGGAAAAACCTTTCATTTACTCAACAAACTATCTCCTCGGCTTCTACTATGAGGCACTTTTAAATTTAAAAGCTAAAGAAATTCCTACTTGCTCTGATGAGGCTTTGATGAAATTCTCAATTCCATTTGCAGAACAACATGTATAAACTATTTAGTTTGTAATTGTATTACAATTTTCTTCATTACAGTGCATAGTTATTAAAACTTAAATTTTAATGTTTTGCAGAGAAGATATCTTGAAGCGATTCCCAAAAAAAAAAAGATGTCGAGAGGAAGAGGCCAACTACACACAGAGGCTTCGGGGGACTCCCAATCTGAAATGGAAGCTCACTCCTCTCCAGACCCTCAACAGTTTGAACTCGTTAAACGCCAGAGAAGTAATACATTCTCGTATATTAATTACAAATTCCAAAGTTGCAGATTTATTTTTCAATTTAAATTTTAGCAAAATGAATTGACAACATTTAATATTGATGAATAGCAGGGACTATGGAACCTTCTTCCCCAACTCACTCCGTACAGTCGCATGCATTGATATCTTCTGAACAGCCACTGAGTACAACTCCTACAAGGCCACCCGTAGCACCGAAAAAAACAACCCCTCGACAACGAGGTACAACTTTTCTATAGAATGTTTAATTTCGTAGTTTTGACTTTATGAATTGTTTTAATATTTTTCATTTTTTCTTGTACTTTTCAGCACATGTCAGTCATGATCAAGCCACGGCACCGACACCCACTCAACCATTAATTTTTAAAATGCCAACCAGAGGAACAGTGAAAAAGACCATTGGTAAACGCATGCCTTTTGCTCCGGCCCCTAGTGGGACACTAAATCTTGACTCCTCGTTTCGAATTCCAACTCTCTCACTTGGTGGCTTGCCCAGTGCAACGGGCATATCTGTTTTGAACAATATAAATTTAGATGAAGATTGTTTGGGCATTGATAGCAATGACCCAACTATTTTTTTCGATACCCGCGAGATGATTCAAGGGCAGCAGGTATACTTCAGTCTTCAAATTTCAATTTTAATATGCTTTACAATTTTTAATTACATTCTAATTTATCTAAATCTAAATCTTCAGTCTTCAAATTTATTTATCTAAATCTTGATTTATTTTTTCAAAAATAGGATCAGCCCACCCAAAGACAGAAACAAGGAGCAGTTGATCTTGGTCATGGTGAAAGCCCCCACACTTCTCCAGCAAGATCGTCTACATCAGATTCAGATAGTGAAGAGTTTCCACCTTTTCCTTTGGAGAACTTAATTGGTAATGATTGTCAATCCCATGTCAGTGAGTTTATTATTCCTCAAATCCAACAGCTGATAGAATGGGAGAAAAGGGCTAAAATTCTTATCAATGAGATTATTAGTCGTTATGAAAATTATTGGCAACGGGATAGTGTATACGCTGCAGTCCAGAATCAACCTACGAAGATGGATTCCTTACTTACCCAAGTAAGACGTGGGAATGTCACGTTTAATAACGACTATAAAGATGGCATTTTAGATAAGGCACTAAACAAATTGGAAAATATTAGTGCTGAGGCCCAGGCATATTTTAACAAATGGTCAAAGGACAAGGATTTGGTATCAATCGCAAATGCCGAAAGAGATAGAGCGGTTGTAAGTACTATTACATTCTAACAATCATTTTTGTTAATTTGAAATTTTGAATTTACATTAATATTTTGAATTGACGTTACTCTTTTTGTGCAGTTGAAATATGAAAATTTGAAGAGTCAGGCGAAGGTTTTGCAAGTTCACTTGGAAACAACAAAGAACAGCTTATCCGCAGCAAAAAATTTGAAGCAAAATATTGTTTTGGTTAACAAACAAAACAATACACTAAAGCGGATAATTAAAGAGCATAGTCTCGACCCTGACATCTTGTTCAAAGCCAAAGCAGTTGCTGATCCAAATTTGCTGTCGCATGGAGATGCAACAAATCAAGAAGAAAGAATTATAAAAAATTTGGACAGTGCTGCAGAAGATCTTATAAGTTCAGGGGTTATTTCTGGTGTTGGGGAAAGAGGTGCAGCCAGAGTGGAAGAAGCTGTTGGGGAAGAGGGAAGAGCAGAATTTTCTAAAGAAAAAGAGGGTTTTCAAAATTAGAAACTTTTATTATTGACTAAACTTTTAATATTGAATTTGAAAACTTCAACTATTGAGTTTGTACTATGCTATTTCAATTTAATTATATGGTGATTAGATGGTGATTATCATGAATTATATGTATGTTTCTTGTTTACTTGCATTGTCATGAATAGTATGTGGACGTAGATGATGAATGATGACAATTGATAATCAGTGATAGATGATGATGAAAGACTATGATCGATTTAATGTGTATAATGTAAAATTTAGTGCCTAAATATCTTGTGGGACTTTAATTATCTTGAAAATTATGTCGTGGGACTTTAATTGTATCTGTGGGGTTATACTGTATGAAAGTAGACTTAAGGTCTATAGTTGGTAAAAGGTAGATAGGTTAAGAATCTGTGTTCGTACTATTGATGTTACCTTGTCATAAGATTTGTGCATAGTAAGGAAGAGTATAACACATTGTTTCTATATGTCATTATGTGGTCTATCATGGTGTTGAGACAAGAATGTATTGCTACTACATGAAGATGTATTGTGTAATAGAGGTTATACTTCTGATTCATGCTCAAAGTTGGGAAAAATGAGTATCTACAAATGTTATAAAGTTGAGAAATCTCATATTGATGTTACCTTGTCATAAGATTTGTGCATAGTAAGGAAGAGTATAACACATTGTTTCTATATGTCATGTGGTCTATCATGGTGTTGAGACAAGAATGTATTGATACCACAAGAAGATGTATTGTGTAATAGAGGTTATACTTCTGATTCATGCTCAAAGTAGGGAAAAATGAGTATCTACAAATGTTATAAAGTTGATAAATCTCATATTGATGTTACCTTGTCATAAGATTTGTGCATAGTAAGAAAGAGTATAACACATTGTTTCTTAAAGGATTCTTAGAGGTCAATGCAAGGTTTGACAGTGGCTCCAGGAATGCGTTGATTCAAATGCTCATCTATCTTTGCATCATAAGGTTATTGCCTATAAAGGTTGTGAGTTAATGAAAGTGGATGATGTGATATGTGTAAGGTAATTGGAAACAGTCTCTTCCAGTACAAGAAGATTCATGGTGTATGGTCAGGTTATCTAAGATGAGCTTTGTAACTTTGTTTGACTTGATGAGTGCAGTGGAAAAGTTTAAACAAAAAAAAGATCTTAAGAAAACTGATGGAACCAAGAAGGGGAAATTAATTGATGTTCCCAAACTTGATGCAAATCAAGCAGGAGGGAAGAATTCTGATCAATGTACTTTAATATTAACGGAGGGTGACTCAGCCAAGGCTCTTGTGGTTTGAATCAGGGAAATGTGAATATTGAATTTGGTAGTATTGTGACATGTTTCGACATCACTTTCCAATTTAATTTTTTGTTATTTTAGTTATCTTTATCCTATCAGGTGGCAGGAATATCTTTTTTTGGGAAGCTACCACTCACCAACAAATGGAGAATAAAGAGATAGTAAATAGAAAAAAAATCCTTGGTCTACAAGAAGATAAAATATATTAAAAATAAATTAATATAATTCTAAGAAATCAAGAAAGAATCATCACTGGTAAGAAATTAAACATAATTGCAAATATGCTAGGGTTTAGCTTACCTCTTGCGTATTAGATTGCTGTGAAATCATCAAGGGTAACGTGCTAGATCTTTGTTTCACATGACATTGTAGATGGAGGGGTGAGTTGCTTGACATTGTCAGTCCTGAGAAGTGCCAGCAACATCTTTAAATATATAGACCAACAATATCTTTAAATAAAAGTAAATATAAAGAATTAGACTTGTAATGTCTTTAATGATAACAAGAGCTGAAAAAATGTAAGGTAACAAACAATAAGATTATGTTGAAGAAGATACCTATTTAAAATTGAAATCATCACCGGTAATGTGCTAGATCTTTGTCTTGAAAAATTCAACACAAAAAATTGATTAGTAGATAGATGGGTGAGTTGCCTGACATTGTCAGTCCCGAGAAGTAACAGCTTCCTCGGACGGATGTCAACCCACGTTTTCAAAAAATAAAATTTTTGTATTTAACTAAATGTAAATACATACACCTGTAACATCTTTAATTATAACCAGAGCTGAAAAAATGAGCAGTAACAAACAATAAGATTAAGGGGAAAAAGATACCTGCTTAAAGTTGAAATCATCACTGCTACTGATAATGATATAGATCTTTGTTTTAAAAAAATCCAACACGAGAAATGGATTAGTAGATAGATGGGTGAATTGCCTGACATTTTTAGTATATAGACCTGTAACATCTTTAATGATAAAGATAAAAGATAGATAAATAAGATACCTACTTAAAGTTGAAACAATCCATTATCAATAGCTTCATCAAAGTCGATGTTGTCTTCTGTAGAATGTGACGAAGAGCCAATTACACTCTCAAGGTTGGGAATATTTGTACTTGTAGCTGTATTATTTACATCTCTTTTTTCGCAAAAGGAATTCCAGTGAGCAATTGCTCTGTCAAAAAATGAATAGTAACAAACAATAAGATTAAGGGGAAAAAGATACCTGCTTAAAGTTGAAATCATCACTGCCACTGGTAATGAGCTAGATCTGTGTTTTAAAAAAATCCAACACTAGAAATGGATTAGTAGATAGATGGGTGAATTGCCTGACATTTTTAGTATATAGACCTGTAACATCTTTAATGATAAAGATAAAAGATAGATAAAGAAGATACCTACTTAAAGTTGAAACAATCCATTATCAATAGCTTCATCAAAGTCGATGTTGTCTTCTGTAGAATGTGACGAAGAGCCAATTACACTCTCAAGGTTGGGAATATTTGTACTTGTAGCTGTATTATTTACACCTCTTCTTTCGCAAAGGGAATTCCAGTGTGCAATTTCTCTGTCAAACGGAAAGGTTTCGAGGGAGTATCGTGAAACGTAACACCTCATGCAACTTTCCAGATTTTTATCCAACCTGTTTCTCAGTTTTGATTTTATAAATGACAATGCACTGAAAACTTTTTCATCCTCCACAGACCCCAAAATCATTGTCTGGCATAATTCATATAGTCTAAAATACTCACTGATATCTTCTTGTAAGATAGAACTTTGATAGATTCCTCTCCACAGCCTTGTAATAGCACCACTTTCAGAAGGCTGATCTAAATTCTTATATTGGTTCCTCATTGTTGTTGCAAAATTGGTTGACTGAAACTTTAATAAATCAGCATTCAGTATACCTTTGATTTCCGTACCCTTGAGCTCTAACGTCTTTGTAAATTGTTCCATTATTGTACCCATTGATTTATGGAAATGCTTACTGACAAAGTCTGCACGGCCACCTTCTGTATTCCAAAAATTCAGATTCATCACACCCATGGCTTCCAGAATTTTATCTTTACAGAAACGTTCCCTAATTTCTGATGACAAGGTTTCTGAATTTTTTTTAAGCTTTATTCTTGTATCAACTATCACAGACTCAAACAAATTACGTGTCACAGGAACATCTTCTCATTTCGATCCTATAATATCTTGACATCTTTGCAAAATGTGCATTGGTATTTCCCTCCCATTAACAGAGATGCATAGGTGATCGTGGATATTAAATCTCAAAAAGGTGTTAGGATTTTTAAGATCTAATAAATCTCTCCAATTTTCAAAAACAGGTGCATCAAAACTATCCTGGGAACAATACAATATATCAAGACTTTGACATACCATTTTCCTCATCCGTATAAAATCCACAATATAGATCAATCTTCCCTGTGCATGCTTCATCAGTGTATTGATTTCCTTTAACATTGGAAGAATACCAACCAATGTAAGCAAAGTCTCCAAATCAGTTAAGCGGAACAATAGGTCCCTTGCCCTATCAACTTCATGACGGTATTTGTGCATGAAACCAACCAATGAAGGATACTCCTCACGAACTCTGCATGCTGGTTCATACAAAGAGATCCATCTAGTCTCCACATCCTTCAGAAGTTTTTTGCCATCTGTAATTCCAATTGCAAATTTTTGGAACTCGAGAAAACGCTTTGGGCTGCTTGGCATATAGGCATGAAGTTCTCTTATGAGGTCTTCTAATTTAGCAACATTTTCGTGGTTGCTTACCATTTTATACGCTAAATTCATTATGTGAGCCATACAGTGAATTGGTAGCATATATGGGGCCACTGTTGTTTGTAATCTAACACACAGCCCTGTTCGGTGACCCTGCATGACAGATGCACCATCTGCTCCAACGCATACCAACTTCGTAGCAATTTCATAATCAGTCATACCAGCAACATCTTTCAAATGAGAAACAACTATTTTATATAGTTTTTCAGCATTGCAGTTTTCAACCATTTTCATAACACCAACAGATGAGGAGTCCTTATATGATTTTCTAAAGTATATATGTGGATACATACCCATGCGGTGTTGTCGACTGCTGTCACTTCATCAATTGAAAGAGAGATAAAGTTTGCTTTTTTTACATTCTGTTTCAAATCTTCCTTCTCTATCATCGAGAGGAATTTTGCCATTTCCCATCCACTACTCTCAGACCAATGAGACTGAGGTACATTCAGCATTCCGTTAAATTGATACAAAACTTTGAAATCAAGGAAATCTGACATCGCCCTTCCTTTTTTAAGTATTTGAAAAAGAGTAGAGAATTGTATGAATTTTGCATGTAGATTTGTTTCTTTCATCTTACCAATATGCGATGTGATTGTTCCTCCCTTTTCCAACAGATGTCTATGTTTTTTCTGCTCTGCCTCATATTCCGCTGCGTATCTGACATGCATGCACTCCTTTTCAGTTTTCCACCTATGTGTTTTGATTTTCTGGCCATCCGTCCCTGTTACAGTTAAATATTGTTTTCCACAATGTTTTTCTATTGTGTCCAGCTTCAGTTGCAGTTTTTGTTGCTTTCCCAATTTCCACGTACATATTGTACATGTACATTCACATGGGATTTCTTCAGAATTAGATGATTGTACAAGTTCAATAAATGGAAATTTAGCTGCCCAATCAAACTTGTATGTCCTGCCAATGGTCCACATATTATTGTTTGTTTTCAATGCTTTACTTTTTTTAGTAGAATTTTGAGCAATATCGCAATCACCTGGTTTCCTCTTTCTTGGACCAGAGTTTGATATTGATTTCTGTCTTCCATTTTGCTAAGTGTTTGTATCTGTGATATCTAGCTGCACTTCTGGTTGCACCCCAACAGGAACAATATCTTCAAGATCTGGCATATTATCGTAGGTTTCATTTGTTTGACTGTGATACTGTGCAGAATGCATGTCCACCTCAATAATGCCTTCCACACAGTCAGTATTCTGATTCTTTTTGGTGGCATCTATATGATTGGTATTTACATTATCTGTATCCACAGGGTTTCCAAAATACTTGAAGAGTGATTTCTGAGATTTCTTACTTACTTTTAGGTTATTCGTATTCTTTGAGCTGGCACCTTCCATTATTCTGAAAAGAGTGCTGCGTTAGCAAAAGAACCAAGAAGCGACTCTGTCCAGTCTCTGAGGTCTTGTCACGCATGAACTGTCTGATGTCACGCGTCAACACTTCCCAAGTCACGCGTCAACACTTCCTCTATCATGCGTCAACCCTTCCTCTGTCGCGCGTCACTTCTTAGCCCAAGTCGCGCGTCAGTATAGCTCTTGTCGCGCGTCAATACAGCTCTTGTCGCGCGTCAGTACAACTCTTGTCGTGCGTCAATACAGCTCTTGTCGCGCGTCAATATTGCCCTTGTCGCACGTCAACACTGCATTTTTCGCGCATCAACAATCACAGGATAACAGTAATATGAATCTCTGGTGCTCAAGGGTATGCGAGTTCAAATTTCACAGTATTGGTAATTTGGTAAGCTACTTGAGGTATACTACCCGGCGAATCACATAGGTTTTTATAGGAGATGTTTTCAAATGAAGGTGAAGCCGACCCCCCAAAAAAAATATACTTTATATTTTAGGCGAACAGGACACCGACCCACTCTGAATAATTCGCCTTTTCAAATTTTCCTAAAATGAAATTTTCGCCATATTACGAATATTCACCGCTAAAATTATCCCTGTTCTGAGTGTAGGGTAATCCAATTTACTACTACATTACAATGACGCGCACACAGTTGGTATAAAATTTTTGACTCTAATCAGACTTGACTATACAACTTTAAAGGATGGATTCCTTAAAGAGTTTCACATCCCTGAGTTTGAGCAGAAGAGTATAAGTGCGCTCAAGGATACTAAGCAAGGAACTATCGAAAGTGTTAGAGAGTATGATGCACGTTTAAAATGATGTTATCTAATCTTTCTTATGACATACACGCAAGCCAACATGCACAATGGTTCGTTGGGGGCTTGATTACACCTTTTAGGAGGGTATTATCACATAAGACATACACTGATCCACGTGAAGCACTTGAAGCAGCTTTATGCAATGAGGTAGTTGGAAGCATAGACACTGAGATGAGCCCATTTTTAGAAGCAAAGATCACAGTTATGGAAAAGAAATTAGAGAAACTATCAGCAAATGCAGCACATGAGATGCACACAAGGATTTGGTGCATAGATTGTGAAGTAGAAGGTAACACAAAGGATAGTTATCCTCACAAAACAATACACTTATTTCTAATGGATTGTGAAATATGCCATTTAAACCATGATGCTAGTTTCTGCCCATTATTACAAAGCGTGATAAGGAATAACGTTTCAAGTTACCATAAAATCTATAGGTCCACGACTCATGATATAGAAGACTTTCGTCTGATTGGAAAGATCCATGATGCTCTAGATATTGGTGTATAATAGATAGGAGTTTCAGATAACTCTAAGGGAAATAATGAGCATCAGGACTGGGATCACAATCAGGCGCATTATGATCGGAACGAAGGGCATTTTGAAGGCAGTCGTGGTAGAGGTCAAGGATACCATGGTGGATTTGGAGGACGAGGCCGTGGTGGTGGAAGAAGTGAGTTCCCTCACAGAACATTTTATACATGGGGATCTCCTGACCACTATAGGTGTGAATGTCCTCATAATATTACATGTTCTTTCTATGGAAAGAACCATAGCTATGAGGAGTTCCTGGACTTATGTGAGCATATGAGTAAGCAACATATATAAGAAAAAAAAGGTGTAGGGATGGTTAGGATACAACATGCTTTGGAAAATCAATGGATTCCTAAGTTGGTGGAAGAGTTCGAAGAGTTGCAATTTAAGATCACGACTTGCGCTGAGGCAGCATGCGCCAGGGACACATTGCAGCAGAAACCTACCATCACTAAAGAAGAATTTCTTCATGCACTGTACCCATATACTACCTATCAGAAGGAGGTTTATTAGGAAACCATGGCATTTCTAAGGAATCTTCAGGGTGAGATGCAATAGTTAAAAGAGAAATCATGGAAGCTGGAGCAAAATAAAGTATCAGAGACAATCCAAAACGATATAGATCACTTAAGGGAAGTGTGTAAAATGTTACGCTAGGAAAATGTCATTCCATTATTAGGGGATTGGCTAAAAGGAAACACTCTGCTCACAAGTATTGAGAGTGGATGGTAGATCTTGCATGCAAATATTCCCCCCCATAGCCTGAATTATGACAAGGAAATAACTCTGAATGTTGTTGTGGATGGGTGGCTATTGAGTAATATAGTAATTGATACAGGCATGGAAGTCAATGTTCTTACCTTGGATGCATGGGTACAAATGGGAAGGCCCCCATTGTAGCCATCCTCTAATATATTGTTCATGGCTAAGCGGATTAAGACCACTCCCATATGAGTTTTGAAAGATGCATCCATTACCATACAAGGAGCCAAGTTCACTGGAGACTTTGAAGTTTTAGCACTGGTAGAATCGGATAGCTTCCCAGCTCTATTGGGGAGTCCTTGGTGCTATGCAAATAATGATGATCTTCGGTTCAAAAAGGGCTATATCAGTTTTGAAAACAAGAAGGAAAAATTTATCATCCCTTTAACAGATGGAAAATTTGTGCCCTATATTGAGCCCTTAAGTGAAGAATATCTGAATAGGATTTTGTTATCCCGTAGAATTGGCAAGGACAATTTTACTGATAACCATACCGAAATTTTGTTCCGATCCCTCGTTAGGGATCCCTTGCATTTGAAACGTTGCAAAATCTCTTCCCGGGAAACCTGGTTTTTCGAACTTAGTCTTTTGACTCTTTTTTGGCTGGGCGCATGAAATTGACTATGTAACACCAACTTTTGGTGCGCCCCCTTTAAAACCTTTGGCGCATATTTTTCAGTGTCAACACACCTTTCGGTGCGCCAAAGTATGTTGAGTCTTCTCTGCGTGTGCCAAGGTGCATGCGCCTTCATGTTGACACAACTTTTGTTGCGCCATATTTTGGTGCGCCAAAGGGCGCACATACCTCTTCATGTCATGCGCCAAAGGGCACACAACGTTTGGTGCGCCAAAGGCGCGTGCTGGCAAATGCTTTCGTTAGGGCGCATGCTTTCTCATGTCGACAGCAACTTTTCGTGCGCCAAAGGGCGCATGACTTTTCCATGTCGACATACAATATTTCATGCGCCCTTTATAAAGTGTGTGGTGGCGCATTTATGACTGTGCTCACCTGTGTAATATATATGTTGTTTTGCGCGCCCAAATGTCATTTTCATCTAGTCGCAGAGCACGTGATTTCTTTTCTCTGAGCCTGTCAGCCCCTGCCTCGTCGTTTTCAATGCTTTGTGGACCCGTTACACGTCTCTTACTAATTATCCAGGTAAGAGGTTCTTACCTCTCTCGTGCGTTTTACGTTTTTGGTTCTTGTTGTGCTTGGTGGCCTTGGTTTTGGTTTGAAATATTGAAATATTAATATGGTTCCCTTTCCCCCCCTTTTTCCTTTTTGCTGTCTGTCTTTCCCCATTTTCCTCCTCTTTCTAGAACTGCTGGTAGAGGGAGTTGTCTAAAAGCATGGTCTGAACTTCCCTTTGGATTGAACCATTATATCTCCCAAAGCAATCTTGGAAATGAAAGGAGGAAAGAAGGGTTGAACCATGTAAAAACTTGTTTTTTCCTTTTGGCGCATCTGACCACCTTGCAACATGAACAAAACCCGCGCCAATGGCGCACCCATCTTGCCTTGTTGCATCGTTAACCTTCTGCGCCCTCAAGGCGCGCCTCTTTCACATGTTGCAAGCGCTAACCTTGCGCCCTCTTTGGCGCACCAACCTTCCTTGCTGCATCACATTTCCATGCGCCAATGGCGCATCCCAGCATCCATGTAACACAGGATTTATCCGCGCTAAGTATGAAGTTATAAAGGCGCAGGCGCATCCCTCCTTACATCAACATCATGTTGTGTAAATCTTTCGTGCGCCACGCCATGTTCTCTTTGGTGCACGAAAATTTCCTGTTACATAAACCATACATGCGCCAAAAGGTGCACCAAATCCCAATGCAACATGAAAATTCCATGCGCCAAAGGGCGCATCCTGTCTCTTTGTAACACAAAGTTTTCATGCGCCCTTTATAAAATGCAATCTGCAGTATGCATGCGCCATGCGCCTTTGGCGCCAGTTTTACCTTTGCAACACCCTCTTCCTGTGCGCCTTACCTATTTAGCCCTGTAAGCTGCAATTTTCATGCGCCCTGCGCCCTGAGCCTAAAAAAATACTAACTCTTTCTTCTGTTAGCACTTCAATGGGAAATCAAATGACTGATACAACCTTTCTACGTTGGGTTTCGCTTCTTCTTCATGCAGATCAGCAAATAAACTTGGAAGAACATATGTCAACATCCAGCAAGAGACCTATCAAATCGAAAGGAAAGGCTAAGCTTACAGAGGAAGAAATGAAATACAAATATCAGAGGGTCAGAATGCCCGAGTCCCAGGCCGAGTGTAGCATGGACGTCAGAGACTCAGAATTGGGGCATATCGATATGGAGGAATTCTAGGCCAGAACTCAAAAAGTTACAAGGAGTCCATGGATGGAAAAACTGATCGGCAGTGCCCTGCACTTCGCCGGAGGAATCCCCGTCAGCGCCGTCAACAATGAATTTATGATGGTGATTGCCCAGTCTTACAACAAGGACACAAGGTGTGTCGAAAACAGCAAGGGCGAGGTAGTCATTAACCTCACTGCCCGTCATTTTGAGATCATACTCGGCATCCCTCACCACCGGCACTTTGTGGCCGTCAGCCAAGCAGAGTGCATTAAGGCCTGGGAAGACAATGAAGATCAATGTATGCAACTAATGAATGAAGTATACTTGAAGAACAAAAAGGTAATAACCTGGTGGCCCCAAATCATCCATCGCAGTGACTTCTCAGAAGAGCTCAGCGATACCATTACCTTCCTGAGCAGGGTCTTCGGGATTTCTGACGCCCATTACTTCCATAAATGGATGCTGAGGTACTTGGAAACAATGAACAAGAATATGCCTGATCAGCACTTTTGCTGGGGAGAAATTATAAGCAGCACCATCTCCGAGCAGCTACAACAATTCAGCACAACGGGGGTATTCCATATGAACTCTTACGTGGTTTACGCTGCAGCATCAGAGAGGGATTATCCAGGCTTGACGCGGAGTGGAGTTTGGCCTCAGGTCAAAATATATGAGTATTATCCAGAATTGAGGCTGGAGAATAGCATCCCCCAATTCACCAAAATCAATGATGCATTCTTTTATCACATCATCTGCCTGTTGAGGCCGAATATGACGTATGGTCGTTACGACCAAAAGCATAGTGGCAGCCACGAAGAAATGGGGGGCCCTGTTCACCCAGTTTCCCACATTTACCTATCTAAGGGCTGTCAACTTTTTGGGAGAGCCAACCAGGCTACCGAGGTATGCTGGGCCTAAACTGATTCTACTGGAGCTATCAAGGCAGCTGGTCACATACCATGAAAAATGCCTTAAAAGAAAGAAGGGTGGAACTCCTTTCCCCCTCACAGTGGGCCGATACACATGCTCTACCCACCACAAGGCGAAGGAAATGTTTGCAGAGCTGGAGTTACTCAATTTGAAGCATGACTTCCCAGCCAGGCCTACCTTCGACCCAAGCGGTTGTCTGCCAAGGGCAAAGCTTGATCCAATCCACGTCCCTCAAATTGAGGACATTTACATTGACATCATCCATGAGGTGGAACTCAGGAGAAAAGGATCATTCTCGCCTAGCATTGGCAGAAATCATCCAATACGGGATAGCCATTGTCCCCAAAGGCTTCCAAACTATGGAAGATGAAGTAGACAAAGTATACACTGAGACAGATGGGGACAATTGGCCCTTCCCGGCCATTGATCGAACAAAAGCTCCTCAGACAATTGAGGAGAGGGTCAAGGAAACTCTGCGTAGGACAGAGCACTGGTGCCGAATGAACAGGCTAATCTACCTCGGGGGTTGATTTCACAACCTCCCCATTGGGCAACACACCTCCACGATCCAAAAAGCAGCTTAAAGGCAAAGGTGTAGAAGGTGAATCCAGCACCATTCAGGAAGAAGCCCCTGAAAGTCCTCCTTCCACGGCGCCAGAACAAGTCATAACTCTGGAGGAAGAAATAACAGAGGATAGTCCCATAGGCCCATCCACTCAGGATGTCGGCATTGTTACAACAACTGAGGTCCCTTCTATCCCTTCTTCTTCTCTTCCTTCCCCTCCTCGAGTGACTCAAGACGACCATCCCTTTGGTCGTGTCTTCTGTCCCTTCTTCTACTCTTTCCCCCACTTCTTCATCTATCTTCTCTTCCCTCGCTGATCTGTCCTCCTCCATTTCTTCCCTCATCTCCGGGCTCCCTTCCCTTCCTATGTCTTCCGCAGCTACAGTTTCCCTTCCTCCCGTGGACACTTCTTCGGCTATTCTCTCAATGCCGCCGCCACGTGTCTCCACGTTTTTCCCCTCTTCTACTGTAGCTACCTCCTCCTCTGTTTCTGGTCCTTCTTCCATAGGTCCAGCCTGGATCTCTCAGCAGCTAAGCCAGCAAAAGAGGAAAGTTCCCATCGCTCCGATGGACTTTTCAGTGATCCCATCTAAGGGGGTGAAGAAGCAGAAGCCTGTTACTCGCTTCTCTAAAAGTGCTGCAGGAGAGAGAATCATGGAAATTGCATACCCCGATCCCCTCAAAGAGAAAAAGGATCTGTCTCCGACAGATTTTACTGTGACCCAAGTCACAATGGGGACATCTTCTGAAAGTCTTCAGGGGGAGGCTCTTTCCGCAGTTGATGCCCTCTGCAAAAAGCTTCAAGAGACAAAAGAAGAGAAAAGGCTACTGAAGGAGCAAAATAAATATCTGCTCCAAGCCTTACAGAAGATGGGTAGTGCGCCTCCCACAACTGCCGCCGAGACTTCTGAGCTTCTCAGCCAGGAGAAAATCAACGAGTATGCAAAGATCGGTGAGCAGGGAATGGCCATTTCCGCTTGGAGGAGTCAAATCCTTAAAGACAGCGAAAAAGTGATCGCCGAGTTCTCTGACTTGTACCTGAATATCAGTAAGGCGAACAAGGAGCTCCAAGCGTTAGCGGGGCCCATATCAGAAGAGTTGGAACATGCTAGACTGCAACACGAGACCTTTCAACAAATGTTCGACTGTTCAGTCGAAGATCTGGTCAAGTTCGGTGTCTTCGGCCATCCAAGGGCCCTCAACAAAACCATGTCCACTCTGGACTACCGGGTGGATCAGCTTGAATTTGTTCTGGAAAAGATCGACAAGGTAAAGGAAGAGGCCCTGGATGCAATGCATCAAATGGAGCGAATTGTTCTCAACATGTCTCCAGGGTTGCTCACTCCTTCCTTTGCCATGAGGTCAGCTGATGAAACCATCCGGATCTTCAAGGAGATCACTTCTCAAGGAACGGGGCTAGAGGTCACATTTGACACTGAATCTATCAACAACCTGCTGGCCTGTAGGGACTTCATCGGGTTCCTCATTGAGGCGGAAAAGGATTATTCCAAACTTCCCGAAAAGCTCATAGATGAGCGGGAGACTTGTGAAGCGATCAACGAGCGGCACAAGGATCCTTCCCAGGATCAATTTGGGCCAATGATCAACAAGTTTTTGGAATACCGCGCTCAGTTCCATATCTCGTCACCTGAGTAGCAACAAAAGCAGGCTACTCCCTTTCGGCCGCAAGATGATGACGACGAGTAGCTGCCGCTTCTTCTTCTTCTTCTTCTTCTTCTTCTCCCTCTTCTCCGACTTTCTTGTTGGAAATGTCTAAAATGTGTTGACACAAATGATGACATCATCCATGTTGCATCATGGGATGATGTCATCCATCAAGTGGTCAAAAGTTAACATGACTTTTAGATATTTTGTAAATATCTTTGTAAATAGGTGGTTGGCTCCTTTTTTCCTTCTCTCCTTCTCCTCTTCTATATATATTGGAAATACTTGTTGTATTCAAAAGTGTGAACATTTTTTAGATAAAAATAGAAATGAGAGAGAGAAAGACTTTGAGCTTATCTTGTAACAGAAGAAAAACAGCAATACAAATATTGAGGCTCTTGTACTAAATACCTGTGTTATTACATCAGAGCTTTCTTATGTTAGATCTGTATGTGTTTATTCTGTTAGATTCATATCTACCTTTTTGTCATTTGCTCATCAGTATTGCTTTGTTCGTTTATGTAAGTAGGTTTGGCTCTGTTTACTACCAATCCCAAAAACATAAACTTCCTGAACTTTCTGCTTTGGAATTCATTTCTTTTTCTTCCTTCGGACCTGCTCTTTCTCTCTCTCCCCTCTTTCATTCCTTTCTTTTCGCATTCTGAAATAAACCTACGGGGATGAGATCCTAAACCCCCGAAGGCGGAATACTGTAAGATTTGCACAAGATTCCTGCTGGTAGAATAGCAATAAACCAGTTTCGCTTTGCTGACTCAAAAGAGGGGCTATGCCCTACACACTGTTGGCTCGTCTATCCATAGATTTGTCTAGGCGACAGATTTTCGGACCAACAGTTTTTGGCGACTCTACTGGGGAACGAACGGATCTATCGGATCTATGAGGGTAGTAAGATAAAAAATCAGAAAAATCACTATCTGTTTGCAAACTTGAACTTTCTGTTAAAAATCCAAAAATTTTGCAAAAGTGCTCCGAATCGAAAATTTTCTTCTGAGATCCATAAATCGGGCCTAGTTAGAGATCTTTAGTTCGCTGAGTTTTTTTTAAAAATTAGTATTTTGCTGTAGATCTGAATTTTTGACTGTTTACCAAAAGTTTGAAACCCTCTGAAAAAGTCAAAACCAGATCTGAAAAACAGCTTGCTAATCTTCTCCATCATTTTATCCTCGCTGTTATTTGTCATTAACCGCAATCGGTTTTCTGAAGAGGATAGTTTTTAAATATTTAGAAAAGTGCCTGCTGCTGGTTTTTGACAGAAAAACCAGAAAATCAGCAAGTACACCCAAAAAGAAATTTTAAAATCTACGCTACAATATCGTAGATCAGGAAGACACGCTGGCAGGTGAACCTTTTACACGCAGCAGGAGAGATCGCGGAGAAACTGATCCTACTTTCGATCTGCTTCAAAGGCATAATTTCAGCGTAACGTCGGCACATTTTTCAACACTAAGCTCAGCTAACCGGTCATCCAGGAGCGTCTCACCTCCACAGAGAAAGAATCTTTCACAAGGAGCATCCACGTCCATTTGTAGTGTTTTGCTGCTCATCAGAACCACACTTCCAGCTTGTGTGCTTTTTCCAGTTTTCCGAATGGGCTGGTACCATGGGGAAATGCTATGGGCCCTCTCGCACTGCCACATCCAGTTCACACGCTCCCTCACGGAAATAGAAATAATTTTCCCAAATTTGATGGGAGCGGAAATCAAAGCACGGATTCCCACATATCTGCATTCATTATGTCATGCAGTATTTTGGATGTGACTCACGAAGATGTGTCGGTTCACCTTTTTCTGGAAACCCTACAAGGGCCTACAGCTGAATGGTTTCAGCATTTGCCAGCCGGATCTATTACCAGTTGGGCCACCTTGCGGGATGCTTTCGAGGACAGGTACAAGCCTTTAGAGGATGCATTTGCATTATTATCACGAATTACTCACCTGAAGAAAGAGGCCAATGAGGACCATGCGTGATTTTATCACCCGGTTCAATGCACTAATCAACTGTGTTCCTGTTGCCATGCTCCCCACACCGGAAAATCAGAAATGTTTCTTCGTGAACACGCTATGAGCTCAAAAGTTAGTTTTCTTCGCTCCTTCAAGAGCGAGTGGCTACCTTAGTTCTCACTTAGGCCGCTGCCATCCGGATAGAAGATAACCTAATAATATCCGGCGAGTTGAAAAAGGAATCAGCCAAGTCCAAATCTTCAGACCCTCCGCCTACTACTTCGTCTGATCCGGCATTTCAAAAAATGGCAAACGACTTGCTCGCAATGAAGAAGCAGTTGGCCCAGGCTTCTAGTTCTTCATACCGAGACCTTCCAACGAAGGAGTTTCGTTTCCAATAATGTGCCCCATATAGGCCGCGTCTACCCACGACTGCTCCACGGTTAGCGTTTGAGGCTCCTCCGGTTAATGCTTTGGCAGAAATTGAAGAGGAAGAGCAGTATTATGAAGAACCTTCGTCTCAAGGCAAAGGTGATCAAGATGTCAGTGAGCGGACTGGTGACTCTACTATTGGATATATGGAATTTAATGAGGAAGAATCCGATGAAGAGGAGGGTACTCAGGGTTTATGCTAGTGAACAATCATATGTTGTTTTTACCCCGCTCGCAAGGAAAAGAAGCAGAGATTGCTGCCCATGTGCAGAAGGAGAAGGTCGTGTTAAACGTGCACCTCCAACCATTGCTAGAAGAGGTGATCCTCTTCCTACTCAATTCCCTGTTAAGTCTTTTACAAAGAAATCTTTTCCCCCCGTCTCTCCTCCAAATCAGCCCCTCTCATGTTCCTATTAAGGCCAAGTAATCCTACTCCACCATCGCGGAGTAAAGGACTCATTCCTTCACCAACGTAACCCTTGGCCGCCTTTGATATCATAGATCATGCAAAAAAGACCAAGATCCAAATGTCTGAAGCTGAGTACCTTCAGTCAAATCCCGAACAGCTTGTAATATTAACTAAATATATTCAGAGTCACTCTGTTATACCTAAGTAGGTTTCCCCTAAAAGGAATCCTTTCCACTCCTCCCGAATCTCACATAAATTTTGCTTCAACATCTGCATCAGGAAAGATTGAACCTTTTTATCTCTCCCTCCTGATCAATGGCCACAAGTTGAGTAACTGTATAATTGATTCTGGAGCTTTGGATAACGTCATGCCAGCAAGAATTCTCCCATGCTTTAGGCCTTACTCTCACTCAAGCCGTTTGGCAGATGTTATTCTCTTGGAAACCAAGCAGGTTCCGCTGATTGGTCAAATTAAAGACACGTAATTTACATTTGCCGAATTCCCTGACAAGAGGGTAAAAATGACCGTCCTCATCGCTGACATTCCAGCAGCCTATGGCATTTTGCTGGGAAGAATTTTCTGTAGCGAAGTTGGTGGGGAAATTCATATGGACTGGTCTAAAGCTAGGATTCCCGTCAAAGGTGTAATGCAGACATTAGAGCCAGAATCACAAAAGAAATACTTGGTTACTAGCTCCGAAGACCCCAAAGCTCAAATCCTTTTTGAGTCATCAGGGATGGGGAACTATTTCTTGTCTACTGAGACAGACAAAACGGGTGTTCTCGTTCAGGAAAAAGATCTTAATAAGATCTGGACCTTGTAGTTTGATGGCAGCTGTGCAACTAGTGGATGTGGCACTGGGGCTGTGCTGATATCTCTCGAAGAGGAGGTGATTCCTCTCTCTTTCAAATTGCAGTTTTTCAACACTAACAATACCGCTGAGTATGAATCTCTGTTACTCGGTATGCAAGCCGCAAAAGAAAGAGGAATTAAAAATCTAAAAGTGCAAGGTGATGCAGAGTTGGTTGTAAACCAAGTCAAGAGGATTTATCAAGTGAAAAATGAGAGGCTCAGGCACTACCGTAATGTAGTTTGGGACAACATCGAAGAATTCGATGCTTTTTCAATTGAATCCATTCCAAGAGCCCAAAATGACATGGCCGATTCATTGGTCGTTTCAGCATCTCTCATGCTCCCACACCCAGGTTTGAAAACAGACAAATACACCATTGAGGTGGTTTTCTGCCTGAGCGTGCCAGACAATTCTCATCACTAGCAAGTTTTCAATGATGACAATCAACTCATTGCCTTCCTAGAAAAATCAGAAAATTTTAAGGAGTTGCATTTCGAAGGATCCACTTCTGAGTGCCGTGAATCAGTCACCGGTCAAAACCACGAGTCCAAAGAGAACGACGGCATATGTCAGCTCAAAGGAAATAAAATTCCGAAGGGCCTGGTTTCTCTGGAACGCTTGTTTGACAGGCATGACCGTTTTGTGAAAAAGAAGAGGCGAGATGATCCTGACTCATCCCCAGAAAACGAACCGGTTAATTTAGGTTCGGAGACACATCCGCAATTTGTTAACATTGGGAAATTTTACACACCAGAAGAGAAGCGGAAGTTTTTCAAGCTGCTGAAGAAATACATGGATGTATTGGCATGGTCCTATGCCAATCTAAAGTCTTTCAAGCCAAAGGAAGTTCAGCATGGCATCCCGTTGAAAGAAGACGTCAAAGCCTTTCACCAAAAGCAGAGGCACTATAATCCTAAGATCTCGGGTACTATCCAGGCTGAAATTCAGAAGATGTTAGATGTGAGAATCATCTTCCCAATCCATCACAGTACTTGGGTAGCGAATATTGTTCCAGTATGCAAGAAGAACGGTGAAATACGCATATGCGTTGATTTTCGCAATCTGAATCAGGTGTCCTTAAAAGACAACTACCCACTTCCTATAATGGATCAAGTTCTGCAAGCAGTAACTGGATCAGAGATGCTGTCCATGCTTGATGGTTTTTCAGGATACAATCAAATTGAAGTCTCGCCTGAAGATCAATTCAAAACAGCATTCACAACTCCCTGGGGTACATTCGCTTATAGCAGAATGCCTTTTGGCCTGACCAATGCTGGTGCCACTTTCCAGCGGGCTATGGACTTGGCGTTCAAAGGTATGATGGGAAAGGTCATTTTGGTTTATCTAGATGAATTAACTATGTTCTCTAAAAAATGAAGTGATCACTGTGATCATTTGGAGCAAGTATTGGCCAGATGCCGAGAGCACAGGATTTCTCTAAACCCAAAAAATTCTATTTTTGGGGTCACTGAGGGAAAACTTCTAGGGCATGTCGTTAGCAAGGAGGGAACGAGGATAGATACTGAAAGAGTTAAGGCTATTCAGGACCTTACTCTGCCTACAAGCAAGACTGGCGTTCATTCTTTTTTCGGAAAGGTGAACTTTCTTAGGCATTTTGTTCCCGACTTTGCCGAGAAGACTCATCACATATTGAACATGATGAAGGGGTCACCAACTTTCAGATGAAGCGAGGAAGGGAAAAGGTCGTTTGAAGAAATAAAAGCTTCTGTTGCTCATGCACCGGTCTTGGTATGTCCCAATTTCTCCAAAGATTTTATCTTGTATAGTTATACATCTGAGCATACTGTGTCTGCAATATTGATGCAAAAGAATTCAGAAGACGTTGAATCCCCGATTGCGTTCA
This sequence comes from Taxus chinensis, assembly GCA_019776745.2. Classification (NCBI taxonomy): domain Eukaryota; kingdom Viridiplantae; phylum Streptophyta; class Pinopsida; order Cupressales; family Taxaceae; genus Taxus; species Taxus chinensis. The sequence continues at coordinate 279,637,181 of CM034155.1, forward strand.
TGAGTTCTCCTCTCAAGCCTCACAAACTAAAGATGAATCAACTGGAAAAGCATGCCTTTGCCATTGTCAAAGTAGTTAAGAGTTTCAAGTACTACATTTTAAATTCTCATACAGTAGTACTGGTTCCCGACACAGCAGTGAAGTCAATCCTAACTCAACAGGAGTTAGAGAGCTTGCGAGGAAATTGGATTGCGAAGGTCCAGGAGTACGATCTGGATATAAAACCAACCAAGCTGGTAAGAGGCAAGGGCCTATGTCAGCTTATGGCTGAAAACAAAATTTCAGAAAGCCCTAAGGAAAAAGATGACTGTATCAATGAAGTGCAAAGCCTTCTGGAGGAAGCCAATTCTCTGCCTCTGGTCCTATTTGTTGCAACCAACGATGAGTGGTATTCAAATATTGCTTTCTTCCTCACTTACGGTGAATGTCCAACTCACCTAACCACAAAGGATAAGCATACTATAAAGCTCAGGGCAGCCAAGTATGTCATCTGGATGATGGTTTATACAAGCGCGGGATAGATGGTGTCTTCTTGCGATGTGTCGACAAATCCCAGCTGGTAAAACTACTGGAAAGTTTTCACAATTCAGCCTGTGGGGGGCATTTCTCTTCCTCCGTGACTACACACAAGATCATTTGAGCCAGGTACTATTGGCCGACACTCTTCCAAGATACAGCTACCTGGGTAGCAAAGTGTGAACCTTGCCAATAGTTCGTCGGCAAGCCCAAGTTGGCTGCTTTTCCCCTAAGGCCGGTTATTGTCAACGAACCATTCAGGCAGTGGGGAATTGATTTTATTGGTGCACTCAATCCCCAATCGAGTGCCGGACATAGTTATGTCCTAACAGCAATGGATTACTTCACTAAATGGGTGGAAGCCATACCTGTCAGACATGCCTTTTCTGAGGTTGTTTGCAATTTCATTAAAGAAAATATTATTGTCAGGTTTGGCGTCCCCAACAAGATTGTTGCTGATAATGCTTCTAATTTCTCTTCTCGAGAAGTTATTAGTTTTTGTTATGAATATGGAATAACTTTGGCTCATGCCTCAGATTATTACCCTCAAGGAAATGGTCAGGTAGAATCCAGCAACAAGAACTTGGTGACCATCATACGAAAACTAGTGGAAGCAAATCAACGAATGTGGCACAAGTCCTTATACGACGCTTTGTGGGCAGACCGCATCACTCCCAAGAGGTCTCTCAGTATGTCACCTTTTCAAGTGTTATATGGCACTGATGCCGAGCTTCCCATTTCCGTTGAACTCCCTGCCCTGCACTTGGCACAAGCCATTGAAGATGAAACTTTCCAGAATTCTCTAGAAAGGAGGATCATGTATCTGGCAGAACTTGAAGAAAAGAGAGTACGGGTGGTCAACAGGATCACCGAACATCAGAATCAAGTCAAGAGACTGTTTGATAAGAAGACCAAGTAGAGGGATTTTCAAGTAGGAGACCTCGTCCTTTTGTGGGACAAGCAAAGAGAACCAAAGGGCATGCACGGAAAGTTGGATTCTCTATGGAGAGGGCCTTTCAAAATCAAGCAACTCAACGGAGAGAATAGTTTCTATCTCTCATATCTGGATGGGACCGAACTCCCGCTTCCTTATAGCGGGCAGCATCTGAAGATCTTCAGGAAGTAGAGCTTGCTCTCTTCTTTGTACAGTTTACTTTAAGTTGTGTGTTTGCTTTCGTCGTTTGTTTGCTTTTGGTTTGTTTTGTGTGTTTCCTTTGTTCTCCCTCTGGTCCCCCCTTGTTTTTGACTCTGTTACCCAATGGATAGGCACAAGTGATCTGGGATTCTCTACCCCTGAGTTTGCTCAGGGATAGTCCCCAGAAAGAGCCAGCTGTTATCCCGTAGAATTGGCAAGGGAAATTTTACCGATAACCATACCGAAATTTTGTTCCGATCCCTCGTTAGGGATCCCTTGCGTTCGAAACGTTGCAAAATCCCTTCCCGGGAAACCTGGTTTTTCGAACTTAGTCTTTTGACTCTTTTTTGGTTGGGCGCATGGAATCACTATGTAACACCAACTTTTGGTGTGCCCCCTTTAAACCCTTTGGCGCATAATTTTCAGTGTCAACACGCCTTTTGGTGCGCCAAAATGTGTTGAGTCTTCTCTGCGTGCGCCAAGGCGCATGCGCCTTCGTGTCAACACAATTTTTGTTGTGCCACTTTTTGGTGCGCCAAAGGGCGCACATAATCTTATTGCAACACAATGTTTTGGTGTGCCAAAGGGCACACATATTCTCATGTCGACATAACTTTTGGTGCACCAAAGGGCGCACATATTCTCATGTCGACATAACATTTGGTGCGCCAAAGGCGCGCTTAATTTCATGCTGACAAATGCTTTCGTGCGCCAAGGGCGCATGCTTTTCCATGTCGACAGTGGTTTTGGTGCGCCCTTTACAAAGTGGGTGGTGCATTTATGACTAGCTCACCTATATATATGTGTTTTTGCGCGCCCAAATGTCATTTTCACTAGTCGCAGAGCACGTGATTTCTTTTATCAGAGACTGTCAGCCCCTGCCTCGTCGTTTTCAAACACTTTGTGGACCCGTTACACGTCTCCTACTATTTATCCAGGTAAGAGGTTCTTACCTCTCTTGTGCGTTTTGCATTTTTGTTTCTTGGTGTGCTCGTGGTCTGGTTGTGGTTTGGGAGTATTGAAATATTGATCTGGTTCTCTTTCCCCCCCCTTCCTTTTCACTTTCTGTCTTTCCCCTTTTTCCTCCTTTTTCCAGAACTGTTGGTAGAGGGAGTTGTCTAAAAACATGGTCTGAAATACTTTAGATTGAACCATTATGTCACCCAAAACAATCTCAGAAATAAAAGGAAGAAAGGAGGGTTGAACCATGTAGAAACTATGTTTTTCCTTTGGGCACATCTGACCACCTTGCAACATGAACAAAACCCACGCCAATGGCGCACCCATTTTGACTGCTGCATCATTAACTTTTGCACCCTTAAGGCGTGCCTCCTTCACATGCTGCAAGCGCTAAACTTGTGCCCCAATGCCACACCAACCTTCCTTGTTGCATCACATTTCCATGCACCAATGGCGCACCCAGCATCTATGCAACACAAGCTTTATACGCGCTAAGTATAAGTCTTTGAAGGCGCAGGCGCATCCCTCCTTACAGCAACATTATGTTGTGTAAACTCTTCGTGCACCGCGCCATATTCCCTTTGGTGCATGAAAAGTTCATGTTACACAAACCATCCATGCGCCAAAGGGCGCACCAAATCCCAATGCAACACGAAATTTTAATGCGCCCTTTGTAAAATGCAATCTGCAGTATGCATGCGCCATGCGCCTTTGGCGCCAGTTTTATCCTTGCAACACCCTCTTCCTGTGCGCCTTGCCTATTTAGCCCTGTAAGCTGCAATTTTCATGCGCCCTGCGCCCTGAGCCTCAAAATAACTAACTCTTTCTTCTGTTAGCACTTCAATGGGAAATCAGATGACTGATACAACCTTTCTACATTGGGTTTCCCTTTTTCTTCATGCAGATCAGCAAATAAACTTGGAAGAACATATGTCAACATCCAGCAAGAGACCTATCAAATCGAAAGGAAAGGCTAAGCTTACAGAGGAAGAAATGAAATACAAATATCAGAGGGTCAGAATGCCAGAGTCCCAGGCCGAATGCAGCATGGACGTCAGAGACTTAGAATTGGGGCATATCGATATGGAGGAATTCTGGGCCAAAACTCAGAAAGTTACAAGGAGTCCATGGATGGACAAACTAATAGGCAGTGCCCTGCACTTCGCCGGAGGAATCCCAGTCAGCGCCGTCAACAATGAATTCTTGATGGTGATTGCCCAGTCTTACAACAAAGACACAAGGTGTGTCGAAAACAGCAAGGGCGAGGTGGTCATTAACCTCACTGCCCGTCATTTTGAGCTCATACTCGGCACCCCTCACCACTGGCACTTTGTGGCCATCAGTCAAGCAGAATGTATCAAGGCCTGGGATGACAACGAGGATCAATGCATGCAGCTAATGAATGAAGTATATTTGAAAAACAAGAAGGTAGTAACTCGGTGGCCCCAGATCATCCACCGTAGTGACTTCTCAGAAGAGCTCAGCGATACCATTACCTTCCTGAGCAGGGTCTTCGGGCTTTCTGACACCCATTACTTCCATAAATGGATGCTGAGGTACTTGGAAACAATGAACAAGAATGTGCCTGATCAGCGCTTTTGCTGGGGAGAAATTATAAGCAATACCATTTCCGAACAGCTACAACAATTCAGCACAACGGGGGTATTCCATATGAACTCCTACATGGTTTACGCTGCAGCATCAGAGAGGGATTATCCAGGCCTGACGCGGAGTGGAGTTTGGCCTCAGGTCAAAATATATGAATATTATCCAGAATTGAGGCTGGAGAATAGCATCGCCCAATTCACCAAAATCAACGGGGCCAGAGGTCACATTTGACACTGAATCTATCAACAACCTGCTGGCCTGTAGGGACTTCATCGGGTTCCTCATTGAGGAGGAAAAAGATTATTCCAAACTCCCCGAAAAGCTCATAGATGAGTGGGAGACTTGTGAGGCAATCAGCGAGCGGCACAAGGATCCTTCCCAGGATCAATTTGCGCCAATGATCAACAAGTTTTTGGAATACCACGCTCAGTTCCATATCTCGTCACCTGAGTAGCAACAAAAGCAGGCTACCCCCTTTCGGCCGCAGGATGACGACGATGAGTAGCTGCTTCTTCTTCTTCTTCTTCTCTCTCTTCTCCGACTTTCTTGTTGGAAATGTCTAAAGTATGTTGGCACAAATGATGACATCATTCATGTTGCATCATGGGATGATGTCATCCATCAAGTTGTCAAAAGTCAACATGACTTTTAGATATTTTGTAAATATCTTTGTAAATAGGTGGTTAGCTCCTTTTTGCCTTCTTTCCTTCTCCTCTTCTATAAATATTGGAATACTTGTTGTATTCGGGGGTGGACATTTTTTAGATGAAAATAGAAGTGAGGAGAGAAAGACTTTGAGCTTTCTTGTAACAGAAGAAAATAGTAATACAAATATTAAGACTTTGTGCTCAATAGCTGTGTTATGCATCAGACCTTTCTTATGTTAGATCTGTATGTGTTTAATCTGTTAGATTCATATCTACTTTTCTGTCATTTGCTCATCAGTATTGCTTTGTTTATTTATGCAAGTAGGTTTGGCTCTGTTTACTACCAACCCAAAAACATAAATCTTCTGACCTTTCTGCTTTGGAATTCATTTCTTTTCTCCCTTCGGACCTGTTCTTTCTTCCTCCTCTCTTTCATTCCTTTCTCTTCACAGCCGGGAATAAATCTACTGGGATGAGATCCCAACCCCCGAAGGCAGAATACTATGAGATTTGTACAAGATTCCTGCTGGTAGAATAGCAATAAACTAGTTTCGCTTTGCTGACTCAAAGAGGGGCTATGCCCTGCACACTGTTGGCTCGTCTATCCATATATCTGTCCAGGCGACAGATTTTCGGACCAACAGATTTATGTACACACCATCCAAGATCCATAGATGATTAAACCAACAAAAGGACTAATTCAGTGGGAGAATGCTTAGTCTATTAATGATACTACAAGTGTTTCTTGTTATAATTGGTCTCACAACACTTGTGAGTTGGTAGGGCATGAAGTAAAGAGCATATTCCCTTGAGGCACAAAACCATGTTATGTCAATATGATAGGTCAAAACTCGATACCTTGTTACACAAGAGAAGGGAATCCCATGGTATTTATACGCGCCATGGAAGAACAGAGGATAAACCCACTGGAAAGAAGAAATATGCTCACATATACACTACGTGAGACAACAACATGTTGGTGGGTGGTCCACAAGGATAATCTTGTCGGATGGAATGAAATTATAATTACTCTTACTACTAGTTTCTTCAGGAGAAATTCACCTACTCAAATAAGTATTTCTCATGGTAATCATCCTGTTTAACACCACGTTCAACAGTGTGAGATACTCTGGGAAGAAGGGCATGAATATTTACCACCTTTGCTATGGGTGCATAAGTTTTATTCCACTTTACAAGGCTTTGCATGTGCTTGGTATGTGTATGCAGAACTCCATAGAGAAACTGGAAATTGGCATAATTTAATTGCAGGAATGGCCCAAACATTTGACTTCTTCTCTACAAATACTCTAATGGGAGAAGCATTGAAGGTCATGAAGTGCTTAAACATGGGAGATAACACCAAGGCTGAAGAAATCCTTTAAGAGTTATTAGATAAAGAAGAATCAGGAGCACATTTTGGTGAAGAACCAGAGGCCGATCCAACAATAATTCAACACTCTTGCCTTGAGAAAGAGAAAGGCAAAATGGTCTACTTAGTAGATGACGAAGAAGTAGATAATATGAATATAAAGTATTCAACAGGGAGGTGTGAGGTACTGGAAAATGTAGATAAGACCACACGAGCCTATCATGAACCTATGAAGACAAAGTGGGTGAATATTGGAATAGATATTGAGCCTAAGGAAGCCATAATTGAAGACTATTGCTCAGACTCTGAAGTGGAAAAAATCATAGAGTTACTAAGGGATTACTAGGACTTATTCCGTAGGGGGTACCAGGAACTTAAAGGCATGAATGAATCATTAGTGGAGATGAAGATAAATATTAAAGAAGGTGTGCACCCAGTTAGAAAGAGACCCTACAGGATGAACCCCAATTCACACAAAAAGGTCAAAGAAGAAATTGACAAAATGTTGAAGTCTAGAATTATCAGACCCATTGATGAGTCAGAATGGGTTAGTCTAATGGTGATCAGTATCAAGAAGGATGGGAGGATTAGGATATGCATGGACTACAGGGAGATGAATGATGCATGTGTAATTGATCCATTTCCTACACCATTCATTGAGTAAATACTAGAAGGAGTTACAGAGTGCGAAATCTATTCATTTACAGATGGGTTCTCTAGGTATCATCAAGTTTGGATTGCCCAGGAGGATTAGGAAAAGACAACATTTACTACTGAATGGGGTAGCTTCACCTATACTATAATGCCTTTTGGTTTGAAAAATGTGCCTACTGTATTTTTGCACATAATTGTCCAAGCATTCAAGGAATTTATTCACAACTTCTTACAAGTATATTTAGATGACTGGACAATGTATGGATTAGTTAAGGATCATTGTGACAATCTACACTTAATGTTTGAATAGTGTAGATAGTTGAGTATCTCCTTAAAAATCAAGAATTGCATATTTGCTACACCATTTGGGATACTTTTAGGACACATAATCTACAAGGAAGGTTTGTTGGTTGATCCAGCCAAGGTTACAATTATTATAGGCCTAAGGGAGCCTACCAGTCAAAGTGAGGTGTGTGGATTTTTGGGTCATACAGGATATTACAGAAAGTTTATCAAAGGATATGCCAAAGTTACCGCACCATTGGAAGAGTTACTAAAAGGGAGAGGTACATTCTACTAGGGAGAACTGTAGTAGCGTGCATTCGAGATATTGAAGGAGAAACTTACTACCACGCATATTCTGTGTTTTCCTTTGTGGGATAAACCATTTCATGTACATGTTGACGCCTCTGACATGACCAATGGTGCGGTGTCAGTTTAACCTATAGAAAGTATCGTAGATCATACTATTTTTTTTCTAGTAGAAAGCCGACTCCTGCATAGTAGAATTACACAACTGCAGAGCATGAAGCTTTGTCAATGATATATGCGCTACATAAATTCCACCAGTACCTACTAGCTACACCATTTGTCTTTTATACAGATCACATGGAATTAAACTATTTGGTAAATAAACCTATTCTACAAGGGCACATATGTCGATGGATGCTCTTATTTTAGGAATTTGAATTAGCAGTTGTGGTAAAACTAGGAAAAAGTAATTATGGACCAGACAATCTATCAAGAATACAATCAGGAGAAGAAGCATAGGAAATTGAAGATACCATGCCCGATGCACAGTTATATAGGTTCCAATGTGTGCCATCGGAAGTAGAGGACATTGTTGTCTTTCTACGAAAAGGTGTGGCACCAGAAGGAATAAAGGCCTTAGAAAGTAAACAACTTGCTATATGCTTGACACCTTTCATGTTGATCAATGGATACCTATACAAGTTAGGTCGGGATGAGGTATTACGCCATTGTGTATTGTAGGATGAGCACACGGATATTATAGAGGAGGCTCATGATGGTATTGCAGGTGGCCACTATGCAAGTGATGCTGCTACATGTAAGATTTTACTCGCTGGATTTTGGTGGGAGACCATGTATAAGGATTATAAGGAAGATTGTAAGGCATGTGATCATTCTAATGTCTTGGAAAACCAAATTAACAAGAAGAAATACCTCTGAGACCTATTACTAGTGCCAAACTATTTGAGAAATGGGCTATAGATTTTGTGGGTCCCATTTCACTAGCCACACATAGAACTGGATTGCGGTACATCATAACTTGTACGGATTATTTGAAAAGGTGGGAAAAAGCAACACCTACAAAGTACTATACACTAGCTACAGCAGCCAGGTTTGTATGGGAAAATATTATTACAAGGTATGGATGTCCTTTAAATTTGACTAGTGATAGGGGTAAACATTTTCTTAATGAGATAGTCAGAATTTTATTAGATGCGTTCATGATTGCACACCATAAGACTACACCCTATCATCCTCAGGAAAATGGAACTGCCGAGTATTTCAACAAAAAATTGTCATGTTGGAAGAAAGGATTAGGATGATGAAGTATCTGTAGTACTTTAGGAATATCAGACAACATATTAAAGGTTGAACAAAGCCACATCATTTCAGTTAGTGTTTGGCTATTCTTCCTTTGGAATATATGTTACATTTTTTACGTATTGTGCGCGTTGGAGGTCGTGATGATGAGCAAGCATTAGAAGAGTGAATTGAAAATTTAATCAAGTTGGATGAGTGAAAATCCATAACACGTTGGATTCAGAAGCAAGAAAAGGCTAGGAAGAAAGTATGGCATGACACAAACATCCGGGACACAGAGTTTGAGATTGAACAAATGGTGCTTCTCTATGACTCTATGCAACAAATCAAATTAATAAAAACAAATGATTAAGTTGTAACTATGCAAAAAAAATCTTAAAACTGTGGAATAAGACAAACATGGTTTAAAAACCATATAAAAACATTATTTAATTAATATAATTAATTAAATAATTAATATATACTATGCATAATTAATTAACCTAACAGTTCTCTCTTATGCTAATTGTCCCTAGCTTTGTACTTGGCTTGAGATTTCTCTAGCTGTTATTTGACTTTGAGATGGATTTTCTAGATCCTCTCAATAATTTTTTTCACTCTAGTGACCTCTATGTTTTGTGTCTCCTCCTCATCCTTCTTCCCAACTGCTATGTCGAGTGGATTTGTAGGTAGATTTCCCAAACATGCTTCAAACAGTTACTTCATAGTGGATGTGTATACTGCACGGTTATAGGAATGTTGAATGTAGGTTAAGGACTCATCCCAAGTCCTTGGGTATTTGTTGTTATACCCTCTGATCAACTGTACCGAAGTCCTATTCACCACCTCTATCTATCCATCTGTGTGTGGATGGAAAGTTGTGCTTCTCTATAACCTGGTATCCATCTTGTCCCAAAAAGTAGTCCAAAACTTCCCCAAGAACCTGGAATCCCTGTCAGAAATAATAGACTTTGGAAAACCGAAATGCACCCATGGATTGCAAAAGAAAAGATATGTTGCCTCATGTGCTTTTACTATATTTTTATATGTCATAAGAGTACACATCTTACTAAATCTATCAACAACAACATAGAGATAGTCATGGCCATGTTTAGACATAGGTAATCATCCTATAAAATCCATAGAAATGTCCTTGCATGGAAGATTTGGTATGGGAAAAGGCATATACAAAACCTCCTTCCTAGTCTTAGGCTTGCTAGTACAACAAATTTTACATCCACGTATAAATTTTGGTACTTATTCTTGCATATTGGGCCTATACACGTACCTTTACAAGTGGGCTAGGGTCTTACCAACACTAAAATGTCCCAGTAATTTTCAGGTATGTGCTTCCCTCATCAGTAAAATTCTATATTCTTTAGGAATGTAAAGCTTCCCCCATTGGTAGAGCATCCCGTCCTTGAGATAAAAATATTCAATCCCTCTCCTTTTAGTCCCTTGGGACTGCAATTGCTGAAATGTCACCCCAAAGTCTCTGTCCTAGGAATATGCCTCTCCAAAAGCTTCCTTCACGAAGGACTTGATCTGAGAGATAGTGGCCAAACAGGAGAATAATTCTTGTATGGGTGGCCTAGAAAACATGTCTGCCACCAAATTTGTAGTACCCTTCTTCTATTTGATCACCAAATGGAAATTTTAAAGGAACACCGTCAATTTATAGTGCCTTATATTATTTAATTTAGACTGTGCTTGCAAATACTAGAGAGGTTTGTGGCCAGTGTGCACAATTGTTTCTTTACCCACGAAATAATTATTCCATTTTTTAATTTCCTGAACTAGTGCATACATTTCGTTATCATATATTGAATATCCTTTAACTGCTGAAGTGAAAGTTTCAGAATGATAGCATACAATTTTACCTCATTGAAACAACACTGTGCCCATAGCGTAAACACTAACATCAGTCTCTACTTTAAAAGGCTATCGTAAATGAGGAGGAGCAAGTAATGGAGCATGACTAATCTTGTATTTCAATAACTCAAAGGATTTGTCTTGTTCCTTACCCCAATCAAAATCCTTACTCCTAGTCTTTGTGGCTCATGGTGGTGTTGTCCAATTAGTGATGGCTTCCACCTTATTTGGATCCACTTATAGATCTCCTCCTCCAACAATGTGCCAATGATAGATAAGTGACTATTTGGAAATTTTGCATTTCGTCATATTACAAAGTAGTTGTTTCTCCTTGAGAACTTGCAAGACTTGCTGTAAATGAGTTAGATGTTCTTCCCATGTGGCATTAAAAATCAAGATATCGTCTAGATATACAATGACACATGAATCTGTAAAATTCCACAATACATCATTCGTCAATCTCATAAATGTAGTGGGTGCATTGTATAACCCAAAAGGAAGTACTAACCATTTATACAAACCCTGTATTGTCTTCAAGGAAGTCATCCATATATCCTCCTCCTTCATTCTGACTTGGTGATAATTGGACTTGAGATCCAACTTCATGAAAAATTTGGCATGTTGAAGTTTGTCCAAGAGATCATATATGTAGGGACATGGATATATGTTCTTTATGGTGATATTGTTCAAAGCGCGGTAGTCAATGCACATTCTCCAAGAACAATCCTTCTTTGGCACCATCATAATAGGCGATCTACATGGTGAGGTGCTCAGACGTATCACCCCTTGGTCTAGTAGTTCCTGGAGTTGTTTCTTTACCTCAGTACTCTCAAGCAAGGATTTCATATATAACCCGATGCTCGGTAGAGGGGACTCTAGAAATAGCTGAATATCATGCTCTAATTCCCATTTTGGTGGTAACCCAATGGGATCCTGAAATACTTCATGAAAAGAGTGAATAATGCTATCCAAATCATGCTTTCCCTGGTTAGAAATATCTGAAACTTCCACCCCATATTTTTTATCCTCTAACAAAAGTAAACAAAAATGAATAGGATTTCCTCAATAAGTCATTTTACTTGGTTCGAACTTACCATAGTAACCTATGTCTTACCATAGTGTGCCTAGATGTTGTAGTTCATCCCATCCTTGATCCATCTTTACCAGTTATCCCTTCTCATAAATATAGCATCCCTAATATACAAGTAAGGAATCTCGAATACAACATCAAAAGCATCAAGTGGAATAAAATCAGCTTCAAAAACATCAATATACTGAGAATTTATCCCAAACTTGACCTTAAATCTTCTTGTTACTTGAATTTCAACACCCTTCTTCACCCAACCCAAAGGATAAGGGTGTGGATGCTCGTAACTCTCAAGACCAAGATTCTTTACAACTACTTCAGAAATCAAGTTAGACTGAGAACTTGTATCAACCAAAGAATTTACGTTAGTTCTATTGATCTGGATTTTGATCTGGAATAGTCTACTCATCTCCTCTTCCTAGATGTCCATGTTGGTGGCTGTGCATCCAAGCCTTTTGTATACATCAGATTCATCTTCGATTTCCACCTCCCCTTCTGTTTTTACAGTTTCCGTGGACTTCTTTGAGTCCTTGGTTCAGTTCTTTGGATGTAACTATGGATGTAACTTCCAACATGTAGCGTCAGTATGACAAGTGATATCAAAATTCTTGCAAAAATTATTGGGATATTTACAAGTATTTAAAGTAGTGGCAGCTTATTTACCTTTCCCTTTCCACTTACCCTTGTTACTTGTTTTCCCATACTATTTTTTCTACTGATTTGTCAACTGATTTACCCTTGGCTCTACTTCTCCTTGCTTGTTTTCATCATCTATGTAGTATGCCTTCACAGATGCCTCGTTGCAATCTTTGGGCTTTGTGGAGATGAATTTTCTTTGAAGATGAGTGTGAAGTCCTCCCAAGTACTTAGGAATAATATCCTCATCCTCCAAATCCATGTTTAGCAACATGGCCTACATCTTAAACTCTATAGTATAGTTTTGCACACTTTGACCACTGCCTTGTCTAAAATACTGCCATTTAATCATTTTTCAGTCTTGTTACTAATAGGATAAAAGTTAGCTCTAATTAATTCTTTAAATTCTTGCCAAGATTTCACAATAGGATGCTTCTTATTTTCACAAGTGGTTAGATGAGTTTCCCACCAAACCAGAACGTGTCCCTCCATTTTGAGATGTGTAAAGGTGATCCTTTATGCCTATTATCTCTTGAAAGTGCACCCTGTAGAGAGAGGGTTATAGGTTTTCTAAACTTATAAAAGTGGATCTTTCTCTTTCGTTGGTACAATGGAAACACCTCAGGTCTGTGGATATACCTATTTTGAGGTGAGTCTCTCGTATCAATGTCGGTTCCTTATTGATGTATCCTAAACTAATTTTCTGGGGTTTTAAGGGTAAAAGAACACCTAATAAGATTTAAACTGAGGTGATACACCAAATTTGTATGATGTATTTGATTGAGTATATGCATAATTGATATAGAAAGGATTTTTTATGCACAAGCCAACAGTTTTCTGAAGATAATTAAGGGTAAACACTTGGATGTATTGAGGGATAAAATCACAACAATACTGCTAAGTTACACATACACATTGATATCATGCAAAAATTACTGAATTTGTATCATGGTAAGATAATTAATTAAGGAATTCAAACTCACAAGATTAAAGGAAACATACAAAAGGCTACAAATAATTGGAAAGGTAAAGAATACTTCACATTCAAAGGGAAAAACTGGCAAAAATATTTCTTCAGCACTCCTGTATCTAAAAGTCCTCCTCTAACTCCCTTTTGTGATTTTCCAATGCACACAATATATGGAAAAATATTTCCCACCCTTCCTAAAATAGGCTAAAATTGTACTCACCCATGCATCCTATTTTTATCCTTCATCTATTAATAAATAAAGGAATAAAAACAGAACATGCAAATACAAAGAGGCATTAATAGCCATTAGTTACACTTTAGTCAACTACAGTCGACTGTTCTATTTTTAAGAAAAGCATATCTATAATTAAGAAAAGCATAAGTGGATGATTTGCTAAAAAAAACATTACTTGATGAGCAAGCTTTCTTTCCTGTGCATGTAGATTTATCTTCTTGCTAATATGTCCTTTTTTGAATTTTTTGAAGGCGTACAACTTTACTCTTTGTGGGTGAGAAAAATTAATAACTTTCTGACCATGGTTGAATCTGGTGAACTTAAGACTCAAATCAAGATGCAAAATATTACAGACTTAATTATTTTTGGTAATTAAATTATTAAGCTCCATTTGTCTCAGCCAGGCTCTGTAAAATTTCTTTCTTCAGCCATTGATGAAAACATGAAGATCTATTCTTTACTAGGTGTTTCTCTTCTACGTGATCTCAACCTATATTTTGGTATCCCTCCTTTGATATGACATTAAGACTTCTTAATTTCTTCTTGATTCTGTAATTTGTTTAATACCACATTTCCTTTTATTACAACTTTGATATGTTTGCTGGAAAGTTTTAAAAGGCCCATTTCACATGGCGAAGCCTTGTCAAAATTTCCTCAGAATCCCTTCTTCTTTAGTTGAAATCGGGAACATATACTTATGAATTATCTACTTCATGTACCATAGGATGGAAATCATTTGAGAACTGTAACCTTTATCTAACAGTGAAGGCTGTAAAACATGATTTATTTTCTTCTTTACGACAACCTACACCTGCACATTTAAGGAAATAGTTAGAAAATATTTAGGCTTTTTTTCCTATCTTAAATCCATAGTTTTCTTTTCTCTTTCCTCCTTCATCCTGAGCGAGTAGATCATGTATGCAGTATGATCTTCAAGTAATCTATATATCATGTTGTTAAGAGATCCATATGCACAAAAAACGACAATGTAGGAATATGGATTAACTCTGAGCTCTTAAGTGATAATATTCCTCTTTTCTTCTTTTCAGGTACAATACTTCCAGTGTTGAAGATGAAGAGGGAATAAGATAAAGATGAAGATACATAAACAAAAGGATAAGACCCAAAGTAATTATTGGTTCACTCATACACCTCTATTTTCTCTTTCATGCATGTGTACCTTTTATTTTAGTAGTTGTAGTTTACTTTCAAGTTACATCCCACAACTTGTGTGGGAACATTTGAAATTCCTTATGAATAAAGCATTGAATTGTGAAATTGAGTTGTGTATTTCTTTCTGCATTTTTGTTTTCTAGTATGGATTGTATGATGATTTAAATAACTCAATAATATAATTGAATGTCTTAATCATGAAGGAAGAATATTAAAAAATACCTATAACATCCAATAATGAACTCTGATTTCTTTGCAATCTATAATTATGTTTGATGTTCCAGAACTTGGCATTTCATCTATTCTACAATTAGATGTCTTCATCAAGACAACACAACTATCCTTCAGGGCTTTGTGTTTTTTTGCTGAAATATAGTCATAAAATTGTAGACTATGTTATCTATTATATTTTGTGACAGCACACATAGCTAGCAGACTTTCATTTAATCATTAATTAATTCAATATTAAAAAATTTCTATGAAAGATAAACTCCCCTAGGTTAGGTATACTTCACTAATTCTATCCATTGTAATGAAGTTTCGAGTTTCCCATTTTTACACAACGTGTAAAAATTGTCAACATTTCTTGAAATCCTACAGGGAAATCTACCTGACTCGCTTGTAAACTATTTCCTTGCTCTTGTCTCATTGGGGATGGAGTCTAAAGCATGTAACCAAAATATGCCTTTTTGAAGGTCCAACCCTTCCAAAAAAAACTAAAACTAGGAAAGATTTTGGTAAACCAGATCATGTGCACAAATTCCCTTATTGAATTGAAAAACATTTTAATATGCATGGATTGCACTTATTGAAGGGAAATTATACTCTAAAAAAAAACTATAGGATGTTCAATAGCAATGTTTGAGAACACATACCATTCAAATGAATGGGAAGTTCCTCTCTATTTAGCCTTCGAGAGATGAAAAACATTGTGTTCTTTGTAAGTTGAAATCATATATCAGGACCACTCCAACAAATTGTATCAAAGTCCACGAGTCTTCCTGGATTGTGCACAATCAACATCCCACTTTAACACAATGTCTCCTTCATTGAAGATTCTAAATTTCACTTTCTTACCAGAAGTCTTCTTCATCTGTTTCTAATTCTTTTCCACGTTTGAATGATGCTTGATCTCTTAGCTCTTATAATTCCATTAATTCTGCATAATGAACCTATAATGGTTCATTTTAAAGTAGCTCCATTTGATGCAGCAAATCTGATGCAGGTAACTCAACTAAAAAAGGAATTCTTGACTTCTCCTTCATAAACAAGATTTTATGGTGAGTTACCAACTAGATCTTTTAGGAGTCACTTTATCAGCTCGAAGTGCTAAATTTAATATTAGATGCCAAGCTCTCTGGTTATCGTTAAGAGTTCTTTTGATCATCCTTAAATGATTATTGTTAGTACTTTCAGCTAACCCATTACCTTGTGAGTAATAGTTAGATGAATATCTTAGATAAATTCCATGATTAACAGTGCAATATGTTACCTTTGCCCCAAGAAATGCTAAATAATTATCTGATATGATAGTTGCTGGAACACCAAATATTCAAATTATACCATTCATACAAGGATAGTATCAAAGTTTCATTAGCATCTTTCAAAGCTATTGCTTCAATCTAGTGTGTAAATTAATCTATGTAGCAGTAAAAATCCACTTGTGTCCATGTGAAGAATGTGCAGGTTTATCATGCTAATAAAATCAAGAGCTTACTACATAAAAGGTTGATAAAATGAAATAGGATGTAAAGGTAGAGAAGACAAACATTCTTTTCCAATAAAGAAAACAAATTCCTTACACTTTATGATCCATTCAAAATAGAATCCCTTGAATATGTTGGGCCTATAGTAACTAGCTTTCATAATTTTTAAGGTTGTGGTACATGCTGAGAAATGACATCCTACAGGTCCTTCATGGAATTCTGATAATAATTGTTGAATTTTTTCATATTCAGCACATCGCAACAAGATTCCATTTATATCCCTCTTGAATAATATACCATAAATGATAACATATGGTACAACTTGTAATATTAAATACCTTCATTTATTTTTGTCCATACCCTCCAGATAAATACCATGCTCTAAATAGCTAACTAAATCAATCATCCATCTTGATTCTTAGACTTCTTGAGCAATTTTTGGTTACTGGTTTTTTGGCCGAACCATTACATCTGATTGGTGATTCTTAACTTTAGCATGTTGTTTTGGATCTTCTAATTTTGGTTCATGTTGTTTTTCCATATTAGTAATTAGGTGCTCACATAAGCCTTTTCCTTGAACTATCTTCATAACCAGGATATCAGCATCATGTTACATAACTTTTGTTAACCAACCTACTCTTTTCTAATTTAATTATTTATTTAATAAGAAAGATTTCACACTTGGATGAGAAACAAGAACATGAATTTTACTGTCTAAAATAATGTACTTAAAATTCTTTAACCCTCTGACTATTGAAAGTACATGTTTTTTAATAAATTTGTACCTTGTTTCATAATCATGCAAGATCTATCCAAAGAAAGAAATTGGTTGTTCAACATTTTCATCATTAACCTGAGTTAAAATGGTTGAAATTGTTTCAACTCCTGTAAGTACATACATTGTGAAATCTTTATCAAAATTTGGATTTTCAACAGTAAGATCTTGAGAGATGGTTTCTTTGATTGCTTCAAACACTTCTCTCCCTTCATTGGTCCAAGAGAAAGTAAACTCTTTCTTTAACATAATTGTCAATGGTTTAACCAATGCTACAAAATCTAGAACACATCTTCTAACAAAGTTGATTTTTCCAAGAAAACTATGTAATTCTTTCTTATGATGATGCAATGATAACTATGATATGGCTTAGATTCTGAAAGGATCAACTGTTAAACCTTGCTTAGAAAAAATATGACCAAGTAATTTTCCTTGATGTACTAAAAAGATAGACTTTTTGGGATTCAAAGATATTCCAAACTACCTGCATAACTGAAAATTCTACCTTAGATGTATTAGATGCTCATCTATTTTTTTTGAAAAAATAATAACATCATCTAAATAAACAAGGATAAATTTATTTAACAAGCTGTGAAAATCCATGTTCATTACACATTGAAACATTGCAACAACATTTGAAAGGCCAAAAAAAATTCTTTTGTAAGCATAAGCACCCCACTTGGTGATAAAAGTTGTTTTGTACCTATCTTCTTCCCGAGCTAAAATCTAATTGTATCCACTATAGCCATCTAGAAGAGATAGTCTATCTGAACCAAAAACTTTTCTCAAAATTCGATCTATATTTAGAAGTGGATAGTGATATTTTAATGAACCTTTATTTAGATCTCTAAAATCCACACATAATCTAATTTCTCCAATTTTCTTTCTAACAGAAACAAGATTGGATACCCAACTTGAATTCTTAACTGGAAAGATAATACCTGATTTAAACAACTTAGATAACTCTTTCCTCATTAGAGGCTCTATTTTGGGATTTACAAGCCTCTGTTTTTGCCTAATTGGCTTAGAATTTGGATGTAATTCAGTAATATGTTGTGCTAAACTAGGATCAAACCATTTTAGGTCTTGGTACCTCCAAGCAAAAATATCTTTAAATTCTTTGTAAATATTAATAAATGAATGGTTTTCAGCCAAGGAGCATATCTTTCCAAGAAACAAATTTTTCCCTTCATCAATTGAGATCTCTTCATAGTTATCAGCATATTTTAACATCTTTGTTTTGTATTTTCTTAACTGATCATTAGTGCTAAAGATGTCTTCTAATGTGACCAGACCTTGAGGTAGTTTATTTGTCTTTAACTAAACAATTTGGTCACCATATAAGTGTTGTAATTTATCTTGATTTACTATAGAGAATTCAACTTCTTGCTATAAAAATCTACAGATTTGATCATCACTTTCAAAAACCTCCAATTCAAGTCATTATCAAGTTTCAAAGGCCTGGAAATTAATTTTATATGAGGATGAATTTTGTTATTTGCAATTTGTTCCATCTTTTCAAAACTTGCACCAATTGCTACAAGTCTATCTACATGTTTTTTTTTGTTCTAGGAATGGATTGAACGTAAATAGCTTTGAAATATTCCACTAATTCTGAAACTCTATATCTGTAAGACTTCATTAGTGGATTCATACAAACATTGAAATTCCTTGATTGATAACCAACTCAGAATCACCAAAAATCTGTAGCATGTTAATACCTCTCTTTCTCAACCAAAGTAAGCCATGAATTAATGCTTCATATTCAGCTACGTTGCAAGTGCATGAAAATTGGAGACTTAAAGCTGAGAAATACCTTTCATTTGTTGGGGAAGTGAGCATCAAACCTGCTCCTTTTCCTTTCTTGGTTTTAGCTCGAAGCTTCCAAATCCCTTCCATTGGATTTTCTATTTTGGACAGCAAGGGAATTGGTGTATTTTCTTCATGCAATAAATACACACCAAACAAATGTTCTTCAAATTCTTTGAAAGGATCATGAAGGTGCTCTTCATGTGTCTTTTCATCCATAAACAAGTTAAAAACACCATCTAGTGCTCTAACATGAGCTATATTATCAAAATCAAAATGTTCTAAGGCTACATAATTAGCTACTGCATTAGAAGCGTGAGGCTCAATGTGAAATCTGGCAAACGGTTTTGAATTGATCGTAACCTTTGTCCCATAACGAGTAGTGAAAAATAAAAATACCAATCTAAGGAGAGATAGCCTCTTATTTTTGTTGTGAAGTCTCTTAATAAATAGATAACAAAGTAAGAAGGTAAGTCTACAACAGTTACATCTTGTACAATGGAAACATTGGGAAAGCATGTAATATTACCTCTAGATTTCTGAAGACACCAAGCGTATTAGTTGTAGTTCCATCCAACTATAAGACATTGTTTTCTGTCGATTCATACAACATGACCAATTTTTCTGCAATTGCTTTCAGCAAAACTATGGTACTGTGCACCATTTTCCACCATACAGTTATGAACAAGATGTTCTCTAATAGTCAGTGATAGATAAAATGGTGGTGGCTTTTTGATGCCATGAGCATTTAAGACTTTCTGAACCATCCATTTAACTTCTTTGATGCGGTCTTGGTCCATTATTCCAAGGACCATGTCTGCTTTTTAGAATTCCTTTTCTATTGTTTTAGAAGAAATATTATAGCTTAGCTAGTTCATGAGAGAGTAAATCTTGTTGTCTTGGAATAATGAGAGTATCCTCACATTGAGATGGTAACATTATGCTTTTTCATTACATCAAAAATGTTAAAAGAAGCAACAATTTTAGAGACATATTCTATTGTTTTAGCATAGGATTTGCTAAAAAATTATTCTAGCTTCAGCTTCTTTTGATATCTGAGGTATAAATAACTTTCTTGGATCAGGCCATAGCCATTTTAACTTATCTTGATACCAGTCTTGTAACACCTGTTGTTTTCCAAGGACCATGTGCATTGTTTTCTGGAATTGGGCTTATTCTGCTGTTTTATCAATGAAATCTAGGTAGCTTAGGCCTAGTTCTACTGAGAAAGTAACCCTCTGCTGCCTTGTCTTGAGCCCTAGTAGTAACTGCAATGAGATGCATCCTCACATTGAGATTGACTAAGTTCATTATAGCTTCTTTCATGAACATCAACATTGTTAAAAGCCCAGCCTAACATTTTAGGCATGAATAATGATTCAGATTGAGGTTTTAGCATACACGATTTATGTTCAAAAAAGAATTATGGGTAACTTGCAAGTTGAATGAGGTTGATATACTGAAGTACTTTCTGACACAATCCATTCTATAGCTTATATTGATTGCGGTCTTGTTCCATTTGATGAACTAAGGAGCCATGTCTACTTTCTAGAATTGCCTTTTCTGATAAGTTTTAGAATATAATCTACAACTTAGCTAGTTCATGAGTAGAGGTAAATGCTTGTTTTCCTGGATTACTTAGACTAATCCCACATTGAGATGGTAACATTGATAAGCTCTTTTCAGGTACATGCAAGCCAATGTCTCAATTAGAAGTCAACTTATTTTAGAGATAGATCTGCACTGTTTTAGCATATGTCATTTAGTGAAAAATGTATTTTACTTCAGCTTCTATAATTGTGATAGGTTGAATAATAGGTGCTATGAACCATGCCATTTAACTTATTTGCAGGTCTTGGTGCTAATGTTCCATTATTCTAAGGACAATGTCTACTTTTGAGCTTAGATGGCCTTTTCATAGTTGATGGTAGGAGCATAAATCTACTCCCTTAGACTAGTTCATAGATATAGTAAATCACTGTTTAATGCCCTAGAGATACTAAAGAAAAGCATGATCATCATTGAGATGCTTAACACTTGCTAGAATTCTTTCCCAAGTTACTGGATCAACAGATGTTAAAAGAAGACATACAGTTTGTAGAGAGCAAATTCTGCTAATTTTAGCATAGTTTTTATATGAGAGATAAATTATTCTGACTTCAGCTTCATTTTGATATTTGAGGTATAATTTAACACTTCTTGGTCATCCTAAGTTCTTACCTGCATCTAATCTCTAGATGTTCTTTACCAACTATAACACCTGTTGTTTCCTTTAAGAGATGCAAATGCACTTTTCAAAGTTTTAGGTCCTTATGAGTTGTTGTTTTATCAACTGCATAGTAAGGCTAGTGATAGGCCTATTATGTTATTTTTGATTTCTAGGTGTAACCTAATTTCCCGAGCCCTAGTAGTAATGATGGTAGAATTAAATCATGGCTGCAGTGAAGGACTGACTATGGTAAACTGAGATTTCCAATGGGTTGCCATTTCTAAAGGTCACAAACTTTCTAGGTGCTTACCCAACCTCCATTTGAGGCATGAGTAATGTTTCAGATCGAGGTTGTGCAATTAAGACTTATGTTCAGAAGGAAGTATTTGGAGTAGGGTTGATCAGTTGAACTGAGATCGATTACAAGGTTGATTACCAACTCTTCAGTTCCTTCATATGCAGAATATGACTAAGGCATTAGAAATGAATTCAGGAGGAACTTCCTGGCTTAAACGATGATCTTGTGCTGACTTAAGGCATGCATATAATTTTGCAATACTTGTCTGGTAAGGCTACCTATTTTGCTGATTTTACTGATAAAGAGCCTGATAAAGGTCTACTAGGTAATTGTTGAATCTTGCTATTCTCAATTCAAGTAATCTTATATCTGCCATAGATATGTTGTACAGATTTGTAACTTACATGTAGATCTGATTCGTTGTCCCACCCGGTGTGCCAAACAACAAGTTATCTATAATTGTGATAGGCTATAGAGAAAAGGTTGCTAGGTAATCTAAGCCTGCAAAAGGCATTGGAGGTCTTGGTGCTAATTTTCCATCTTGATATAATGGAAACTATTTTCAGGTCTGTGGATGACACCTATTATGAGGTGTGTCTCTGGGAGCAAGTCTCAGTTCCTCGCATAGACTGAATCCTAAGTTAAGATATCTGGGGTTTTAATGGCCTAATATAATAAAGAAAAGCAGATGATAAACTTGAGGCTTGATACACCAAATTGGCTATGAGTTAATTGACCAAGTATCTGGACAATTGATATAGAAAGTTTTTGTTGATGCACTAGACATACAATTTTCATTAAGAGCTCTTTTAATGCTAGACAATTGGATTCTATTGAGAGATAAAATCACAAAAATATTGCTAAATTACACTTGACACATTAATTTCATGTAGAATTTACTCACCTAAGTAATAGAGTAAGATAATTAATTAGGGAATTCCAACTCTCTATATTTATGGATACAAACTGCAAGGTTTGTACAAATAATTGTAAAGGCAGAATAAAACTTCACATTCAAAGCTACATCCTGGCAATGAGTGATTACTATCAGAACTCTTGCATCTATAATTCCTGCGACTAACTCCCTTTAATGTGCTTTGCCAAGGCACACAATATATAGCAAATGATTTCCCACCAGTCCTAATGATAGGCTAAAATTATACTCGTTCATGCATCCTATTTTTAAGGATCATCTATTGGTAAACTAAAGGATTACTAATAGGGCATACCATTAGTAAAAAGGTCATTAATAGCCATGGCTACACTTTAGTCAACTGCAGTTGAATGTTCTATTTTTAAGAAAAGTACTGTCTATTATTAATGGAAAAGCATGAGTGGATGACGTGCTGAAGGACATTACTTGATGAGAAGGGTTATCAAAACCATGTGCTATGCATAAGGTAAAGTATTTCTTCTTGCTGATTCTTCCTTCTCTAAACAATTGCAAAGATGTAAAAAAAAACTCTTTGTGGGTGAGAAAAATTCCTAATTATCTGATGATGGTTGAATTTTGTGAACTTTAGACATGGAATCATGGTGCAAAATAATGCAAACTTAATCATTTTTGGTAATTCAAGTTCATTAGAGCTCCATTTTTCTCAGCCAAGATCTGTTAAATTTCTATCTTCAGCCATTGATGACAATTACATGCAGCTCTGTTGTCCCGAAAGTAACTTTCAATCTGTTGTACGCGATCTCAATGTAGATATTGGGTATCCCTCCTTTGATATGCAGCATTAAGACTTCGTTAATCCCACCGGGCATGTCTGCAATTTGTTATAATCTCAAAATTGCACCCTGTATTAGAGACTTTGACATGCAGGTGTTGGAAAGCTTGCTAAAATGGATCTCTCTCTTCACATGGCGATATCCCTGTCAACAGCTCAGAATCTGTGGGTATACCTATCTTTGAGGTACAGTCTCTGAACATCATAGGTATGAATTATCTTATTGATGTACCATAAGACTGATTTTCTAGGGTAAGAAGTATAACCTTTATCTAACAGTGAAGACTGTAAAACATTATTTATTTTCTTCTTTAATACAACCCGCACTTACACACTTAAGCAAATAGTTAGAAAATATTTATTCTTTTTTACCTTTCTTATGTCCATAGTTTTCTTTTCTCTTTCCTTCTTCATCTTGAGTGAGTAGATCATGTATATCAGTATGATATTGTAAGTAATCTATATATTCCCTGTTGTTAAGAGATCCATATGCACGAAAAAGAACAATGTAGGAATACAGATTAATCATGAGCTCTTAACTTATAATCTTCCTCTTTTCTTATTTATCAGGTACATTAGTTCCAGTGATGAAGATGAAGAGGGAATAAGATGAAGATGAAGATACATCAACTAAAGGAGAACACCCAAGGAAATTATGGGTTCACTCATACACCTCTATTTTCTATTTCATGCATGTGTACATCTTATTTCAGTAGTTGTACTTTCCTTTCCAAGTTACATCCCACAGCTTGTGTGGGAACATTTGAAATTCCTTATAAATAAAACATTGAATTATGAAATTGAGTTGTGTATTTCTTTCTACATTCCTGATTTATGGTGTGGATTGTATGATGAACTAAAAAACTCAATAATATAATTAAATGTCTTAATAATGAAGGAAAGAACATTAAAGAATACCTGTAACATCCTGTAATGAAATCTGATATGTTTGCAATATGCAATTATGTTTCCTGTTACAGAACTTAGCATTTCATCTATTCTACAATTGGATGTCTTCATCAAGACAACACAACTGTCCTTTAGGGCTTTGTGTTCTTTTGTTAAAGATAGTAATGAAATTATAGATTATGCGATCTGTTATATTTTGTGATAAACACACATAGCTGCAACTTCCATGCATTCATTCGGTAACAATATTATCTGAAAGAAAAACTCCCCTATCATAGGTATACTTCACCAATGCTATCCATCGTAAAAACGTTTCGAGTTTCCCATTGTTGCACAAGTGCAAAAATTGTCAACAATGCCTCAGTGACATTATGGATGCTAAAGTAGACTTCTAAATATTAACCATTTATCAAGGAACTCTGCATCTAATTGTCCTTCAAATATTTTAATCTCAACTTTTTTCTCAACTTTAAAGGGAGTATGATAAGATTTTACCTTTTCTCTTGCATTTGAAGTCTCTTCTTTATGCTCTTCCCCATAAATTTCCTCATGGTGGCTCCTTCCTTTGCCAAACTTTTCGGATAAGCCCCGAACCACTCAGTCCATGGAGTTTTTCTTGAAAGAAGTTTTCATCTACAAAAATGAAAGTTCTTCTTGCCTTCAAAACATCCTATCCATCATGGTCTCCAACATCTCGATACTACGGACCAAGTTCTCTTCCTGCATTTGTCCCAAAATTCTCTGTTTCCACTTCTTTGTAGAAATTTTTAGATTGCAAGGTAAAGATTCTTCACCTTGATATTTTGTCACTGTCATACAAATCCAAGAACGAATACCACAGTCTTGGATACTTGTTAGCTCTGATACCAAAATGATATGTAAACCCTTCAAATTTAGAATTATCCCTAGAATAACAAATTAAATGTAGTTGTTCTCCTTTCTATTAGAAAATGACAGAGATAGCTAGTGAATGAATTATGCTTATTCTTAAAATCCACAATTGCAGGAAATGAAAGAATTTATGCTCATAAACACCAATAAGGTTTATCCTAGAAACCTCCAGAGGAAGAAAAACTAGTCGGGAAGGAAAATTGCTCTTTCTTCCCACTTTTATTGGCCAATTCGAAATAACAAGTACACAATTTATAATAAGTATGAAAGAGAAGTAGATAATATCTCACACTTCCTCCCAATTACTTGTTTGCTCTATCTCAACATTCCTTTCTTCTAAAAATTACAATTCCAGAACTAATAACTTCTTACTCACTTGATTTCATGCTTCGATGATCTTATTCTCTTGTACATACAAGTATTTATAGCCTTTCTCATGTCCTCCTGGAAGAGACATGGAAAACATTCCAAATTTTGGGATGTTCATTTCATATTTTTCATTTCTATCCAAAAGAGCTAGGACCACTGCCCAATGCAAACTAGTGGTCATAGGACCGCTGCCCTAGTTGGGTGGCAGTTCTGTAACTTCTACTCTACATAGAGCGGCTGTCCTGTTACTAAAAATATGAAAACCTCGATGTCTTATTTTTCCTTCTTTGTGCCAATTGATATGATGAAGTAGTCATTTTGGATCCCTATGGATCAATCCATGTCTCCAAGCAACCACCAAAGTAACTGACCAAAGACAAGTCACACAAGAATATGTAAATGCAAAACAAGATCATGGGTCAAGACATCACAAATGAATTCTACGTGCAACTAGTTGGTGATCAATCAACAACACCTGCATAACTCTAAGAATTTGAACATTTCACTTGGAAAATCCAACCTTGCATAAACAACTTGCATGTCTAAGATAACCATCTGTAGAAAAAATATACATGATGGAGTAACAAAGTAATAAGAGAAAATATAAACATCCCCTACTCATTCTCAAATGCATATAAACAATACTCATAGGAATATAAACCACACTCATAGACATCTATGTGTAAAACAAATATCTGCATCATCATAGAATCAAAAAACAAAATCTATCCTCATGTACAAACTCACCATGTACATCCATCCATATCACCAAGATCTTTCAGAAAATCCAAGTCTCTCACTGACTAATTGCAAAGCCACATACAAATCTTGTGTTCATCAATATGAAAAACAACAATAATGCTAAGCATCTTACTAATAACTAGTGAAAATACCAGTAAACAATGTCATCAACATACTTTACAACCATCCAAAATGAAAACAAACAAGGGAAATATCAATAAACTATAAATACACATAGCTCTTACACCTGTAACCTATAACAAAATAATTTTCCTTATTTCACCCTTCAAACTATTAAACATTTCTCCCTCTTCTTAACCCAGCTGAAAAACCATCAACTTTCATCCCATAAGGGTATCTAGGAACTACAAAACAAAACTAAAAGTGACATCACCATGCACTAAACACAAAATACCTGCAAATCCTAATTTTCCACCAAAACAACATGTGCCTCATTCCACTCTAAATGTTAGCATTCTCCTCTCACTTCACACATGCATATGTGTCCAGCCTACAATTCTAATAACCATGGCTTGATCCCACTCAACATGAACTCCTTTTACTGCCTCTAACCATCAAGCTCAAAATTTCCAATATATATCAATTAGAAATAAAACAGATGAAAGAAAATATAAACTAATTCCCTTCTTAACAAATAATACTTCTACATCAAGAAATTTTGGACTTCTTGTGAAGTAGACCTTGAATCACCTTCTTTTCATTGATATGTACTCAACATATCTCGTTATATGCAAATATGTCTAAACATGACTTTTCATTGAGCATCTCATCCTTAGACTAGATAACCTTGTCCTAAAGATTCCAGCACATCCCAAAAATAAAAGTCAAACTCTAAAAATATCCATGGTGCACATTTTATTTTTGCACACAATCCAATCATAATACCAATTACTTACAACATGAAAGAAATAAAACATTAAAAATATAGAGATACCTAACCCAAATCTCTCTGGACTCACCGATAAAACTTTTTCCTCTTTTTGATTCAAAAATTTAAGTGATCCACTCCTTTTCTACATGTACACGCTGTTCTAGATACCTGAGCCTCTAAAATAGGAATCTGAACCATTCATGTCCTCTTTTGTTGCAAAACGCCCTGTGCAAACTTGCTATCATAGAAACTATCCATGATGTGTTGAAAAGTACTGGTTTACCTCTGTGATTGATGTCAGTTCATTGACCGACACCGATGTTTCTAGAACAAAAACAACGCCACAGATTGGCATAAAACACTAAACCAAGTTCCTACTCCGACCAAAAATGATAGCTGTGTTGAGATAGACATTTTAAGAAGCTTCCAAAACTTCCAAAAAAACCTTACAACAATAATACATGTAATGAAAATGTACCAAGATGAAATACATCAAATTACTAGCACCAAAAGAATCACCTACATTTTCAACCAGAGTAATTTCCTCTCTGATGGAATCCCCGTCTTCATTCTATGCTATTGTATTATGCCTTTCTAACAAATCTCATACATCTAACTACACCAAGGAAGCATAACTACTCCTCTATCTCTTAGTTAGATCTAGATTTGTATGCAATCCCAAACATGCATATGTTACCAAAACATACAAGCACTGCAATACAAAGGAAAAAAAACCATACCTCTATAATATGTATCTACAATCTGAGAAACATGCCTATACCTCCAAAAACCAAGGACACATCAATATCAAGACACATTCACTACATCTTCTCAAAATTCTTTAGATCAGTGATTTTTTGTTTAACCAGGTTTCTGACATGGGTTACATCTAACTGACTGTGGTTGCAATGCCGGCATTGGTTAAGGAACAATAATGTTGAGATCAGTATACTATATCGACGCTAGTCACTGTAATTTTTTAGTAACCTTAAATTTCTAGCTCCCACTTGATATTAAATATTTCCTTGTGATTTACGCATCAGGAAAAATAAAACCTTTCTCTCATACAGTTGTTAGTAATACCACTAAAAAAACCCTGAAGAAAACCATTTCTCTAAAAACTAAGTCCATCACTCTTCTACTAGTTTTTGGTATCCTAGACAACTCTGGAAAACATGCTCTGATACTAGTTTTTGGAAAATATTCTGAATCGCAGAATAGTGCAATAATTTAATAAACCACCATGCACCATAATGCCTACATGAGAACTAGGTCACCTAATTTGGCAAAATCTATACCAAATAGAATTCTAAACTAGAATCACCTAAATAAAAACCAAGTACACATCATCATGACTCTACATGTAATACCATTTTTCACCAAATATGGGATATGTCCACATAAAGATACAAATCCTCAATATATAATGAACATGATAACACATCCAGAATCACCCTGATAACTACATTATAACTGGTAGGTATACCTCATCTACTAGTGGGGATAATAGCTATGTCAGGGTTGTCCTTCTACCGTATCCATTCTCTATACAGATCTACATGCATAGAATACCTACTACAGATATGGTGCCTCAGAAGGCATCGCTTAGATCTCACATAACCATGAACTTCCACATCATTTCATCTCATGAACTAAAATAAATCTCTCCTGTGAGTGGAGAAACAAGACCCCTTAAATGGGTCTACCACATGGTATGTACCCATAATTGTGCACCAAGATCTCAATGAAATCCTCCATCATTGCATCAACCCTTTGAAACATGACTATAATGTCCTCTACAATACTATATTTCTATGCAGTTGAAACCTGATACGATACATGGATCTATCATGTCATCATTTTTTATCTTTGATCATCTTAACAAAATGTCACCTCTACATGACGATAATCTATGAATATGCCCAATATACATATGTTCCACATATCATTACATTGACACAACAACAATGTTCTCAAGGCCCACACATAGTAACACATAACCCCCCTTCTACACCATTCAACATGGTACCTCCAATGTTCTGTCTATAGATCTTCTCAACATACAACCTGAGTCTAACAAAAAAATGACCCCCATTTGCATATTGAATTACTTGATCCTCTATTCTGTCATGAAAGGATCTCTCACATGAATGTCTATAATTAATTTCATGTAATTATTACCTTCTAACCCTAGTTGTCTAACTTATATAAGATTATAAAAACTTAGGCATCTTAGCTATGCATTTACAACCTTTAGATAACCTTTATTATTAGAGTTTGGATTAAAACCCACATCTAAAATAAATACATTCACACACAGGTAACCGGTGTCGGTTCCCTAACTGGTGCCAGTTCTGCCCGAGTGACTAGTTATGGTTCCATGATCGAGGATGGTTCCCATATCGATTTCCGTATCCTTGTAAATCATCACCCTATAAAGCATGCTATTTTTGAAGCAATTTAGTTCCTCATCTCTACATTATTAGCATAATACAAACATGTTAAGCATACAAATAACTCCATCCTCATGGGGCACTACATCTCCCTCATCTTATAAGAGCATCATCCTCTATGTGATAGAAATCCAATATTAGAAGAGGTTTTTATGAGAAAGGAGGAAACAGTAAACGACTCATGTCACAACAAAATGATACTTGTTGTTAAAGCGTGAACAGAAGGAAGGAGGAAAGGTTTGATAATTTATCAATATTCTATGAATATTGGTAGTTTTTAGTTTACATAACTACCTAGTTACTCATTTCCTTTAACAATATTTATTATTATAAAGATCTTAATATTTCATTTTTTTTTAATCTTAGTTTTTTTTGTGGATGCCCAACAGAAACTGACATCACAATACCACAATAGGGCCAAAAACAACACTAATTCTTAAAAATACATCATTATATGTACCTTCAAGACTATATCACATCATAAGAACTCCAAAAAACTATGGAAAGAACATACAAAGCCCTCACAACATTATACTTGTCACATATTCCCTTGACACAAAAGTACTCGCAACATAAGTAGACTACAACAACATGTAAAACCCAACAGGTACAGATATAAAGGTTTCACGAGACTTGAAATAATAATTATAGTAACATAGGGTCAAGATGGAATCAACATCTTACCATTAATGACCAGAATCAATCATCAACATTACAAAACATTAAGAAACTCACATGAGTACACAAAAATAATAATACCAACTTCATACACCTCCCAAAGCATCACAAAACAACTCCTCATAGCTCCCAAAGTATCACAAATAACTATATATACCTCCCAAAGCATCATAAAACAATTCCATATACCTCCCTAAGCATCACAAAACAACTTCATATACCTCCCAAAGCATCACAGACAACTACTTATTCCTCCCAAAGCAACACAAAATAACTCCATATACCTCTTAAAGGGTCACAAAATAACTCCATATACCTCCCAAAACATCATAAAACAACTTTGTATACCTCTCAAGCAATAAAATAAACATAAATTTTCCTTTTAGCTCCACCAAAGAGGTCAGTCAACCTATAGCCCTAGGCACATAGAATCCTAACACCATAACCCAAGTGAAATAATAACTTGTGTTTCAACAACCCACTAGTTATTTGTAACTCCTTGGGGCATACCCCTAGATAATGAAGTGGGCCAATAATTACCACCATTCCTTGTTGACCCCATGTCTATAGCACATCACATACAACATTAGAACCAACATGCCAAAATAATAAGCAAAACTGTCAAGTGACATCAAATTCAATCACTCTAGGCCAAGTGAGAAAAATAGTTCAAAACTCAAGGAAGAATTTTAACTTAAATTCAAATTTCAATAAAAGCAAAACAAATTTCTAATAATCATATTTAGTTTGAAAATTCTCATGTTAGTGTAACAAAAAAATAAAATTCCCAAATTACAACAACTAATTCAAAAGTTAAATACAAAAATTTATTGGTTCCAAAAGGGAAGATAAAACAAAATTCAAATTTAAGAATAAACCACTTATACAAAAATGTCACATCACAATCATTATGTGGCCTTATACGGCCACAAAATGGGTACTCATCTAATTAGTGACTCTCAAACATCGAGCCTGAACTTGTAAAATAACATATCAAATAATACAACTGTCATAATCTCTTCCTGAATTAACCCTCCATACTCCCACAAAGCTCAACATAGTCAAAATTACATAGGATTGTTTGATGGAAAACCCACATAGGAAATAGAAATGGACGCTAGTTTACATCATTTGAGCCTAAGGTGGCGCACATCCAAAATACACCGAGAAAGCTCAAAGTATACTAAACAAATAGACTTGGGTTTTCAGTCTATATGAGACTCCACTTCCTAACTCATACTCAGCTTAAGATTACAAAAACCTTGTCAATGCATCCTCTCTCCACAAATAAACTCTTAACGATTTCTTCCCTTTAGGTTCATGTAGTGTAAGGTACATAATATAACACATAACTACATCACTAACACATTTTTGATTCATGCTCATTAACCATAGTGTCTTACACATGGTATATATAGGGTATATCACAATCATTACTTTCACGCATTACAATACATCACATTTCTACATAATGCACTCAAAGTACAAGTACTATACAATAGGGGTCATACTCACCATATGCCCCTAATTCACGACATGAACATTAACTATTACACTAATTATATGTATGATGAACACAATGAATAACATTACAACATAAAATCATTTGCAATA
This sequence comes from Taxus chinensis, assembly GCA_019776745.2. Classification (NCBI taxonomy): domain Eukaryota; kingdom Viridiplantae; phylum Streptophyta; class Pinopsida; order Cupressales; family Taxaceae; genus Taxus; species Taxus chinensis. Next base: position 279,668,944 of record CM034155.1, read on the forward strand.
CAATGTGATGACACACAAAATTCATCACAACATGGTGGTGACCTCAGGATATGATCTAATTCACGATACACCAATTTTTTCATGCAACACATCAGCTAACCTACATATCACATAATAACAAAAAACTACAGCATTCCGCAATCCACAATAAAATCCTTTTCAAACACAACAATATGGTACATCACACCTGAAATAATCATTGAATGCAATGAAAAGGAAAGTGATTACTCTCATCACAAGCAGATCAACATGATAACAAATAGACAGTAAGTGACATCCACAACATGTGCATGTATAATAAAAATCAACAACATCCTTTTCAAACACAACAATATGATATAACATTGGTCACATGAAAAAATATATCACGTTACTCTTCCCATCATCACAAACATCATGTGAAAATCATCACAACTCAAATCCATCTGAGAGGTTCAACAACATGAATCTCCGCTCTGATACCAAATGTAATGCCCACATTTTACAAACATAAAAATAACATTAAAAATATCAAAATAGTTTATTTTGGATTCCATTTTATTGTAGACGACACTATAGGAGATCAATTATGATAACACACAACACAATATATGCATGCACAAACAATAACCCACATAGATTACATGAAACATGTGATGAAAAACAACATCACTTGCTTTTTTCAAAATGACAAGGCACAACATAATGATTCAACTGCAATATAAACTTATAGATAGGGTCTTCCCATGGCATGAAATTTTTAGGATTACACATTTAATATAACAATGCATCAATTTTTAACTTCGTTTAAAGAAAGGCTCATAATATATGAATCATACATTCCTTTTGCTTTCGCTATATTTCAATTACTTGATTAATCTCTCATGTAATAATAGGGTATTTATTTACACATAGGGATAGTTACATACATACTGGGCTACTAGGTATTATCCCTAGGATTCACACCTAATGGCATACATCTTGATCTTATATAATACCTCCATCATGCAAAAAAACAATTGTAAATTCAAAGGATGTGAAGTTCATTTTTTATTTATTTAAGGATTTAGGGTCACGTTTCTTTCACTCATTTTTAGATTGATAGTTTATTTAGTACCCAATAAGGATTATATACGAAATAGGTTCTTATCCCTAGTAAGGGGTTTTAATCACATTACAAGGAAGATCATGTTTTAATTATTCCTGTGGAATAACATCTCATGATTACACTTCCTAAGGAAAAACATCAATTATAATTTTACTATAGTTATGCTCCAACAAATAGTTAAGGTTTCGAAGGCTCTTAACATGGAAACATGCTTCCTTATTTTATGTTTCTAGATTAGGTTTCCTGAGTATTAGTTTACCTCTAGCTAAAGAGTTTTTTCCCTAACTAGGTTCATATGGGATTTTTGATAAATTGTGTAACCTATTTGCTAATAAGGTATTTGTATCCTCATGAGACTACTAGTCCCTGTGTTAGGGAATTTATCTCTAAGAACGTGATCATAGTTTTGCATCATACATCTATTACATAATAGGACAAGTGGGAGATAAATATGGAGTACTACATCATTTAAAGGGTTAGGGATCACATTAAGTTTTACACAACGTGGATCCTTTTTTCTCACCACAAGATGGTTTAAACATGTTATATGAATAATCTAAAATTTCACCTTTCCCCAAGGATATCATCTTATGGTAACATTTTCAACAAGTAATCATAAAGAAAAATATTTTTAATTTTCACAATTAACTCTTAATATTGCATCATAAAACCCAAAGGATAATTTAGATTCGGTACCAAGTTCATTTATAACACCAACTTTTAAAAGTGACTTTCAAGGGTAGTTGTTAATATTTTCTACCCAACACCCTTCACTTAACACAAGTGTTGGTCAAAAAGGGTTTTACACTATGTTTAATTATGGTTTCCCAAGGACTACTACATTAATAGAACACATTATCCTTACTACACACAAAACTATCAATCCTAGGTGCAGAACCACCTACCCAAGACAAAAATTTACCATGTATTTTATAATTTTCGGGTTCACGGAAATGTCACTAAACATACAAGCTAGGATAAAAATCTCAACTTGAGATCTTATTTAATTAATATATAAGCTTCCATCGAGTATAAATATTTAAATTCATCATAAGGATTAAGTTTTCAATGCTAAAAGGAATCACACAGGAAGGGTAGTTATAGACAAATTTTAAACTAGGCTTGACTATTTTGGCTACATTTCTTTATTACATTTTCATGGTAAGGAACACAACACACTAATTACTTAATCCTAAAGTGCACAATGTAATTGCACTTTAAGATATTAAATTCAATTTCATTTAACATATATATCTAAATTTTACAATACAAAATTTAGGATCAAAATAACACCTATGGTTAGATATATATTTCCCCAAACAACCCTAAACACTTACAACTCATGAACATTAAAAAATTTCAATTATAAACATTACTGTGACATAGCAATACATGTTTTTTTTCTATGAACATATATAATTTATAGTAATACATAGTGAATTACAACCATGCTATTTTGCCATCTTACTTGCATCCTGCAAAACCACATGAGCATGAAATCACTAATAAATCACTGGCATGGAATCAACCTTAATATAGTATAATTAACATTTGTTTAGTTTTGCATTTACATATTAATAATAATTTGCACTCGAAAAGAGAGGATTAGAAACAAATATACATTTCATTTTATTTCACTTAATTTCTTAACCAAGGAGAGAGAAAGAGATAGGGAAGAGAGACATACACTATTTATTCGAAATTAAAATTTCACACCACAAGCCACATGGGAGAGTTTCATACAATTTCTTATACATTTCAGAAGTTTTCATGGTGGTTTATTGTCTTGGTTAAGGTCCTACAACATTATTCTTACATTTTTCTAGTAGCTTCGAAAATGTCTAAATCCAGCCTTGAGGTTAAAGAACCACATTCAGAAAGTATATTCTGATGGGAAAATGTATAATAGTTGAGTTCCTTTGTGTACTCCTATATCCAAAGAGTCTACCAAAACTTACGGATTTTAGAACTAGTGAATGGTTTATCATTTGTGGCTAGTTTTCTGGGTCCATCGGTTGTAAATTGCCTATTTGTAAAACGAATCCAATTTTAGCTTGAGGGATTAGAAAAGCACATCCAAAACTAACTTCCCATAAATGAACTCTCAACAAAAAAAATCCTACATGCTCTCCTATATATCGATAATTTGCCAGATTCGACGGAACTGAGAATTGGCAATGGGTTACAAATGAAAATTAGTTTTCCAGAGCCACCGATCATAGTTGGTCTAATTTGACTTAGTCAACAATGACTAGAGACCTGCAAGTCCCCCTTGTCAAACTATCTAGGAATGTGTTTTTTTTTTAACTTAGGGTTCTAGGAAATTATCTAGTAAAAATACTAGAGGTCTATGAAGGAAGACATGCATTTTGTTGCTCAGGGTCAAAATGGAAAGCTGATATGAAACCCAACTTTTAAATTTTAACTTCCTAGAAGTGTAAAATGGGGTAACTAAGATCCTAGAGGAGCAGCGAAGAGAGCAATAACAACAAATCACGGTAGATTTAAGGCTTAAATTGACTCCCCACATAGCAAGGAACAAGGATGAAACTTCACTTCTCTTTTCCGAGGTCCAAAAGGTCTGTTGCGAGTCTTTGAATGTAATGTGTGGAATGCAATGATGAGTGTTTATTGAAATGGAATATGAAACAATTATAAGTAAAAATAGACCCATATGTAATGGAATCTAGTGTAGCGTGTAGAATGTACAAGATGTATGAATGCATCATGAGGATTATACAATGTAGGGAATGTGTAAGATGTAATGAAAGTAATGTATAGAAATGGAATATGGAATTATGATAGGGTAGAACTAGACTCTTATATAATGGATTCTAGTGTAGGTATTAAAATAGAGATGATATATGTATGTAGATAGTGATAGGTTTAGATAGAATACATGGTGATAATATGCAAGGATAGACCCATATATAATGTGACCTATTGTAAATAGAGATGGTAAGGAGGGAATGTAAAATTACCCTTATGACTAATGATATATATATATATAGACACACACATACACGTAATGTAGGATGATGGAATATGTAGTGCCTATGGTGTAGTGTGTGGGGTTTAGTGTAATGGTAATCCATCAATAGTCCAATGTGAACCGAAGAATATGAGTGCATCATCAGGTAACGAGGGTGCAATGACATGGGAGAAGTATGGATTTATGGGGGAAAAAGAAGAAGTGATAATGTAAAGAGGAGGGATGCAAATATGTTAATAAAATTAAGTGGGAAATGTAAGTGTACCATAGGATGGGTATCCCCCAGGGATAGTGTGATAAACTTAACTAAGAAATGCCTTCAAATAGGTCATTGTTGTCATGATAAAAAATTTCTCGATATGTGTTAGAAACTTGGTAAGCTTAGAATGAGGGGGATTATATAGGGATGAATTACAATGAAGGGTGTAGGAATTCATATTTTATTCCTCATCCGTAAAAGTGATCGGTGGAAAGCCATGGGTGCGCCAATGCAAAATGTTAGTAAAATATATGGGGGTACAATAACTAGCGATGGATATGATGCCAAAGGGAATTTGGAAAGAAAGTGAAGTATGAAGTGGATCAATTTTACGTCCAATATAATCTAGCCACCTGATTGTCTGAGTGTAAATGGAGAAACACGAGGGGTGCATGGAATACATATTGTTAGATGGAAAACCCATAATTCATAAGCCGTTATGACATGGAAGTAGTCGTAATAGAGATGGGGTGAATGAAGTGGTGGTAAGATGTCATTAAACATCATGCCAAATCTATGTAATCAATCACGTGTACATATAGTATTGGAACTAGCGAGATCGACCATAATGTGTTCAAAAAAGAGCCTATTGCTATATAATGTGCATGTAAAGTGGGGTCACGAAACAACATCTAGTGGCGAAGAAGATGAAACTGTGTTGACGCTGTGAACAAATACCTTATATAGGACCATAGCATTAGTAGATGGGGTTTTTTGATTCGGTATTCACACAGTCTGTTATCGAAAAATGTTTCTTCAAAATAAGAATTTTCCACACCTGGAAGAGTAAAATCAAGCTATTGTAATGACTCATCAGTGAGTTCTACAACATCAACCTCATCATCATATTTGGTGGAAACATTAGTGTGGGCATCATCAGTTTGGGAAGCACTATTGAGGACATTAGCATGTGGTGTGGAAGTGGAGTGTGGTGGATGTGGAGCAATAACATGGAAAAATAGAGTTGTCAAAATGTTAGCCGACGTGTGAGTGGATATGACAGTAGAAGTGATGTTAGGAGTAGTGGAAGTATGTGTACTATTAAGGACAAATAAAGTGGGTGAAATGATGGCTGAAGTGTGAGTAGATATAGCAAGAGAAGGAGTGGTAAGAGTAGTGGAGGTGGGCACACTAGACTGACCAACATCATATTTATCAATATTAGCATACGAGATGTGTTATGGTGGTGGAACAGACATAAAGGTGACATGATCAATATGCCAATACTTGAATGGTTCTAGATAAATAGTGATAGTGTGTTTTAATCCATCATGGAAAAATTTGACACATTGATGCATAGTGGAAGGAACAACTTACATGACATGTATCCAAGGTCTACCTGCGAGGATATTGAATTGAAAAGAAGCATCAAGAATGCAGAACTCAGTAAGAATGGTTTTAGGTCCACCTCGAATATGTAGGGAAATAGTGCTTAAGAATGTGTGAGTGTAATACTTGTAGCCACGAATGAGGGTGGAGTTGGGAGTGATAATACTATCATAGATTTCTAATTATTGTAAGAGAGAGTGAGAACAAAGGTTAACTACAAACCCATTATCAATCAGGACATGCTTAATACAAGTAGTACTGATGACAGTGGTAATGAGAAATAATGCACAAGGGTTATGATTAGTAAAGGGAGATATATCCTCATCAGTGAATGAAATAGAATGAGGTAAACTATAAAGAGACTTAATGAGAGTGGAAAAATCTTTGGTAGAGTGGTCAAGTTGAACATAGATAACACAAAGTGTAGCCTCAAGTGTGGATCCAAAATCTCGCGCATTATGCAATAAGTCATAAAGTGATATCTTAGCCGGTGGATTCTTGAGTTTATCAATAATATCATAGCCTTTAGAAGTAGCTAATGGAGTGGCAGGTAAGATGGGTGGTGGAAAAGAAATAGGTGGAGTAATACAAGCATGGCGGGAGGTAATGACATTGATGGAGGAGTTAGATGGAGGCATGAAAAAGTGAGGGGGATTTTTTGTATGCACATAAACAAAGTTGATGGCATTAGTGACTATATTGGTGAATTTGGTAGGTGTAGAGCTAGGATACGAAAATTGGGCCATGACTTGATAAGGAGTTTATATGGTGTAAAAAGGTGTGAAATATCAACAAGAAACCCTAGAAGGTTCTATGAAGAAACTTTGGGGTTCACCAAAATGATCAACAAAAAATGTACCTAAGGGGATATTAGGGTATTCAAGTTAATATAATTTGGAGGAATAAAACATTGTAAATGAGTATGCTAAAATAACATAATGTGGTTGAAAAATTAAATCTAATGGAAAAAAACCCCAAATGTGCAAGAGAAGGGAGAGAAATGGCTTAGTTGATTCAGAGAGAGTGTTGTATAGTGTCGCAAGTCTGAGAGTAGAATCTAGAAGTGCAAAGGATCACTCAGGAACCCTACAAAGACTACATTTGGAGGATCTGAGATGACTGAGGCACCTAGGAGTGTACTAGGGTGTCCCAGGGAGCCCTAATTTGCAAAATAGGCCCTCTAATCACTGTACATTCTCAGAAACTAGTTTCATTATGGTCGCGAGATATCTTCAAATGCTTCCTGTCTATCGCGTTGGATTTGCCGGATGAGCTACGTAACGACTTATAATGTAAAGAGAATTATTGAATCCTAAGAAAAATAAAATATGTAAATGAATGTGTCAGACTAACCTCAGCCACCAAACTAGTGGTCTTATCATTGAGTGTTGCATTAAATTTCAGACTCGGATTTAGTTCTGGTGTGTGTGTTTGTGCATGTCGTGCCCTAGGTGCTCTTGTGCTTGTCGCACTTTGTGAAGTAGAGAGCAATAGTAGATATATAAAATGTAAGTAGTATGTGTGCATGGAATAAAATAGAATCCCTCCCCTTATGTAGTGTGTGTGATGTAAATCTCCTAGCCTTAATGCATGTAACTATGTGGATGAAGTGATACAATGGATGTAACTCTAGATGGAGTAATAGTAGTTTGTGATGCTAGGACTCTCATTATGGTCTTGTAACTTATATTTATAGGGCTCTTAAGAATAATTTTGTAACTAATCGTGACAAGGCTGACTAGGAATAATATAAGGATAACCAACAACTATAAAGGACCCAAAACAAGTAGAAGAGGATAAGTATAGATTGAGGTTCCCAGGGTGGGACCAAGGTGATTCAGGGTGCCCCAATACAGGATGAGGTGCCCTGATTTCAGGATAGAATGTCGGGGAAGTTGTGAAATGGTTTTGGAAGTGATGGAAAATACATGGGAATGACAAATAAAAATATAAGAAAAAGATGGCAAAAAAATGGGATTAATGAGTACTTTGTACACTTGAGAACTATCTAAATAGTATTAAAAGGTCGGGCTAAATATTTTTCTAAAGTGTATAATTTTGTGTCTATGGGAATGAATCTTGATCTTATATCATACCTCCATTACACAATATAAAAAGTGTAAGTCCAAAGGATGTGAAGTTCATTTTTTTATTTAAAGATTTAATGTTTTGTTTCTTTCACTCATTTATAAATTGATAGCTGATTTAGTACCCACTAAGGATTATATACGAAATAGGATTTTTAGTCATAGAAAGGGGGTTTAATCACATTACAAGGAAGATCATGTTTCATTTTTTCCTATGGAATAGCATCTCATGTTTACACTTCCCAACTCCAAGAGTCAATTATAATTTTACTATAGTTATGCTCCAACAGTTAGTTAAGAATTAAAAGGTTCTTAACATGACAACATAATTCCTTAATTTATGTTTCTAGATTAGGTTTCTTGAGTATCGTTTTATGTACAACTTAAGAGGTATTTTCCCTAACTAGGTTCATATGCCTTTTTTAGTGAATTGTGTAACTATTCCCTAATATGGCAGTGTATCCTCACGAAACTACTAGTCTATGTCCACGATCTTTCTTTATTACATTTTCAAGGTAAGGAACACACCACACTAATTATTTAATCCTCAATTGTACACTGTAATTGAACTATAAGATATTAGATTCTATTTCATTTGACATATATATCCAACTATTACAATACAAAATTTGGCATCAAAATAACACCCATGGTTAGATAAATAATTCCCGAAACAACCATAAATACTTACAACTCATACACATTAAAAATTTTCAATAATAAGCTTTACTGTAACATTGAAGTACATGTTTCTTTTTTCTCATTAACATATATAAATTACAACAATACATAATGAATTAAAACCACACCATTTTTCTATCTTAATTACATCCAACAAAAACATGTGAGCATGAAATCAACAATAAATTGTTGGCATGACATCCACCTAAATTTAACATAATTAACATTTTTTAGTTTTCCATTTACATAATAATAATAATTCTCACTCAAAAAGAGGGTTAGAAACATATCTCCGTTTCATTTCATTTCACTTAATTTCTTAACCAAGGAGAGAGAGAGATATGGAAGAAAGAGAAACACTATTTTTTCAAAAGTCACATTTCACACCACAAGCCACATGAGCGAGTTTCATACAGTTACTTATACGTTTCATAATTTTTCACGATGGTTTATACTTTTGGCTAGGGTCCTACGACCTAATTTTTACATTTTTCTAATAGCTGCAAAAATGTCTAAATCTGGCCTGGAGGCTAAGGAATCACATTAAAAAAATATATTATGATGGGAAAATGTATAATGGTTAATTTCCTTCTTGTACTCGTATATCTAAATAATTTACAGGAATTTACAGAGTTCATAAATATCCAACAATTTTCAATTTGTGGTTTGTTTTCCAGAGCAATCTGTCGTAAATTTCCTAGTTGTAAAATGACCTAAATTTTAGCTCAAGGGTTTAGAAAACCACGTCCAAAAATGAATTCCCATTAATGAACACTCATCAAAAAAATTCCTACATGCTCTCCTATATATCAATAATTCAATAGAGTCAACGGAACTCAGAATTGGTAACAGGTTCCAAATGGTGACTGGTTTTGCTGAGCCACAGGTCATAATTGGTCTAATTTGACTTAGTCAAAAATGACAAAAGGACTACAAGGCTCCGTTTCCAAACTAGCAAGCAATGTTTTTTTTTCCAAACTGAAGGTTCCAGGTAATTTTATAATAAAATACTAGAGATCTGTGAAGGCGGACAAGCATTTCGTTGCTCAGGGTCCAAATGAAAAATCCAATACGAAACCCAACTTTTTAGTTTTAACAATTTCGTAGAAGTGCAAAACGGGGTAACTTTGCTCCTAGAGGAGTAGTGAAGGGAACACCAATAGTCGATCGGGGTTGATCTAAGGCTTAAACAAACTCCACACATAGCAAGGAACAACGATGAAACTTCACTTCTCTTTTCCGGGGTCCAAAGGTTTTTAGTGAGACTTTGAATATTCCGTTTTTTTCTAACTTTGAAAGGTAGAAAAAAATTGTTATTTTATTGACGACTCATCTAACACTCGAAAATACTAGTGAACACAAGCATCTGATTTTAATACTTTAGATAGTAACATATAAGATTGTAGTAGCAACACAATGACAATCAAATTGTAAGTTAGTAAGGTAAATCATATGGGGGAATTTTATTTTTTCACGTCAATAGATTGGTTATAATATCTAATTGTATTGTATCTAATGGTTTCATATTTTTATTTTATTGCAAATGAATAACTAAATTATACGAAAACTATTAAAGATTAAGGTAAGGAAGACCATGCCTAGAAGTAGAAGAGTTGGTCTTAGATGTTTTCACCCTTACAATTAACTGCTCCGTGAAAACCTTAAATTTGTTACCCCGACACGATTTTATTTCCTTGAGTCATTACACTAAACCGATCACACGATTTGTATAAGGGTCCCAATGGAATTTTTAGAAGACATTTCTCTACATTTCCAATAGTCAACACAAATGAAGTATTGTCAAACCACATCCACCAATGTCACACATCAATATAAGTTGATCTAATCATAAATGTATCCACCACATCGAGTGCCAAATAAAAGATTCATACTCATACTTTTTTTTCTCTTTTATCATGGGAAGATGCTTAAGAAGTTCTTATGTCACTTTGAGATCAATTTACAGAGTAAATTAACTAGATGAATCTTGCAACTATCTAAAAATGCATATTTTGAGCCATACTTATTCCTCTAAACAATAGTAAAGATTTTATGATAGCTTATCAAATACTCTATGGTTTATGCTTTCTGAGGTAGAAGATGGAAGGATTTTGAAAGGTCTTTTTGTCAATGATTTAGAACAAATATCTCATATTTTGTTTCTCAGGCCATCTCCTTTCCATATATCACAATGTGCTTTCTTCCTATGACATGTTCTTCTCTCTAATCTCCTTAGTACTAGATCCTTTGAATAAACCTCTTGTCCTCCAGGCGCCTATACATTTCCCTAAGTTCTCATTTTGACACAAATTGGGAAAGGTATGGGAACGGATAAAGATTGGGCATTTATTCTGTCATTTATTTTATCTTAAAAGTTCAAAATCCAACTCACAAAAAAAGCATGTTTTAACATACCCAACGATTAATGCATTCCATGAGATCACCCCTTTGATGGTGGTTGCAAAGGTTTAAATGCACGTAGAACAACTAATTAGATGCAAAAGAAATTAAAATCAATACAACTATAATTTACGCCAAAATAATGCTCCTCCAAATCCTAAAACTTTTTCTTGTTCTTCTACATACAATAGAAAAAACATAGGCGACAACATCTTACTTTCTATTTCAGAGACAAATTAACCTACTTAAAATTAGTTTTTATATAATGAGGAGGTAGGTGGGTTTATAATTATCCCAGCGTGCAAGACTGATTCTACCCACAAGGGTGCTCATTAATTGAAAACTAAATGTGAGAGCTATGTTTGGCATAGTTCCATGAAACATTTTGTTTATTTAATTAAGTTTGCAGTCATAACAACTATCCAATTGCTGCTAATTCTGCAACATCTACTTGGGTTTCAACGTGTTTAAAGCCTTTAGATCTCAAATTAAGTGCTTGAATTATTATACAAGGTAAGTGACAGGTCTGAAATGACGTTGATGATGTGTATCTCCATTTTTTGTAGTGCTCTAACAAGGTGTCTTGACCAGGTTGGAGTGAACGTGAGTAAAGGATCTCATGCTTTCCAACAGACACACTCAACCTCCCTCCCACAATTTCACCAACCAAATTCAACATATTTTATTGTTTTGTTATTATGTTTCATTTCATTTTATTGTGTTTGATTTGTTTATTTAACAGTTTATTTTGATAATCTCACTCATAAGTTTGGAATTTCATTCAATTATAATTTTTGTTATTATCTATAACATTATATTTTTATATTGTTTTTTGGATATGAACACAAAGGAGTAAACCAACAATCCAATCTAACACACTCGTTCATATCGTTATTATTAAATGTTATTCCTTTAAATTATTTTAATTCCTGATTAAAAAATTGTAATCATTTAAAATGATTCAATATTATTATATGTTTTAATATGAATGGTAGGACGTCATTATTTCACCATCGACTAAGGAAACAATTTGGAAAAAAAACTAGGATGATGCAGGCTTACAATAATCTTATTTGCTGGCAATCCTAATTGCAGAATAGTGTTATGATTCAAGAACAAATTTAATCATGCAAATAAGGAATTAGGAAATTCCCAAAATGCTACAATAATTGAAGTATAAACTAGAATAATCCAAATAAAAAATAATACATAGACATAACACATAATGTACCATGGCTCACTCAGTATGGGCTACATCCACCAAAGACAATGATCTCAATATATAATGAACAAGAGTACAAATCAACTCTTCTACACAAGAGTAAAATACATCTCTCCAAGAGTATCTCGTGTACAAGATCTCTATACGGATCTACATGAGTGCACTACAACTATGCCTCGAAACCATCACCAAATATTACATAACCACAAACTACTGCATCTAATATCTCTTATCTGCAACCAAGCTCTTTTGTGAATTTGCAAACAAGACCTCTGAAATGGGTCTACCAAATGTGCAACAATAACTGTGCACCAAGAAGTAAGTCTCTCCTCCATCAATGCATCAACCTATGCAATACTAAAGACAACCTCCTCTACAATACTAGATCTCTATGGATCAAGAATACAACATGATCTCATGGATCTACAATACAATATATCACAACAACATGTGGATCTACAAGAAGATACTCTATGCGCTTTGCATACTATGCAAGCCATTACGTTTAAAGAATAAAAATACAAAGAAAATATAGTAGAAGGCATTACCCTCTTCTCACCATTCAAATGTACCTTTAATTTCCTTCTTTCCAACTTCTCTCAAGAGAATCTTTGTCTTCATGTAACATTATTTTATTATTATTCTTCATACTCTAAACCAAGGATTCCACATGCAATAATAATCAATCACATGTAATTCGTACCTTCAAACCCTAGCTATCTAGCCTATATAACCTTATGTAAACTTAGGGCATCTTAGACATGCATTTACAACCTTTAGATCACCTTTATAATCAGAGGCCAGATTAAAAACCACGTCTAAAATAAAAAAATTCATGCAAAGGTAGCCAATGCCAGTTCCATGACTCATGTCGGTTCCTTCCAAGGTGATCGGTGTCAATTCTTTGACTGATTCCAGTCTCTATGTAAACCACCAACCTGTAAAGCATGCTATTTGCGAAGTAATTTAGCTCCACAACTCAACTATCTCTTGCTTGGAGATAAATTGTTCAACCTTTACTTTTTCGTTACCTTCCTCTACATTCCGAGAGGAATTAAACAATTCTCTCAAAAATAGGAATATTAAACCATCTTCTAAAACCAAGACGAAAAAAAATCATGACTTATAATATACCCACACGAAGCTATTATTCGTCTGTGATACAAGAGCTATCCACACATCAAGATCCCACTGAATTATAATACCAAACCTCTCATGCAAGCAAACCACCATGAGTAACACACCAACAAGAGCTCCCACTCAAACTAAAATTTTGACATTCAATCACAACCATAGCCATGCCTATAAAACTAACCATATTCTCCAACCATTTATCCAGGTCTCCGATTGACCACCAATGTAACTGACTAAAGACAAGTCAAACAAGAATATGTAAATGCAAAACAAAGATCATGGGTCAAGACATCACAAATGAGTTCTACCTACAGCTAGTGGGTGATGAATCCACAAAACCTGCATAACTCTAAGAATCTGAATGTTTCATTATGAATATCTAACCTTGCATAAATAACGCTCATGTCCAAGACAACCATCTGTAGAAAATATATCTATGATGGAGTAACATAGTAATAAGAGAAAATATAAACATCCCCTACTCATGCTCAAGGGAATATAAAAAATACTCATAGGAATATAAACCATGCTCATAAACATCCATGTGTAAAACAAATATCTGTATCATCATAGAATCACAAAACAAAATATATCCTCATGTATAAACTCACCATGTACATCCATCCATATCACCAAGCTCTTTCATGAGATCCAATTCTCTTACCGAATAACTCCAAAGCCACATACGAATCATGTGTTCATCAATATGAACAACAACAATCATGCTAAGCATGCTACTAATAGCTAGTGCAAATACCAGTAAAAAATGTCATCAACATACTTTACAACAATCCAAAATGTAAAAAGACAAGGGACACATCAATAAACTATAAATATGCATAGCTCTCACACATGTAACTTATAACAAAATAATTTTTCTTATTTTACCCTTCAAAGTATAAAACATTGCTCTCTCTTCTTAACCCAGCTGAACAACCATCAAATTTCATCCCATAAGAATATCTAGGAACTACAAAATAAAACTCAAAGTGACATTACCATGCACTAAACACAAAATACCTACATATCATGATTTTCCACCAAAACAACATGTGCCTCATTCCACTATGAATGGTAGCATTCTCCTCTCACTTCACATGTGCATATGTGTCTATCCTACAATTCTAATAGCCATGACTTGATCCCACTAAACATGAACTCCCTGCACTGCCTCTAATCATCAAGATCAAAATATCCAATACATATCAGTGAGAAATAAAACATATGAAAAAAATATAAACTAATTCCCTTCTTAACAAAGAATACTTCTACATCATAGAAGTTTGGACTTCTTGTGAAGTAGGTTGAATCACCTTATTTTCATCTATATGTACTCAACATCTCCCGTTATCTGCAACTGTGTCTAAAAATTAATTTTGATTGGGGATTTCATCCTTAGACTAGATACCCTTGTCCTAAAGATTCCAACATATCGCAAAAATAAAATTCAAACTCTCTAAATATCCATTGTGCAAATTTTATTTGTGCACACAATCCAATCATAATACCAATTACTTCAAATGTAAGAAATAAAACATTAAACATATAGAGATACATAACCCAAGTCTCTATGGACTCAACGATCAAACTTTTTCCTCTTTCTGATTCAAAAATTTAAGTGATCTATTCCTTTTCTACATGTAGACACTGTTCCAGAAACTTGAGCCTCCAAAATAGGAAAATGAACCATTCACATCCTCTTCTGCTGTAAAAAACCTTGTGCAAACTTGCTATCATAAAAACTAGCCACTGTCTACTAACAGGTACTAGTTCGCCTCTGTGATCAATGTCATTTCATTGATCGACGCCTATTTTTCTCAAATGATTATAACACTAAAAATTGGCATAAAACACTAAACCAAGTTCCTACTCCAACCAAAAATGATAGCTGTGTTGAGCCAGACATTTTAAGAAGTACCTAAAACTTCCACAAAAACCTTACAACAATAATACATGTAATGAAAATGTACCAAGATGAAATACATCAACTTACTAGCACCAAAAGACTCACCTAAATTTTCAACCAGAGTAATTTCTTCTCTGATGGAATCCTCGTCTTCATTCTATGCTATTGTATTATGCCTTTCTAACAAATCTCGTGCATCTCACTACTCCAAGGAAGCATAGCTACTCCTCTATCTCTTAGTTAGATATAGATTTGTATGCAATCCCAAACATGCATATGTTACCAAAACATACAAGCACTGCAATACAAAGGAAAAAAAACCATACCTCTATAATATGTATCTTCAATTTTACCAACATGCCTATACCTCCAAGAACCAGGGACACATCAGTAATCAAGACATATTTACTAAATCTTCTCAAATTTCTTCATATCTATGATTTTCTATTTAACTAGGTTTCTAACATGGGTTCCATCTAACTGACTGTGGTCGCAATGCCGGCATTGATTAAGGAACAATAGTGTTGAGATCGATATACTATACCGATGCTACTCACTGTAATTTTTTAGTAACCTTAAATTTCTAGCTCCCACTTGATATTAAATATTTCCTTGTGATTTACGAATCAAGAAAAATTAAACCCTACTCCCACACAGTTGTCAGTAATACCACTAAAAAACCCTGAAGCAAACCATTTCACTAAAAACTAAATCCATCACTCTTATACTAGTTTTTTGTATTAGATAAAAAACCATGCTCTGATACCAATTGTTGGTAATCTTGAATGCAGAATAGTGCTATGATTCAATAAAAAAGTAAATCATGCAAATATGGAACTAGACAATTCAAAAAAATCTACAACAGTAGAAGTATAAACTAGAATAATCTAAATAAAAAAAATTACACACACGTAACACAACATCTATTGTGGTTCACCCAGTATGGGCTATGTACACAAAAGATAGATATCTCAATATATAATGAACAAGAGTACAAACAAACTCTTCTACAAAAGAGTAAAATTCATCTCTCCAAGAGTATCTTCTCTACCAGCTTATTTTACAGATCTACATGAGTGCACTACAAATGTGCCTCGAAACCATCACCAAATCTCACATAACAACGAACTACTACATATTGCATCTTTGAACTACAACCAAGCTCTCATGTGAATCTATAAACAACACTCCTCCTCCATCATTGCATCAAACCATGCAAACATGAAGATAACCTCCTCTACAATACTAGATCTCTATGGATAAAGGATACAACATGATGTAATGGATCTACAATACAAGATCTCACAACAACATGTGAATCTAAATGAAGAAAATTTATGTGTTTTGCATACTATGCAAGCCATTACTTTGAGATGATAACAATACAAAGGAAACACAGTACAAGACATTACCCCCTTCTCACCATTCATATATACCTACAATTTCCTTCTTTACATCTTCTCTCCATGTAATCTTTGTCTTCATGTAATCTTATTTTCTTCTTCTTATTCTTCATCATCTCATCTAAGGATTCCACATGCAATAATAATTAATTACATGTATTTATTTCCTTCTAACCCTAGTTGTCTAGCTTATAGAAGATTATAAAAACTTAGGGCATCTTACCTATGCATTTACAACATTTAGATAACCTTTATAATTAGAGGTCGGATTAAAATCCACGTCTAAAATAAAAACATTCATGGAAAGGTAACTGGTGTCAATTCCCTAACTGGTTCTGATTTCTCCCATGCGACCAGTTCTGGTTCCATGATCAATGATAGTTCCCATATCGATGTCGGTATCCTTGTAAATCATCACCCTATAAAGCACACTATTTTTGAAGCAATTTAGCTCCAAAATCTCTACATTATTAGCATAATAAAAACATGTTGAGCATACAAATAACTCCATCCTGGTGGGGCACTACATCTCCCTCATCTTATAAGAGCATCGTCCTTGATGTGACAGAAAACCAAGACTAGAAGAGGTTTTTTTGAGAAAGGAGGAAACAATAAATGACTCATGTCACAAAAAAATGATACTTATTGTTAAAGCATGAACATAAGGAAGGAGGAGAGGTTTGATAATTTATCAATGTTATGTGAAGATTGGTAGTTTTTAGTTTACTTAACTACCTAGTTACTCTTTTCCTTTAACAATATTTATTATTCTCAAGCTCTTAATATTTCATTTTCTTAAATTTTATTTTCTTATGTGGATGCCCAATAGAAACTGACATCACAATACCACACTAGGGCCAAACAGAACACTAATGCTTAAAAATACATCATGATATGTACCTTCATGACTATATCACATCAAAAGAACTCAAAAAAACTATGGAAAGAACATACAAAGCCCTCAAAACATTATTATTGTCACACATGCCCCTGACACAAAAGTACTCGCAACATAAGTAGACTACAACAACATGTAATACCCAAAAGGTACAAATATAAAGGTTTCATGAGACTTGAAATAATAATTATAGTTACATAGGGTCAAGATGGAATCAACATCTTACCATTAATGAGGGGAATCAATCATCAACATTACAAAACATTAATAAACTCACATGAGTACACAAAAATCATAATACCAACTTCACACACCTCCCAAAACATCACAAAACAACTCCACATACCTCCCTAAGTATCACAAATAACTATATATACCTCGCAAAGCATCACAAAAAAACTCCATATACCTCCCAAAGCATCACAAAAAAACTCCATATACCTCCCAAAGTATCAGAAACAACTACCTATACCTCCCAAAGTATCAGAAACAACTACCTATACCTCCCAAAGCATCACAAAATAACTCTATCTACCTCTTAAAGGGTCACAAAATAACTTCATATACCTCCCAAAACATCATAAAACAACTTTGTATACCTCTCAAGCAATAAAATAAAGATAAAATTTCCTTTTAGCTCCACCAAAGAGGTCATTCACCCTATAGCCCTAGGCACATAGAATCCAGACACCTTAACCCAAGTGAAATAATAACTCGTGGTTCAGAAACCCGTTAGTTATTTGTAACTCCTTGGGGCATACCCCTAGACAATGAAGTGGGCCCATAATTAAAACCATCCCTTGGTGACCCCATGTCCCTAGCACATCTCATACAAAATTAGAACCAACATGCCAAAATAATAAGAAAAATTGTCAAGTGACATCAAATTCAATCACTCTAGGCCAAGCGAGGAAAATGGTTCAAAACTCAAGGAATAATTTTAAATTAAGTTCAACTTTTAATTAAATAAAATCAAATGGCTAATAATCGTATTTAGTGCCAAAATTATCATGGTAGTGCAACAACCAAATAAAATGCCCAAATTACAACAATTAATTCAAAAGTTAAATACAACAATTTGATGGTTCCAGAAGCGAAGATAAAAGGAAAGTCAAATTTAAGAATAAACAACTTATAGGAAAATGTCACATCACAATCATTATGTGGCCTTATACAGTCACCAAATGAGTACTTATAGAGTTATTGACACTCAAACATCGAGCCTCAACTCGTAAAATAACATATCAAATAATAAAACTGTCATAATCTCTGCTTGAATTATCCCTCCACACTCCCATAAATCTCTATAGAGTCAAAATCACATAGGAAAGAGAAAGGGATGCAAGTTCTCATCATTTGAGCCTAAGGTGGTGTACATCCACAAAACACTATGAAATCTCGAAGTATAATAAACAAATACAAGCGGGTTTTCAGTCTATATGAGATTCCACTTCCTAACTCGTAGTGGGCTTAAGATTATGAAAACCTTGTCAACGGCTCCTCTCTCCACACATACACTCTTAATGATTTCTTCCCTTTAGGGTCATCTAGTGTAAGGTACACAACATAACAAATAACTACATCACTAACACAATGTTGATTCATGCACGTTAACCATAGTGTCTTACACATAGTATTTATAGGGTATATCGAAATCATTACTTTCACGCATTACAATACATGACATTTCCACATAATGCACCCAAAGTAAAAGTACTATACAATAGGGATCATACTCACCATATTCCCCTAGTTCACGACATGAACATCAACTATTAAATTAATCATATGTATGATGAACACAACGAATAAAATTACAACATAAAACAAAACACAAGACTTCTAATACATGTGTTTACATGCAGA
This sequence comes from Taxus chinensis, assembly GCA_019776745.2. Taxonomy (NCBI): domain Eukaryota; kingdom Viridiplantae; phylum Streptophyta; class Pinopsida; order Cupressales; family Taxaceae; genus Taxus; species Taxus chinensis. The sequence continues at coordinate 279,688,208 of CM034155.1, forward strand.
TTACAAAATGGTGTGCTACTTGAAACCATATTTAAAGTTAAAAGGATAAAAAAACACCATTTCACTTCGCACTATGTTGTAGGTTTCGAAAAATGGTACGTCCCCATCCACTTAGCTGGAACATAACCCCTTTGGCATAATGCCTTGAGCTACAAAAATGGGGGTGGTTCTAGGAACCCTAAATTAATCAACCACTGAGTAACCTCGTGGATGAAATAGGAATCGTTCCGCTTACCCACTTGGCTAGTACACCTTGTGAGTTAGAATCAAAGATTATCTGTATCATGGTTATAGTGATGGTACAACTGAACGCACTAGTTTCTCATTATATCAAAAGGGCATACCCTAAAGCTGAGATACTCCCAAATCATTCATTTTGGCTCTTTGGGAAAATTGGGCTCACATCTAGACAATCTTCTGACACCTAGTTGAGAGAACTTATTAAAGAGACCATTTTGTCTTGTAGCCCACTTTGTTAGACCATTATCCCATCAATCCATCACGAAGTGAAAAATCACTTAGAATCTGAACCTTGTTCCTCGAACAAGGAAAAAATCCCATGTAATTTTGAACTAATTGTCTGTCATCACAAAAATTAGACGTTGTCTCAATTATCTTAGCTTCTTTCTCACCTTCGGATGAGGAGAAGCTTTGCCCAAGTGACACTTAGTTTATAATTCATATTTTCGATATATACCCATGCATTCTAACTTCCTACTTTTGGGGTGAGAAGGGAGAATACCTTGCACATGTTATTGACGACTGTACTCACCACTTTTTTTTTCTGTTTATGCCCATCCATGTTTATAGCGGGTTTGCTAAATGTCTAAAGTGGGCAGGTACGTGTTCATATCTTTGGTAATCCATTGATCTTGATTTCAAGATCATCTTCATACTTCGAGTTCAGTTCATCATTTGTCTCTCCTTGATTTGATAGTTTTTCTCACATTCTAGTCACACAATCTTGGTACTTACGTCGTGTTTTCAATTCTCTTGATAACGTAATATAAGTCCATTTATCATGTGGTTACACTAATCACACAATTAAAAACTCCTTGTCATACTCATTACTTATTTTCAGTTTTGACTTTGTCTGAGTCTTTTAAAAGGTGTCGATGTTGCCTTATATATATCGCAATAATGTTGTCTTGATAATAACATCGTGTTTTCTCGGTTAATGTATCAAGATAGCATTGTCACACTATATCTAGTCACAACTTCCATTTTTAAAAGACTTAGATTTCATTGGTATTCAAACTAATTTTAAGTATACCTCATCGGGAGACTACGTCAATACCGCTTTGATATTTAGGCCTTGTTATAATTCTAACTTGACCTACACATTAATATGATCTTGTCACTATTTGTTTTAGGGTATAGGCTTGGTAACAAAAAAATCAAGTGATCATTACATTTAAGTGTGCATATGAGTGTTCTTTGATAAAACAACCTCATAACATTGTATCTAAGACACACTCTGGCATATTTCGAACATCACCTTGAATGACTTACAAAATGATACATTTAGGATCCATGCTAGCTTCATATAAACATCAGCTAGTAATGCCTAAAATCACGAATATTGAAACCAAATCAAATGAACATGATGTAGGATAAAATCCTTTCCAAACCTTCCCATTTAGCAGCAACAACTTAGTGCCTCTCTTTTCTCAAGTCAAGGATGCGGAGCCATTAATTGACCATAGTGGAGAAGAGTCAGACTCTTCTAGAGAGGAATAGAGATTAGACCTAGGTAGATTTAATGAACTCGTATATTATAATAGAGATCAAGTACTCACAAGAGTCTTAGAATTAGGAGTTAATATTCTGCATGAACATGAAGTAGAAACAAAGGTCATTAATCACAAAACAGGAGAATGAGTATCGCTCTTAGAAATAGATAACCCTTTTGAGAAAGGGTACACTTCTACTTCTGGGAAAGATCATGCCACTATAGAAGGATACCCATCATGATGACCTCACTACAAAGCTTCACATAAAGTAAATATTGAGCATAAAGCTTCACCTCCTCCCAAATTCAATGAAGAAGAGGACTCTATAGTTGAAGAGGATATCCTTAAAAAATAGATCTTGAAATTGAGCTAGAAATTAGCAAACATAAGCTCTTCAAAAAGAAACATATACAAAGACAAAGAAAAAATGAAATCTAGCGAGTTTCACTTTGATCCATATGATGACACAACTTTTAAAGTTACTTAAGGTCACAATAGACCTATATCACCTACAAAAGAAGCAAATCATTCAACAGGAGTTACAATCAATGAAGAACACACTTAATATGCTACAAGGAAGGTAACGTAAGACACAGTAGGAAGTACTTCGCATGAAGAACTATGTCCTTACCCCTTTAACAAGGACATGCTACAGAAACCGTTTCCCAAAAAATTTTTCCATTACCTAAATTTAATAAATATAAAAGCAAAGAGTGATCCTCATGTAATCACATCAAATGCTTTTACATGGCTTGTCCAAGAGGTTACACGTACAGTGAAAAATTTCTTAATACGACTATTACTCTTTCATCCTAGGAGCAACTGGTGATTAGAATAGTTCTTTAGCATAAACCTAAGGGATCGATCACGACATGTACCGCACTTATCTAGATAAAGTTATACGCAAAATTACTCCTTCAATATGGAGAATGATATCACCATGAATAACCTTTGAAACGCAAAACAGAAACCTAATGAGACCTTACCAAGCTTTTTGCAGTGATGACATGGATTAACAAGTTGTTTCCCTTGTGTCATTATCAGAAAAACAAGCTAGTGAAGCATATTTCATCCCAAACTTAAATCACAGAAATAGCCTTTCATTTATAAATGCATTATGGCTCTAAACTTGAATAGAGTTATCAGAGAAAAGGGTAGTCAAATTGAGAAAGGCCTCTAATCTGCAAAAGGGACACTCAAGTCTGTTGTCACAAAGGACAAACATGAAAAAAAAATCCGTATGGATAAACCAAAGTTATTCAATAAGAACAAACATGTCGTTGGTGATGGCATCACAAACTCTAAGAGAGTCCAAGTTGTACAAATTGGTCCACTTTTAAAGCTCTCACAATGACCTCACCCAAAGGCACCCACCAAACGTGTGTTTACTCCACTAACGGAATCATTATCTACCATACTTAAAGAATTAGATGCAGTAAACATGGTGCAGTACCCAAATGTGACAGTACCATATCCAGAGGATGCTCCAAAACCCAGTTGGTTCAAAGAGCATGAAGTACTGTGAATTCCATCATGTTAAAGGACACAATACATGATAGGTGCTTGAGACTATGACATTATATACAAGACCTCATCGAAGAGGGTAAAATTTGCCATAGATTCTCCCCCATAACTCAAGATAGGGTCCCCATTGAGAAAATGGGCATCTTCAAAGAGCCCTTTCCTAACCATGCAGATAAGAAGAACAAGGAAGACAGTTCACAGAAAAACGTCCAATGACTATAGGATTATTGCTTATGTTTATCCCCCACTAGTGATAGTCCCTTTTGATTCCCTTATAGGATGTATCTCAATCATCGGATGAACAGATTAATACTATCTAGGATCTTAGAAAAAAATTACACAGTAAGGACAATGACACACTCGTTTGATCATACTAGATCCCCTACCTATCCCTCAAGAACATCAGTACAATTTAATAGACCAGTTAGAGAAGACACCCACTGAGGATATCGATTTTAGATCTCCTCAAAATCTCTACTGCTCATAAAAACATATTGTATAAAACATTGCAGAATTTCAGGATTCTCTACAGATGTAGATCTCACACAACTTTAAGCGATGATGGTACACCTTGATTCCAATGATCATATCACTTTTGATCACGTTGTAATCCCACATAATGATCCAAAGAAAAAACTTACCCCTATACCTAGAAGTAGTTGTTACCCATCGTAAGATTAAGAGGTTTCACTTGTAGACGATGGATCCAGTCTAAATATTTGCACTTTAAAGCTGGTTAAGTAGCTAGGCCATTCAGAAATGGATCTTACCAGCTAAAACTATTATGATCACAGCATATGATAATGAAGGGCACAAGATTCAACAGGTTACTATAGTAGTTCCCATGGATGTAGGGCCGACGTGTCATGATACGATGTTCCATCTCTTTGACTTGGATCTTCCTTATAAAATGCTCCTAGGGCGCCCTTGGATCTATGCCATGTAGACCTTTCCCTCAACATTTCCATCAGTGTATCAAAGATGTGTCCATGAAGGAAAAGATAACCACCATTCAAGGTGATCTAGAACCATTCACGCATTGTAAGGCATTGCACAGTTTTTCTCATGAAGCTTATGAATTTCCTTCTGTGAATATTTTTGTTCCTTTACAAACAGAAGGCTATATCAAGGAACGTGTAGAGTCCAAATTCACTCACTGCTTTGTAATCAAAACTATCCTTTGTTGGTCAACCCGTTCACATCATGGGAGACAACGTCTGGCAAAGTATGGCCCATGTGAGCAATTCACTCTTCAATAGGCCTTATTAATATCAGATCTATCAGTGTCGTCCCAAGGACATGGTAGTAAACCCTACTTTCAGTTCAAGAGCACTCAGGAGAAATGCCCTAAACCATTGGAGAAGTTTTCATCCCTAGCTATCTCCTATATGAGGAAGAAGATGTTATAAGATCCCATCTAGGAGGGTGCCTGAAGGTACCATGGCATCATGTCATCAAGCTCCACCAGTATATCAAAGGCCACCGTATGATGTACGTGATGGGTTACAATAGGGTTTGGATGTTGTATCAATGCACAAGGATGGTTAGAAGCCCATTCCTATTCCTCAGTTTTAAATCCAACAAACATGGCTTAAGAATCAGGCCTCATGACGATTCTCTACCCTTTTGAGATCAACACCACCTCTTCTGAATGTGAGGATGGTTTCATCTCATTCAAACATCAACAAAAATTCCCAATGTAGCCTATACAAGGACCTTTCCTCAACAATAACATATTCCCTAGATTCAGTCTGTTTTTACCTTATCTGGATCCAACCCTCCTAACCAATAATGGCCAAGTAACCCTTGTATATCCCGAACTTGTAGATTGGGATCAACAACTTCACGTGCTACTATCGATTTCTTTGAGAATGATAAGGTATTTGCAGAATTCATGGGACTCAGGGATTCTATTCCTGATTGGGGATTGCAAGAAAGGTTTTTCTATTCAAATAGATGCATTTGCATACTTTGGAGAAGAAGTAGAGATCTGTGGATGCATTCGAATAGGAAGGTTGTAAGCAACAGTACAGAATGTTTCAGAGAAGCCTTGTGGAAATATATAAATGGAAGTCTCATAGCAAAAAACTTTTTGAGGCACTAGTAGATAAACATAAATGAAGGAGTTTATAGAAGAAATGGTATATTCATTCAAAGATAATGATGAGCCACCATAAGGAGGTTGACCTTACTCTTCCCCCTTATCCTATATGAATGGAAGATGCTTCTAAAATTTCTGTTGAAGAAATGATCAGTGTTAATATCATGGCTCAAAAGAGGAACCTATAATGATGAAGTTGGGAGATTCGCTCTCAGCTCAAGAATAGAAAGTTTTTGTGAAACTATTGAGAGAATATGTGCATATATATTTACATGGCCATACGTAGATATGTCTGGTTTGGACCTAGATTTAGTTCATGCACAACCTCATTGTGCACCTAGATGCCAAACCAATCAAGAAAAAATTAAGAAAGATGCACCCCAAGGTGTTGCACTGCTTGTCAAAGAAGAACTTGGAAAAACTACTTAGTTATTTATTTCATTAAACCCGTTGACTATTTAGATTGGATCTCTAACATAGTCCCAGTTCAGAAGAAGCCCATGTCAGCATAAGAATCCGCCCTGACTTCCACGACATTAATAAAGCATGTCCCTAAAGATGAATTCCCCCTTGCCTAATATTGATATGATTGTCGATTCCGCCATTGGTTATGAAATGTTATCCTTAATGGATGGTTTTTCATGTTATAACTAGATCTATGGATTACAAAGATAAGATCATCATGATAACAAATTTCATCACCCCTTAGGGGAAATTTTTTTACGAGGTCATGCCTTTCAAACTCAAGAATGTCGGGGCCACTTATCAACGCGTAATGACAGTCATCTTCCATAACATGATGAGTGACATCATGGAGGATTACATTGATGATATCTTAGCTACAATCCAAAAGTATAGGAAGAGGACCCTAAAGTGCTAAGACATATTATTCAGCATCTCTGAGATTACAAAGTTTGTTTGAACCCTAAGTAGTGTGTCTTTGGCGTTTTGTCAAGAAATCTTCTAGGTTTTATCATTTTCACAGAGAGGAATAGATGTGGATCTTGAAAAGTTTACAGACTATCACAGAAATGCCTCCACCTAAAATTCTTAAACAACTAAGAAGTTTAGAAGGAAAAATTAAGGCAATCCGTCATTTTATTTCATAGCCTACGGATAAGTGTTATCCATTTTACACGTCTATTGAAAGAAAGATGTTACGTTCAAACTGAGGACGAGATTGTCAAAAGGCATTTGTACACTGCTTAAACAGTACCTTAGTCAACCCACCTTGTACTCAAGCCACCCACCCCGGGAGAACCTCTCCTATTATACATTTCCACTACCCATTTTGTCCATTGGTGCACTGCTTGCCCAATATGACCTAGACCATAGAGAAAGGGCATTTTATTACCTCAGTCGACACCTTGATTGCCTATGAACTAAATAACCCACAGATTGAAAAGGCCTTTTCTGGTAGTTGTCTCTTTACCTTTCAAAAACTATCGTCACTATCTCCTTGACAATAAGACTAAGCTAATATCCAAAGTTGACCCTCTCAAATACCTTTTGTCTAAACCTGCCCTTACAGGATGAATGGCTAATTGGATCATTCTCCTAAGTGAATTTGATTTTTATTTTGTTAACCAGAATTCCTTAAAAGGATAAGTATTGGTTGATCAGTTATCAATAATCCCCTCTACCAAGGATAGAACCTTTATGTCTAGATCTGCCAGATGTATCCATGATGTATGTTGAAGATTCTATGGAGTGGTAAGCTCTATTTTGATGGATCGTTCACCTTCCACGGATCCAGGAAAAGCGAGTGGTGCTCATCACTCCCATATAGTGAGGTTATTCCAAGAGCATTCCATAGTTGGGATTCCCATGCACTAATAACATTGCAGATAGTATGAGGAACTCGTCACCCGGCCTCAAGTTGGCTATTACTTAGAATATCATATAGCTACGAGTCATTGGGGACTTCCTAACTTATTATTAAACAAGTTAATGATGAGCATAAGGTTAAATATGAAAAGCTTATTCCATACAAGAAAATGGTTGAAACCTTGAAGGAGTAATTTATACATGTTGTCTTTGAGCAAAAACTAAGGTCACACAATATATCCATCAGATGTCACGGCTACGATTAGGTCTCTCTTACACATTCCACTTCAAGGAAAGTAAAATGCCATTCCTTTGTAGAGCATTTATAATTTCCTGCATATGATATGTGAGATTCATGTTTGGCATGTGAATTTTTTTGTCCATTATCCCCCTGGTATGAACCTATCTTTCAATACCTACAAGATGGCACTTTTCCACCAGACATTACCCATTTTGAAACTGATTAATTTTATTAATCTCAATCAATCAACCTTTACAGAGAATGGGCTACAATATTTATAGATATTGCACAGCCAAATACACACGGGAGATTAAGTTGCACAGGTGCAACCAAATTCCAAAATTCACAAGCTTCCAATAACATCCAGGAAGCACAAATGAATAAATACAAATATATTGTTCAAAACAATATAACAACATGTATAAAAGACAAATATGGTTTATGAACCATATAACAAAATAACCATTATTAATTTAATTAATTAAATTAATTAAACTAATAGCATCATATAATTAGCATAATTAAATATTTTATCCTAACATTCCCCCCCTTAATTGTGCATTGTCTGAAGAGATGAGGAGAGAAACTCTCTGAACAACTCGAACTTGTCACGTGCAAGTGACTTTGTGAAAATATCTGCTCGTTGTTCAGCAGTTGGACAAAATTGAAGCTGGATGTTGTGCTTCAACACATGTTCACGTATGAAATGAACCTGAACCTCAATGTGCTTTGTTCTCTCATGAAAAACTGGATTGCGAACAAGTTTGAGTACACCTTCATTGTCTACATACATGGTAGTAGGTTTGTCCTGTGGTATTCCAAGTCCTTCCAGTATGCGACGTAGCCAAATCGCTTCACAGACAGCTTCTCCTGCAGAACGATACTTGGCTTCTGTGGAAGAGTGAGAAACAAAGTGTTGTTTCTTACTTCCCCATGATATTGGTCCAGATCCCATAAAGAATACAAATCCAGAAGTGGATTTTCTATCATCAATGTTACCTGCATGATCTGAATCTGAATATCCAATCAAGAAGAAGTTTTCATTCTTCTTGTATTCTAGACCAAGATCCACTGATCCTTTGAGATATCTCAAAATGCGCTTTGCTGCTTTCCAATGACAAACTTTGGGTTCCTGCATGAACCTGGATAGATAGCTCACTGCAAAGCTGATATCTGGTCTAGTGTAGGTCAGGTAAATGAGACTCCCAATCAGCTGCCGATAGAGAGTGGCACTTACCTCAGGAGATGGATCTGAACGAGATAACTGTAATCTGTTCTCCATAGGTGTAGCAATTGGTGTGCAATCCATCATCCTAAACTTCTCGAGCGTTGTCTTGGTATATTTCATCTGAGAAACAAAGATGTGATTCTCTTTCTGCCATACTTCTAGTCCAAGACAGTAGTGCATAAGCTCGAGATCTGTCATGTCGAATGATCGCTTAAGATCTTTCTTCGTTTCATCAATCATCTTCACTGAACTTCCAGTGATGACTAGATCATCGACATAAACTACAACAATCACCATCTCCCCCCCTTGCTTTTTGAGGTAGAGATTGGGATCGTATGGATTTCTGACAAATCCATGTTGTACGAGATGCTCATCAATCTTGATGTACCATGCCCGGGGTGCTTGTTTGAGACCATACAGAGATTTCCTGAGTCTGCATACCTTTTCTTCTTGACCAGGTACAACATATCCCTCAGGTTGAGTCATGTAGACTTCTTCTTGTAAATATCCATTTAGGAAGGCACTTTTTACGTCCATTTGGTGAACTTTCCATCCAAACTGAGCAGCTAGAGCAAAGATCATCCTGATCGTTTTGATCTTAGCTGTGGGAGCAAATGTCTCCTCATAGTCAATGCCTTCTTTTTGTGCGTACCCCTTTGCTACAAGTCTTGCTTTGTGCTTGTCCACTGTCCCATCTGCTTTGTACTTAGTTTTGAATATCCATCTGCATCCAATGGGTTTCTTCCCTGGTGGAAGATCAACAAGCTGCCAAGTGTTATTCTTCATCACTGATTGATATTCAGAATCCATGGCATCTTTCCAAGCTTTTGACTGTAGGGCTTCCTGGACTGTAGAGGGCTCATCTGATTCAATAACTCTACTCATCAAAGCAAAGTTAACTTCTTCCCTTGCTTTACTGCGAGTCCGTGGTCCAGGGGTGGATGTATCCGGTGGAGCATCCAATCTTGCATCTCGTAATGTACTTGTACACCATTTAGGCATACGTTGAACTGTTCCCATGGGTTGTGGTTCTATTTGATCAACACCATCATCCCCATCATCACTTTCATCTTCTGAGGGAACATTAGCTTCAATTTTTACAACGGGTGAAAAATCTACATCTTGCGAGTCCGGAGGAGGAGTCTCTGCTTCCTTCTTCTTGAAAAACTCAACATCTCTGCTTGTGTAGACTTTTCTGGTCTTAGGATCCATCAATCTATACCCAAGAGTCTCTTCACTGTATCCAATGAAGATGAGATTTTGTGACTTCATGTCCAATTTCTTTCTATTATGTTTGGGTATGTGCATGCTTGCTTTGCACCCGAATACTCTGAGGTGTGCAATGGATGGTTTCCTTTTTGACCATGCTTCTTGTGGTGTAATTCCATCAAGAGCAGTTGTGGGTGCTCTGTTCAACAAATACACTATTTTTTTTGCTGCTTCTGCCCAAAATGTCTTTGCAAGTCTGGAATCATCGATCATGCATCACACCATTTCCATGATAGTACGATTTCTTCTCTCAACAACACCATTTTGCTGCGGTGTGTGTGGAGGAGGCATTTGTCGACGAATCCCATGAGTTTGTAGGTAGTCTCTGAACTCATCATTGGTGAATTCCCCCCCTCGATCTGAGTGGAGAGTTCTGATGTGACGACCAGTTTCTTTCTCAACTGCAACTTTGAACTTTTTGAATGTTTCAAAGGCTTCACTTTTCTTGCGAAGACAAAAAATCCACATTTTCCGTGAATAGTCGTCAACACAAAGCATGAAGTACTGGAACCCAGAATGACTTGGCTGCAGTGGACCGCAAAGATCGGTATGAACCAGGTCAAGTTTACCATGAGCTCGGAATGTACTCCTCTGGAATGAAACTCTATGTTGTTTTCCTGCTAAGCAGTGAGGACACTTGTCTGTATCCTTCTGAAGAGATGGTAGCCCATGTACCATATTACACCGGCGAAGTGTTTCGAGATATTTGAAACTTACATGACCAAATCTCCGATGCCACAACTGGGCTGAGGTGGAGTTTTTAGCCACAAGTGCTTGATCGTTTTTGTGAATGAAATCAAGTTGAAACATACGTCCCACATTTGAGGCTTTTGCAATTATTTTCGAGCCTCTTGATTTATCTCGAATCAAACACATTTTCTTTCCGGATTGACTATCAAAGTCAATTTTCAGGTTGTGATCTAGGAGTTGACTAACTGAAAGAAGATTCTTTGTCAACCCAGGGACATATAGGACATCTGATAGTCTGCATTTGCGTGAACCAAGGGGTAGAGAAATGTTTCCAATCCCCTGAACTGTATATGAAGAATCATCTCCCAACGAAACATGATTTTTCGATGGCGTGTCCTTCATTGAAATAAACCAGTCTCTGTGGCCGTTCATGTGTCGAGTGGCTCCCAAATCAACATACCAGACATCACTAGATGATGTGGATGGTTCACTTGATCGAGCAGTGAACAAGAAGTCTTCATTGTTTGACTGTTCTTGTTGCTCAGTAATATTACCTTACTAGTGGGGTCTCCTTTTCCAGTTCCCCTTTTTCTGCCCATGATAGTTGTTAGAATGTCCCTTGTAAGATTTTTGTTGTTGTGGTCCAGAGTTGCTTGATGAACCTTTCTTATAAGTGTTATACCAACAATCTTTTAAGTCATGTCCTCTTTTGCAAATTGGACATTGCTTCTTCTGTTGATTGTCCCCATGATACTGATTCTGATGTTGGGACTTCTGATAGGATTTAGGTTTTCCTTTACCTTTTCCTTTCCATTTTTGATGTGAAGACAGTGCCTGCTCCTCTTCATCATCCTTATTGTGCATTGCTTCCTCTTGTTGCAGTAGGTTTACCAGCTTGTCAAAACTAATTGTCGTATCTGACAAGTTTAGAGTTGTGACAAAAATGTGGTAAGAAGAAGGGAGAGCTCTCAGAACAATGGGAACGAGAGATTCATCTTTGACCTATTCTCCTAGGGCTAGAAGTGAAGCCCTCAACTCTGCAACTCTTCTTAGGAAAGCTTCAATTTTCTCATTTTGCTTGAACTTCAATGTATGTAACTGACTCTACAAATTTAGTATGACATTCTTGTTCTTGGCCTCATATATTGTGCTCAGCTTATCCCACGCTTCTTTTGCTGTTGTGGCATCTCGAATGTGGGCTTGCACATCGTCAGACACTCCAAACAAGATGATGAGTTTTGCTTTCTGATCTGCTCTATCAAACTGTCATTGTTGTGTTGCATCAGTTGGTGATCTGGTTAGAGTACCAGTCACAACAGGCCAGATTTCTTCAAACTCAAGTTGTGTCTTTATTTTTGTCTTCCATGCAGCATAGTTTCTTCCTCTGAGCAATTGTGAATCCGGAAGAAAAAATTTGGGGGCATTGGTGCCCATTTTGCAGAGATCACTAACAGGGTTTGGCTCTTATCACTCCAGGTATTAGGTCTCCCAATCTATATACCGTCAGTCTGATATACCGAACCTTTCTATATACGCGCCCTTCTGATATACCCATCGGTACGTGGAAGAAGCTCGCCCTTTCTATATACCCGGTGGTACGTGAAAGAGGCGTTAACGTACGTGAAAGAATTCAATACGTGGTACCAAGACAGTACTGATGGGGTCTGTGTGATTATTGACACCGGCTCAAAGAAATATCCTCATACGCGCACGTAACTTCGCTATATACTCAGATAGTTTCTCAGTCTGGATTTATGTCTTGCAATCGTTCACAGATGGATGGGATGGTTCATAGTGTGTGCACTGTGACCTTATTACTCCCCGTCGATTTATAGGGACGATGCCCAGACGACGTTGTTGCAGCTATATTAGGCATTAAGTGCAGTAGTAGTCATGACGGATTTACCCGTAAGTGCTTCCCAGAGGCACCGTATATACCGAACGCTGCGAATGAGATCTAGGATCTCGTGAGTGTTACAGAACCAATTTTTTTATTATTTTTTATTACAATTCTGCTAGTTTTTGAGCAGTTACAAAGTTTGCAGTTGACTATGGCAACCTGCAAATTAGTACAATATGCAGCAGTATACAATTTACATTCAAAAAACTATACAATTTGAATGGCAGGCAAAAAATTTCTGTTTCGCGGGTCCTGGTGGCCTCCTGAGCCCAATACGACCCAAAATGCTAAAAATTGCAAAAAAGAAGCTAAAGATGCAATTTTTAGATGGGTCTCCTTTTGCAAAAAATGTCCAAAATGAAAAAACAGACCAAATGGGAAAAAAAAAAATTACCCTAACTTAGGGATTCCTCTGCTAAATTTAGTTAGTTATAACTAAATTCAAAAAATCTGCTAAATTTAGCAGTTCCGCCAAAAAATCTGCCAAATTTCAAAAAATGAGATTTTGAGTGTTGGGGCAGGATTCAACCCCCACACCTCTCACTCCCAAGGTGCATTCACTAACCAACTTGGCCTCTTAGGGCGCTTGTGATATGAAATGAAGTAACTTGTATTTAATTAAAGGGAAAATTGACTTACTTTTTTAAAAATGCGACCTGGTAGATGCTCCACGTGTCTTCAAAGGAGTGGAATTCGATTTAGGGTTTCACATGCTTGAAAAATGGATCAAAAAATGCCTTTTATCTCCATCCACCGCTGGTTTCTTCTTTGTCGTGAGGACTGAATAGCTTCCTTTGTTTTCTCAGTCGCTTCTTCCACCGTTTTGGCCAGGACTGAATATTTTCCTTATGGCGTGAGGACAAAAGATTCTTTGTTTTGTGCAGGCGCGTTGTTCCTTGCTTTGGGCTTTTTTTTTTTTGCTTTGATCTTGATCACTGTTTTTTTTCCTTTTCTTGGCCGCCTTTTTGATACTCTTCCACCACCGATTTTTTGTGTGCAGGTGCATGGAATATGGCTTTGATTCATGCAATGCAAGACAATGATTGCAGACCACTTACATTTTAAATACTTCTTCCACCCTTTTCTCTGTCACATAGTCTCTTACAGGTCGTTGAACTGCTCTGTCGAGCTATAAATTATCCATATAACCAAGATGAGTGTCCTTAGCTTGGTGAGCTCGGATATCCTCCGAATTTGGCACAAATACCTCCAATTACAACAGCATGCTACTTGTAGCTGTCACTAAATGCACCTCTGAATTAGAGGGAGAACCCCTGGTTGGGGAATTTTTTTTTTTTAAATATATAGGCCTGCAGCAAATTTTGCCTGGTGCTGAGTTGCACCAGTGCAAAAAAAAAAATTGCGTTCCAAACACCTGGAACTGAACAGGAGGTTGTGGGTTTGCAGGGGGTTCTGGGAAGCTGCAGGAGGCAGCACTGGCTCTCCTTCTGTTGCAGATTTCTTCTCCACGAATTCTCCTTCTTCTGCAACCTTCTCCAACCTTGCTAGGAGCTTCAATTCGCTTTGGTACCAAATGAAGATTGAGAAACAGGGACGGAAGCCTGATTAATTTTATTAATCTCAATCAACCAAAAATTACAGAGAATGGGCTGCAATATTTATAGATATTGCACAGCCAAATACACACGGGAGATTAAGTTGCACAGGTGCAACCAAATTCCAAAATGCACAAGCTTCCAATAACATCTAGGAAGCACAAATGAATAAATACAAATATATTGTTTAAAACAATATAACAGCATGTATAAAAGACAAATATGGTTTATGAACCATATAACAAAATAACCATTATTATTTAATTAATAAAATTAATTAAATAATTAAACTATGCATAATTAATATTAGGATAATGATTATCATAATTCCTTGGCCATTTTCTAAATGGGGTCTAGATCTTATGTGGAAGCTCCATTCTTCTTCTTTAGATGGCCACACCCATATTATCACTGCCCCCGAGTATTTTAGCAAATGGGTAGAGGTTGTGCCTCTTACTTACATCACCAGTGCAAAAAATTTCTAAATTCATTATGAACCATCTCATCTGTCATTATGATATACCCTCTGCCATTGTCACTGATGATGGTAAGTACTTCAAAAATAAAATGGTTAAGAAATTGTGTCAATGTTTCCATATTCAACTAATGTGGTCTACCCCTTATTACCGCCAAGGTAATAAACACAAAGACGCTACTAATAAAACCCTTGTATGGATCATGGAGAAAATGGTTAGTAATACTGACTGTAATTGGCACCTATAGATACATCCCTCCCTCTGGGTGTATCGAACCTCCATTCGCACCCCTACTGGTGTGACCTTGTATTCACTTGTCTATGGCACTGAAGCCATCATACCTCTGGAAGTGGAGATTCCTTCCCTGAGAATATCTCTCAAGGACTATCTTGATAAAGACAAGGACTACAAAGTTACTTGACTGACAGAGTTGGAACTAGTAGATGAAAAGCATATTAGAGCACTCAATCACTTGAAATTCTATCAGAACATAGTATTAAGGGGATAAAAAAAACACATCATTCATCAAGAATTTGATGTAGGAGATATAATTCTAAAATAAAATTAGAAGAATACCGTCAAAGATAGAGAAATGAAAAGTAACTTTGAAGCTACTTGGCTAGGCCCTTATGTGGTGGTTGCTAAGTATGGATTAGGAGCCTATAAACTTGCATACTCAGATGGTGAAGAGCTTCCAAAACTTATGAATGCCATGCACCTCAAGAAGTTACATGCTTAAGGATGATGATAATATCAAATAATAACTAAAAACTAGAAAAGCAAAGAAGAAACAAGCAAAAAAATGGAAAATTGAGAAAACATTAAAGAAAAAGTAGGTCATCAACATGTGTAAAGCACATAATTGTGGCGTAGTGGGAAGGTCTTTGAGTTAAAACCAGTCTCCAGATCTCAAAGAAGATTCGACGGTCGCAAATCACTCTCAAAGTAGGACGGTAAACCCTTCTTTCTTTCTAGATATAACTTCCTTTTCTAGGTTTAGGAACCCTAGCGAATCCATCTTCGCCGATCCATGATTTGGCTTATTTTCTCTTATATCTGCATGAAGGATGCTTCCTTTTTATATTCCCATCTAACACTAGGGGACCTTCACATTCCTATTTCTCATACATACACGCTTGGCATTCTACCTTTTGTATATTCCCACATCATGTTGGGGGAATTCACCCTTCTTTGTCCGTATACATTATTTTAAGAACATGACCTTAAAAAATACAAAAACATTCAGAAAAGGTATGAAAAAAACCTAAACATTTAGAAAATATCCCTTCTAGGGACAAAGCTACACCACATTCATAACGTTATCTTAGAGAAGCCTCAGAAAAATGTGAATAGTAGCCTTGAAAATTTTATCTTTCTAGATAAACCCAAAAACATTAGAAAATTTATCAATGTTGTCCCATAAAAACAAGGTAATGATTTAATTGCTTTTAGTTGTTGGTTTGTATAGTTTTGATTGAGATTAATTTTTTGTGTGATGTGGTGATTCATTTGCTTATCATGGGTTGGATCTTGTTTGATTTAATTGTATATGGCATTAGGTTCATTCATAGCTTGTATGCATCTATTAAAATTCATTTTACTTAGATTGAATTTTAATTTGACCTCCTTTGTATGTTTAATAAATTCATATGCTTTGCATCATAATTTATGTTGTGTTGTATAGGTACAATTGTTTATCTTTGTCAACTTTTTCTTGTGTGTTTGTTTCTTGAATAGTTGTTTGGTATCACATCTATCACCTACCATTCATCACATGTAAGCATCATCTACTACATGATATATATAAAAAAGCTAAGTATTACATGATGCATGTATGTTAAGCTAATCATCACATATCGTATCATAAATGGGGGCAAGAGGGGCTGCGCATAATCAAAAATCTATCCCCCACCGCACCAATATCATCTAGTATCATCCCAAGTGCTATAATAGAAATCAGAGGCATTCCATAAATGCAAAACATGTGACACTATCTATAGATATATCATTAATATGAAAAAAAGGGACATAAAGATCTCTAAAATATAAAGTATGTCACATACATAGAGGAAAGGGAAAATCATACATGATGATACAATAGTTGCAGAGCAATAACAAAAAATCGTAAAAAGCATAATCACAGCATGAAAAAAAATTCATCGAATGTCCATTTAATACATTTATAAATTTATGTCTCAAATATACATCATCAATAAAAAATGCCATCTAAAAAGGACATGCATAAAGAAAATGAGCCTTCATCAAGAGGCATCATCAAAATAATGGTACATAAATCTATAAATCGATAAAAATCAGCCTTGATAAGAGGTGTGTATACAATACATCTGTACTAAAGGAAAAATAAGGAACTCAACCACACCTCCTGCCATCGCCAGGGCTCCCAGGTCCATGTCATGGGGGATGGAAGAGTGGTGGTTGTGATGACTAGCACCAGAGGTACCACCCTACTATGTGGGTGGTTGTTGTCCAACCGGATTCTTTGCAACTAGTTGTAAGACTAATCTAACTGAGCAGCTTGACAACCATGAGATGGAACCTGTCATACTCATACCCAAATGCTCAAAAGGTACTAACTGCTGCTCTACTGGGACTACTCTGAAATAGGTGGTCATATAGTATAAGGC
Organism: Taxus chinensis; assembly: GCA_019776745.2. Classification (NCBI taxonomy): domain Eukaryota; kingdom Viridiplantae; phylum Streptophyta; class Pinopsida; order Cupressales; family Taxaceae; genus Taxus; species Taxus chinensis. Next base: position 279,705,398 of record CM034155.1, read on the forward strand.
CTAGCCGCCAACCCTCATAGCATCTTGAATCAAATTAGCATCTCCAAAAGTAGTAGATGCCTAAATGCTGGCATCTCGCTCTCATATCAATCTTCCCCTATCAACATGGGCCTGTCTAGTAGCAGCATCCTCTCGGTCTCTATCTGTAGTAATAGTCTACACCTAGGCTCATGCCAGATCCCTCTGGATAATATAACCATGTGACTGTGCCTGGGCGTGGTCCCTCTATGCGATGATCATTTACACCTAAGTTTGTGGCTAATGTAAAAGACTAAGTATTTGAGTCCCCTATGTGGCCATTTGACTAATCTGGCTCTACCATGAGGCACTATCCCTACCTTGAGTGGCCTGTTCTCTAGCCTGATCTCTCTCAGCTATCAAAATCTATAACTGAGTACTAGCCTAATCCCACTCTGCTATAAGGGCATGTACATGGGCCCTTTCCTCATCTCTCTCTCTCTCTCTTACCACGTGTAACTATATGGCAATCATCACCTGTAACTTTTGTTGAAGACCAGCCAACTTCCCACCATCGCCACCACCCCCTGGAGCATGAGGTGGTGGGCCCTACTCTATAAATACTTACTAAATAGGGGCATATATCCCCATTGGAATACCTACTGGATGTAACTCTATGTCTTTTGCCTTGGGTTTTTTTCTTTGCCTAAGTTGGGGTCCCTGTTTTGGAGGCTACTGAGTGAAGGACCCTATCCCCTGCCCCTAACATAACATTGTGGGTCAGGACCACAACCACCATCATCATCATCGTCATCATCATCCCTACCAGCTCTAACCTCTTCACCAGTGGGAGGCCCCATTGGAGGATGTTTCACGTGGACATTATACACTACCTTGGAAATGGTCAAATGGCATGGGATCACACCATGGTACCATAGCACATACTTAGGTGTGCAACTAGGATCTCTGATCTATCTCAATGGCAACTCCATAGCAGGGACCACCTGGAAGATGGTCAGTGCTCTATCCCAAGCAATCTATGGACCCATATCAATGTACTCTCGGGACCTACAAGCATACCATATATCTTGCCCAGGAACATCCTGGGTAATGCCAAACTGTCTCTAACACTGATCTAATTTGTAAATCTCCCGCATATAGCTATGACTGCCCAGCATGAAGATCTCAACTGTAGCAGTGTTGAGCTCTAACCCATCCTCATGCCACTGGAAATGTCTGTAGGGCCTCCATATTATGGAGGCCTACTGTAACTCATTAAGATCGTGGTAGTAATAATATGCATCTCCTGTGTATGGCCTCACATCATCCCTGATTGAAACCCAACCCATAATAGAAGGCTCCTTTAGAGCCCAAACTCTCAAAACACCTAGGGGCGACCAATAGCAATGTGGTCCCACGTCCAAATCTAAAGTAATATTGCTAGTCCTACAATCTTGTTACCATAGTAGGTAATCAAATGTAAGTCGTAGTATAGGTGAGCTATAATTCCCTGACCTCGGCAATAGGTCTCTCCATCTATCAACCAACATATCACTCTGAGGAGGCTAAGCAGAAATGAAGCACCGGTCTTGTTAGTGAGTAGAACTCCACTGAAAAAGGCCATCATATAAACCATAACATGATCTAGTTCTGGATCCTCAATGCCCTATGACAACTTAATTTTCATCCCACTACATGGTATCATCTGGACACCGATTAACTCTGAGATACATCACTGAATATTTGGCCAATGATTGATATACTACATAAGCTGACCTTGGATTGGGACCCACATAATGTACAACACATCCTCTAGAGTAATTGTTAACTCCCAGGTTAGAATTTGAAAGCACTGAATCTCGCTATATCATCTCTCCACTACGGTTGTTAGAAGGTCATGATCCAATGTGATCTGAGGCATATTAGCCACGTAGGCCAATCTCGTGATGTATATGAGGCTATCCAATATCATCCTATCTTCCTCATCAAATTGTGCCTCTATCACCACTAGCCAACCATATCACTCACGTGTATAAAGAACAGGTAATATACACTGCAAACAAAAGAAACACGCATGTATTAGGCACATTTCTATCTACTTCTATCTAATTTGCTGGTAAAATCATTCATTCTTCCATCTCATTTCCTAAATTTTCACCTTCTTCTAGTCTACTTTCTTTTCTCCTTGGCTATTTTGTCAAAAGGGTGTTCTGATCCCCTTTTCCCCGATACCTACATGCCTACCTTGATGCATACATGCCTATCCCAGTGCGTATGCACCCCCTCTATTTTTCTACCTATTTTTCTAGTCTACACAGTGTTGGTATCCAAATTTGTTTTCCCTTTCTAGCCAAGTAGCAACACAGATTGGACATGAAGCTTAGAGACAGATAGATCATGGTGTGTGTCATTTTGTATATGGGGATGAGATATAACTTTCCCTTGTTACTTAGATTTGTGGAGAGATAGATAACACCTTTAAGAGGATTTCACATGTCCTCACTACTTTAGCCCATGCCTCCTCGACCAGGGTGAGAGGACCGTTAGTGTAACCTTTGTTTGATGAAGGATATTGATATATATTTCTTTTATACACATTCTATGAAGAAAACCTTCGGAAAATATGGTCAATACTCCATGATTTAACTCTTAAGAGTTGGCACTTCTAAACGATGGAGATAATTTCAACTCAAGGCTAAGGTTACTGAATACATTAAGAAATCCTTATTGTTCTGCATATTTTAGTAAGCAGATTTTGTTCCTTTGTTGATACACAGGGAAAATAGGGGTAGTTCAGGGTGGATTCATGGTTTTTGAATAATTTTGGTGGGAGATGAAGCAAGATAAAGTTGAATATAATGGATCTTCAAAGTGAAATCACAACAATGAATACCTTCAATAAAAAAAATCTTCAGAACAGTTAATATTTTCCTTCATCCAGAATGTGTGCTTTAATGGAGGCCTAGATCAACACATTTTCACATAATCATTGTGTCTCTAACATGAAGGCTCGAATTGAAATACTCAATTGAAAACCAAAGTCTCTTATCAATCATGCCTAAGGTACACCCGAAGACTTACAGACAATGTTTATCAAAAAATGACAGTGAATTTATTTTAAATTTGTTTATCTCATCCAAGATGAAGGATTTTCTTGACATGAAATTGAAAATACCATTAAATTATGATAGGGAAGAGATCCTATGTTATTTCACAAAGATTTAAATATAATATTGCAATATGAACAAAAGAAACTATTTACAGACATTCTAAAACAAAGAAAACACAAATTGCTAGACATTGGGCACAAATTAATTTCAAAATTGCTTGAATTCATCAGCATGGGAAAGATTATAGAGAAATTTCAGTGCTCATCAATGGATATACATCTGCACCCAACTTGACATGATAGAAAATCTAACACAGAAGAAAATAATGGGTTATCTCATCTTGGTCAGGAAGACGACTTTCTCAAATTTTCTCTTAGGAATTCAACCTCCGACCTTTTGAAAGAACTTTCTCATTGCATTTATACATTTTACTCACTGAATTATCCCCACAAAAAGAAAGAATATAGGATGGACCTTTACTTGTTAAAATTTTTCTTCAGAAAGTGACGTTTAACAAATTCAGATCTGAAAGCTTCCAGGTGGACCAATTGTGAACTGATCACATTTCTTGAGCCATCGACTAATGACTAGGATGTAATGCCAAATTTTTTTGGCTATACTTCTAATCATTCTGATTTTTTCATCTGAGAAATCCCCTTTTTAATCATTTTTTGGAGACTCTACACAGCTGGATATGACAGGTAATATTTTTTTCTCTCGAGGCAACACTTTTTTTATCTTTTACACCTGTACTTTCATCATTTCATCCCTTTTCCCTCTTTTTCCTCTGCATTTCTTCCCCGCATCAATTTCCTTTGCTAATTCCCATTTTTGTGAGTGCCTGTGTAATTCCCACTTCAAAATATCGACCTTAAAAATCCTTGGACTCACAATTTAAGTTTCAAATCCATTCAATGGCACCTTACAGACAAAGATGACAAGGAATTTAATCAAAGAAAGATGAAAAATAGTGCGTATTCACATCTCCAAGAGTCTTAGAGAAAAAATGGTGGAAAAATAGGTGAAATGCACAACAACTGTTGATTCTTACCCTTTTCCACTTTATATCATATCCGTCCACATGTTTTCTTGGCGCAACTACAAAGGAGAAGCACAGAGGTAAGTCCAAAACAAGCGCGAGCCTTCCACATACCCTGGACCCAAAAAAATGCCTTTTGGCCTTTGAAAAGTCTCAATGTAAAAAGAGGCCAATAGAAGCCTTCACTTGTCTCAATGGCACATTTTGAGATGGTCCCCAAAAGTAAAGACCCCAAAGAAATGCGGGCTCAACACGTGTCTCAGTCTGGTAGAGTCTATTAAAAATTTGAAGGTTCAGCGGAAGGCACCATGTGTCTAGGTTATGAGATAGTTTCCTTTGGTTGTTGAAAATTCAAAGAAAAGGGCAAAGTGAGCGGAAGAATCCAAGTGTCCTCCGGGTGCTTCTTCAAAATAAAACCTAGGGGCCAATCCCCAAATAGGTGTGGTCCCTCCACATGTCCCGGGCCTTTAGAAAGTTGCTTGAAAAGTCTAGGTATGGGAAGACCCATCGGGAGCCTCCATATGTCTTCATGGCACAACTTCGAGATGGTGCCCAAGAGTAGAGACCCTAAACAAGCACAGGTTCACCACATGTCCCACGCCTTAGAAAATTTCTTTGAAAAGTTTAAGTTCAAAGTGGAGACGGAAGAAGTCTCCACATGTCTCCCTGTCGCAATTATTAAGGTGGGACCCTGAGGCAGAGTCTCAAATCAGCATCATCCCTCCACATGTCCATGGTCCGCCAAATTTGTACCAACTGCATGAATTTTTTTTCAAAACATGGGAAAAGTAGCATAAACCTCCACGTGTCCCCCGACACAACTTCAAGGCCAAACCACAAGGTAAATTTTCAAATGAGTGTGGGCCCTCCACGTGGACAAGCTGTGAGTCTGAAGAGAGCATTAGAATTTTCAAAGTTCCACTCTGAGCCACATCCAACCAAGGAGATCCATGTCTCCATTGATGCTGAGATGTAAATTTGACTGAGAAAATACACCTGTCAAACCGTAAAATGTAGGAAAATATCCATTTGAGCCCGGAAATGAATCTTTCTTCAAGGAAAAAGAATTTAGAAATGTTATAAGGATCAAATATGATCCTCTGAGCTACATCCAATCACCTTTCCATAGGTATTTGGGACAAAAATTACAGGGAAAATAAAACATGACTATGGAAAATGGAAGGAAAGGAAAAAACTGAGTTTTACATCCAAGTTATAGACTCTTTCAGATGGATAGAGGAACGAAAAAAAAATTCTAGACCTTTAAGTGATCTTTAACCAAGGAAGGGATTGATCATGGCAACCAAATGGAGGAAATAGTCTTCAAGCACCAATATGAGGAGATAGAAAACATGACAGAGGCTGCAAACTAAGGAATTTTAATGACAAATGGGGTGAGACTAATTTGAGCACCAACATCGGCTCCAACTCAGGGATGGACACTCCTTGTGAGTACCACAAGAACAAATAGAAGACCAAGTGCCAGAAATAGACCATTGGGCAACGAAGAAAAAGAAAAATCTTGCAAAGCAGAACAATAATAACCAACTCCCCCAAGGATGAACCGAGAAACCAGCAAAGCTAGGTCACCAAGGACCAGAATGAACAAAAACACAAAAACATAATGAAAACAAAGAAGTATACACTATACAAATGGAGTATACCTTGATTCTGAAAAATTAATCAAGGAAATGTTTGAAATGCCTTCCATTAATAGGAAATTCAAGTAGTTCCCCATCTAATACTTTTAGGAAGAAGGTATTTTCACCAATTCGAATATCAATTAAATAAGGGCCCATCCATAATGCATCAAATTTAGCATGCTTGCCATTATCTTCATGTCTTCTATCCCAGAAAATCACAAGATCCCCAATGCTAAAAGCTTTGGGAGTCACCTTTTTGTCAAATAACTTATTCAACTTTTCTCTGAACTTCACATGCCACTGATGGGATTCCCTTCTTTCTTCATCCAACTCAATAATCTGATTGATTCGAAAATCATATGGACTAACTTCTTGGTCTTAAATTTGTTAAACAAACTGAAATGAAGAAAATTACAAATGGAGGGGAAGCAAAGCTTGAGTTCCATATACCAATTCAAATGGGATTTTACCAGTAACTCTTTTGACAGTGATTTTGTTAGCCCAAACAACAAACTTCAGTTGATCACCCCACTTCCTTTTGTTCAGCTCCAAGGTTTTTCTAATGATCTTCAACAAGTTTTTATTGTTGGACTCAACTTTTCCATTTCCTTGGGGATTGTAGTTAGAAGAATATGTCAGATTGATTCCATACTCTTTGTACATTTCCACCAAAGGTTTGGCTCTAAAACTCATGGCACTATTATCAACAATTTTAACTGGCACTCCAAATCTGCATATGATTTGGTTCAACATGAAGTCCTTGATAACTTGGTGTGTTGCCTTCTTGGTGGAGATTACTTCCACCCACTTAGTGAAATAATCAGTGGCTAGAAGAATCCATTTATGATCAACACTAGAAGGATCACAAATTTCCCCAATAAAACCCATTCCCCATTGTCTGAATGGGGTTTCAAGTGACACATGCTACAAAGTAACAGAACCTGAAGCTTTCATTCTTCAAGAAAAACACTTGCAACTTTCACATTTCCTAACTAATAGAGTTGTATCCTTGAAGAGAGTTGGCCACCAATAACCAAACCTCAATATTTTATGTGTTGTAACTCTTCCAACAAATTTTCCCCCACAGAATCCTCCATGGATATCAGCAATTATTTTGGGGGATTTAACTTTAGTAATGGATCTCAAGAGCACTCCCTGGGGGTTCTTCCAAGATAACCAAAAATCAGTAATGACATACTTTTGAGAGGCCAACTTAAGAGATCTTTTTTGATTTTTACTCAAATATTCAGGGCAACATAGATGTCTGAGATAGAATATTATATCCTTGTACCATTTAGAGCTTACCAAATTTTCAAGGACATCAACCCTTTCTCCATCTACTTCATTCACCTCAATAGTTTACAAGTTTCTCTCAACCATAATCTTACCTAGGCCAAAACCTCTTACCAATTTTGTGGTTTGGATATCCATTTCATACACCTGCAATTTGTTCACCCATCTACATCTTTTGCTTGAGACCTCCATCTTTGATAAGATGTCTTTCACCATAGTGCGGGGAACATAAGAAACAACTTTAGAGCTCAAGATGTAGGGTCTAAAAACCTTTGTTTCTTTCACCAAGGTGAATGCTTGCTTCTCCATGATGGTGTACTTTAACTCATCTCCCTACAATTCCTTATTGAAAAAGGAAATTGGTCTCTCAGCCCCTTCATCATCCTTCTGTAACAAAACAAATGCAATGGTATTTTTTGAAGGAAAATAAAACACTTGAAAAAGCTTCTTGTAATTTGGGGCTGCCAAAATAGGGGCATGCTTTAGTGCTTCCTTGATCCCATTAAAATCTTGAATGGAAACTTTTTCCCATTTGATAACTTGGTCCTTCTTCAGCATGCTAGTAATGGGGATAGTCAGCTCAACAAAGTTAGACACAAATATTCTGATAAAGTTTATTTTTCCAAATAAGGATTTAATTCCCTTCTTAGTTCTTGGAATTGGAACCTTGCTGATGGCTTCTACTCTCTATGGATCTATCATGACCTCTTCTTTTGATACAATGTGACCAAGTAGCTTTGACTTTTACACTCCAAATTGGCACTTCTTGGGATTCAATGATATGCCATACTCCATACAATTTATCAACATTCTCTCCAAGTGTTGCAAGTGATCATTTATCTTTTTGGAAAACATAGTTACATCATCTTGATAAACATCAAAGAAATCATTGATATAACTAGCCAATGCTAAATCCATTGCTCTTTGGAAATTTTCTCCAGCATTCATCAAGCCAAAAGGCATCTTCACATAGACATAAGTTCCCCAAGGAGTAGTAAAGGAAGTCTTTATTATTTCTACCTCCTTCACAACAACTTGATTATAGCCAGAGAAACCATCCAGAGTAGATAAAAATTCACAACAAGTTACCAATTGTAGCATATTCTCCATGTTCGGCAGATGGTAATTATCTTTTAGTGATGCTTTATTTAGGTTCTTGAAATCTACGCATATCCTTATGTCACCATTCTTTTTCCTAAAAGGCACTAGGTTTACAACCCAAGAAGAGTACCTTGTGGTCTGAATGATCCCTCCAACCCTCAACTTCTTCAATTCTTCTTGCATCTTCAAATAAAGGAGTAGATTGATAGGCCTTTGTTTTTTCCTGAAAGGATTAGCATTAGATTCAAGAGGAATCTAATGTTGTAACAAATCTTCCCTGTATGCCTTCAAATTAGAGTAAGACCAAACTAGGAAGTTTTGATATTTCTTCAGCAATTGAATATAGGACTGCTTCTCTTCCTTGCTGAGATTTCCTCCTAGCTAGATTTTATGTGGTTTTTCCTTTGTACCTAGGTCGTGCTCTTCCACATCTCTTAAAACTAACATATTTCTTTTAAAAATGCAATCAACATTATCAAATTTCAATTCCAGTGCCACCAAACCTCTCGGAATCGTGTTTTTCTTCATCTGGATGATGTATTTGCCAAATAATGTTTCCTTTCCTTCAGCAACACACGCCATTGGCTCCCAATCTATATTTTGGTTAGAAAAATCACCTTGGTTCTACATAAAATATTTCACCTGGGCATCATCATCAAACACTATACAATTCCCAAATCTAGATCCTAGCACTGCAAACTTGTCTGCAACAACATTAAACTTTCTATCATGGTTCACAATATTAAAAGAGTCAAACATTTCCATCAAATCCCAGACTGCATGCTTGTATTGTTTCATCCTTTGATTTTTAGTAGCATAAAGTTTCCTAATTTGTTTGATGATCACTTCTGAATCCCCTTTGACAATGATATCCTTTACACCATATTTCCATGAAATTCTCAAGCCTAATATTAGTGCTTCATATTCAGCAATGTTTTTAGTGCATTAAAAGTTAAGTTTGAAAGAAAATACAAACTCTTTTTGGCCTGGAGAAATTAGAACAATGCCCACACCATTTCCAAAATTGGAACAAGCTCCATCAAATAAAAAAGTCCAAGGTAAACGCACTTGTTCAAGAAATTTACACTCATCAAACTTATGCTCCTTGCCATTAGAAAACCCCCACAAAGTTATCTGCATCTACATCAACATACAACACATCATAATAAGCATTATTGGGGTCTTCAATAAAGTGCAGCATATTTTTCTCTCAATACAACTTTACAAGGCTGCCTTAATTTACAATGGTTGAAAAAGACATATCCATATGAACACTTCCACCAACACTTGCAGCCCACTTTCTTGATAACAACATGACCCATTTGGTAGGACAATCAACAATGAAAACATCAAGTTTAAGGTTCTTACCCAGATAAGATGCAAGTTGTACCACCAACCCTTTTACACATCCTACAACATGAACCTCTCTATAATCCATTGTAGTACACTTTCCATAGGTTGTTGTCACTTTAATGTTAAATTCATTCATAACCTCCAGAGGCATAACATTGCATGATGCTTCGGAGTCAAACATACAATTGTGCAGCAATCTGTCTTTAATAATTAGTGTTGTAAAAAATGGATCAACATTTAATTGAGACTCAACCAAGGATGTTCCTAAGTAAACTTCAAGTGGTTCACCTATCTCCTCTAATACTGGTGGTTTTTCTAGGTCTGCAATTGCTGAAGGATTAGTTTTTACATTATTTATATTTCTACCTTGGGCACTCTTATCTTCTTCCAACCCCAAATACTCAAAAGCCCTCTTCTTGTGCTCATGAATCCTAAGCAGTTCAACAATTGGGACAGAAATCTTGATTTGACTAAAGACTTGGGAAATGTCATAAGGAATGTATTTGGGAAAAGCAACATTTGGAGAAAGATTGACAAGCTCATCAGATGGCACAATGTTTTTAACATTTTGGGCATGAGTGGGCACACTAGTTCTACTTGAGACAATAGAACCTTTACAAGATGCATCTTTCTTTGGAGTCTCTTTTGAGATGCTTGTGAGAAGTGGGGTCTTTGGTTCGGCTTGATGCCCTGCCCCTTTGACAAATTTAGTTCTTGTGTTATACTCTTTTTCTTAGGCCACAAAAAAATTTATTAGCAACTATCTATCCTCTTCTGATGGGATTTCTCCATCGTAATTGTTAATCATTAGAGCTCTTAGGTACTCAAAATCATTACTAGGAAATTCAAATGCTTGTACCATATATATTTCTAAAGCATGAGAGGGAGGAAGAAGAGGTACCGGGTGAATGTAGTCCCAAAAAATTGCAACATTTCTTGTACTTATTACCTCAGTTGAAGTTGATCCTTGCTGTGAGCTTGTAGATCAATCCACCATGCATGCATCATCATCAGTGTTATCATCATCATCAACTTCTTCAACTTGCTGATCTATTTCACATGGCGTGTGAGGTAAGAAGAATTTTTCACACCAATCCTTTTGATTCATCTCTTCAATAACAACTATGGAATTTAAGGGATCAGGCACGACACTATTTTCCCTAGCTTGGGCTTGTCTAGCTCCCATGGGTCCTTTACCTCTATCATCAGACCTCTAATCATTTATAGGATGATTTACAAGTCTGTCTTTTCCTTGTTTCCTATGTTGACCCTGAGAACCTTGTCCAATTCCTTTCTCTGCCCTAGCCAGCTTGTAAGAGATTTCCTTGACATCCCCGATCAAAGTCCTTACAACTTCCTCAAGATCTGTAGCTTTACTTGATTGAGGTTTCTCAGGTTTTATCAATTTAACACCCTCCCTCTTAGGAGGTTTTCCAACTACTTTAATGTTGTTCTCGATTTTTAGTTGCATGGTAAAGGCTTGCCTCAAAGTCCCATGGTTCTTATCCCTAAAATAATAATAATCTTTCTTATCAAATGCATCTGAATACTTTATCAGACATGATTCATCACATGGCCTCAAATTAACAATTAGTCTTCTCAATGTTTTGTTAAATCTATTATTGAAATCACACAGTGATTCATTATGATTATTTTTATATTTTCAAACAATGATAAAAGAAACCTAGGATCTTTTTCATCACCATATTGCATTATAAAAGAATTCTTCATCTCTATCCAGGAGTCAATGGAATTATCTGGCAGAGATTTATACCAGTCCCTTGCATCTTCTTCTAGAGTATGGATAAATAATTTAATGTCTACATCCTCAAAATCTATTTCGAAGTTCTCCATCATCTTGACAAAGCTTTTTAAGTGCTAATCACAAGTTATTGCATTACTTCCTTGAAACTTAGGGAATCTGTTTCTTACATCTTGTGGCATAGCATTTGGATAGCTAGCCATACCTCTAAAATTGATGGGACCAAAAGTATTAACGACAAATGGAGGTCTAGGTGGAGGTTGAGCCATATTATTTTTAGGAGGTGATCTTACAGGAGAAATAAAATGATGAGGAGTGAGGGGTCTGTGTGGTACAGGGATACAATTTTTAGAATGACTACCCTCTAAAGGCTCTGTCTCTTGGAAAACTCTATACGATTTTGAAAATATAGGGGCGGATTGAGAAGAAAATGTTTCAAATATAGATAAAGGACCCTCTCTCGAGATGGAGAATTCAATTCAACAAAGAGACTACCTGATTCAGAAGCACTTGAGGAAGTACTATAATATTCAATCACACACTGATTAGTTTCACCAATGGAGATCTCTTTTCTTGATGCTTGATCCCCAACAGCCTTCCAAATTCTTCTTCCTTCTGAATTAAAATTTTTCATCTCTTGAAACAACCTTCTAATAGGGTCCTTGGCGAAGAAATATCTTCTTCCTTCTAGCTTTGTAGATATTAATGGCAAATATTACTTTATATATGTTAAGACACTAGTATTTATAAAGAATTTAAATAGCACAAAGTCACCACTAAGGATTTTCACCTTATTTTTTATAAATGCACTATGAAATACCTATCAAATTTTTGTCAATACCAGATTCATGTAAAGCTTATAAGATCTACTCTTCTTTTACACAAATTTATCAGTGATGATACAAATCTAAGTGCAATAACTATACAAGCTGGAAATATTTCACTAAGAACTCACATATTTGAATAATTCTTATAGATCTGAACAGATAATGATTTTTCAACAATGTATTAGCACTTTAAAAATATTTAAAAAGTATTACTAGGGTTTGTACGTGTACACCTTTGTTCAAATACTTCAAAGAGTCCCCGAAAATGGTGCCATGAGTGTTGGTATCCAATTTTTTTCTCCCTTTCAATCCAAACAACAAAAAAGATTGGACATAGAGCTTAGAGACATATAGATCATGGTGTGTGTCTTTTTGTAGCTGGGGATGAGATCTAACTGTACCTTTGTTACTCAGATTTGTGGAGAGATGGATAGCACCTTTAAGAGGATTTTACCTATCCTCACTACTTTAGGCCATGCCTCTTCGACCAGGGTGAGAGGACCCTTAATGTAACCTCTGTTTGATGAAGGAGATGGAGATATCTTTCTTTTTCAAAAATTCTATGAAGAAAACCTTGGGAAAATACGGTAAATACTCCATGATTTAACTCTTAATATTTGTCACTTCTAAATGATGGAGATACTTTCAACACAAGGCTAAGGTTGCTGAAGACATTAAGAAATCCTTATTGTTCTACATATTTTAGTGCGTAGATTTTGTTCCTTTGTTGATACACAGGGAAAACAGGGGTAGTTCATGGTAAATTCATGGTTTTTGAATAATTTTGGTGGGATATGAAGCAGGATAAAGTTGATTATACTGGATCTTCGAAGGGACATCACAACAATGAATAAATTCAACAACAGAAAGCTTTAGAATAGTTAAGATGCTTCTTCAACCAAAAGGTGTTCTTTAATAGAGGCCCATATCAACATGTTCTCACATAATCTTTGAGACTCTAACACAAAGGATGAAATTGAAAGAATCAATTAAACACCAAAGTCTCTGATCAATCACGCCTAAGGTACACCTGAAGACTTATAGACAATATTTATCAACAAATGAGAGTGAATTGATTTTAAATTTGTTTATCTCATCCAAGATGAAGGATCTTCTTGAAATGAAATTACAAATACCATTAAACTATCACAGGGATGAGATCCTATGTGATTTCAAAAATATTTCAATATAAGATTGTAATAGGAACAAAAGAAACTATTTCCAGACATTCTAAAACAAAGTAGACACAAATTGCTAGAGATTGGACACAAATTAATTTCAAAATTGCTTACATTCATCAGCAGGGGAAAGCTTATAGAGCAATCTTAGTGCTTGTCAATGGCTATACATTTGCAACCAACTTGACATGATAGAAAATCTCACACAAAGAAAATAACAAGTTATCTTGGCTTGGTCTCTCATGAAGATGACTTTCTTAAATTTTCTCTTAGAAATTCAACCTCTGTCCTTTTACAAGAGCATTCTCATTACATTTATACATTTTACTCGCTCAAATTTCCCTCCAAAAAGAAAGAACATTCGAGCCACCTTTTCTTGTTAACAATTTGCTTCAGAAAGCGATGTTTAAAAAATTCGAAAGATGCCAGGTGGACCAATTGTGAATTGATCACATTTGTTGTGCCCTTGACTAATGATTAGGATGCCATGCCACAACATTTTGGAAATCCTTCTAATAATTTTGATCCTGCCATGTGAGAAATCCCCTTTTAAATCCTTTTCCAGAGACTTTGCATAGCTAGATATGACGGGTAATCTTTTTCCTTCTCGAGGCAACACCTTTTTTTATCTTTTGTGCATGTACTTTCATCAAATCATTCCTTTTCCCTCTCTTTCCTCTACAATCATGCCCTGCGTCCATTTCCTCTAGTAATTCCTATTTTTTCAAGTGCCTGAGAAATTCCCACTTCAAAATATCAACTTTAACAATCCTTCGACTCATAATTTAAGTTTCAAATGCATTCAATGACACCTTATAGATAGAAATGATAAAGAATTTCATCAAAGAATGATGAAAAACAGTGCGTATTCACGTCTCTAGGAGTCTTGGAGAAAAAATGGCAGAAAAATAGGTTAAATGCATAACAACCATTGATTATGCCCCTTTTCCACTTTATATTATAGTCGTCCATGTTTTTCCTTAGCACAACTAAAAAGGAGAAGCACAGAGGCAATTCCTTAACAAGCGCGAGCCTTCCATGTACCCTATCCCCAAAAAGAATGTCTCTTATCTTTTGAAAAGTCTCAGTGTAAAAAGGGGCTAGTGGAAGCCTCCACGTGTCTCAATGGCACATTTTGAGATGGTCCCCAAAAGAAAAGACCTTAAAGAAGTGTGGGCTTAACATGTGTCTCAGTCCGATAGAGTCTATTAAAACATATGAAGGTTGAGCGGAAGGCGCTATGTCTAGGGTCTGAGACAGTTTCTTTTTCTGTTGAACAGTCCAAACAAAGGGAAGAGTGAGAGGAAGCCTCCTAGTGTCCTCTAGGTGCTTATTCAAAAGAAAACTTAGGGGCCAATCCCCAAATAGATGTGGTCCCTCCACATGTGCCAAGCCTTTAGAAAGTTTCTTGAAAAGTCTAAGTATGGGAAGACCCGGCGGAAGCCTCCACATTTTTTCATCATGAAACTTTGAGATGGTTCCCAAGAGTGTGACACCCTGAACAAGCGCTGAGGCTCACCACGTGTTCGAGGCCTTAGAAAATTTCTTTGAAAAGTTTAAGTACAAAGCAGAGCCGACAGAAATCTCCACATGTCTCCCTATCACAATTGTTAAGGTGGGACCCTGAGGAAGAGCCTCAAATGAGCACCAACCCTCCATGTGTCCATGGCCCACAAAAATTTGTACTGGGATGCATGAAAAATTTGTCTAAGTTTAGGAAAACCAGGGAAAACCTCCACGTGTCCCCCGGGCGCAATTCCATGGCCAAACCAAAAGATGAATTTCCAAATGAGCACCGACCCTCCACATCAACAAGCTTAGAGTCTGAAGTGAGCCTTATAAGTTTCAAAGTGCCCCGCCAAGCCACATCCAACCAAGAAGGGCCACGTCTCCACTGATGTTGAGATGTAAATTTGACCGGGAGAAAATACACCTAGTCAAACCATAAAATTTAGGAAAATCACCATTTGATCCCGGAAATGAATCTTTCTTCAAGGAAAAAGAATTTGGAAATGTTTATAGGGCTCAAATATGATCCTTCCAAGCTACATCTAGTCACATTTCCATATGTATTTGGGAAAAAAATGACAGGGAGAAAAAAACATGACAGACTCTTTTAGATGGACAGAGGAATGAAAAAAAAATTCTGGACCTTTAAGTGATCCTCGATCAAGGAAGGGATTGATCATGACAACCAAATGGAGGAAAGAGTCTTCAAGAACCAATACGGGGAGATAGAAAACAGGATAGAGGACGTAAGCTGAGGAATTTCAATGTCAAACAGGAGGAGACTAATTTGAGCACCAACACACAGGACATATACGTGCCCAGTGTGCCACCTACACATCTGATTAAATGCATGCACATACGTACCCCCATTACCCTTACCCAGGATGCATGCACATCCTCATTGAAACCCACACACCTTCTTTCACACGTGTGAGTGCATATCTGTGTCTTCTCTCTCAGGCGGATATGTGTGCGCATATCCATTTTTTGATGGATACGCATACGTATAACCACCAAATTTGACACATGCACATATGCGTATACATAAAATTAATGTATGCACATACACATATAGATCAAAATGATGCATGTGTGTATGCGCATATGTAAAAAATTCCCGAATCTAGCCTAAAATGCCCTAAAAATTACATTAAATGCGTAATTCATAAGGAAGGATAGACCACTCACATAGGGTCCATCCGCTGGGTCCCACATGAACTCTTGGATGTAATCTTCTCATCTCCATCTACTCATTAGCCTCACAATCTCACTCCAGGGATATTTCTCTCGCTCGCAGTAAAAATTTACAAGAGCTTTAGTACAAATGAACTGGTCGTGATTGATTAACCCCCCTCAGGTGGGTATATTAGGCTGTCACGATGCCCCTGGGGTATGTTTTCACCATCATGATCATTCTAGCCCTTTCCCTACCCATAGAGGTGATTATTTTTCTATTAAAATAATTGTTATTACTCCTTTTCGCACGCTGGGGTACTCAGTGCCACTCTGCGGTCACTTCTTTATTGCACTGGAATAATTTGCAAATATTCTACGCACCTTTTCCTATCATTTTCTTCTATTTTCCCTCTCTTTTATTCGTCGTGATGATTTTTTTAATAATTATTTTGGGGCTGTATTTCTTCTCATCAGGACATGTTATGACTATCTAATGACTGTGCATTCACCTTCGCACCTTCACACATACTTTTAGGAGATTTTCTATCTCTCAAATTATTATGACTGATCAAAAATTTAAAAATTATAAACCCATTTAAAAATCTAAAAACATCAAAATACTTTGAAAATGGATTAAAAATTTGTAAGCAACTCATTTGTAGGTGAAATATGTGTCTCTCGCATGGCACTCATCTCGTATCTTGCTGAAATTTTCAAAGGTTTTGAAATAATGACTCGCGGATCATCTGAATCTTCAATCATCTACTAAAACTATGCTTCTTACTTTGTCAGTACCCCGGGGCACTATAAGTTTCTTGGTACTATTTTCATCATACACATTACTTTTTCATCAGACCCAAGTGTCCTCCATCATTTTCCTTGTGTATACATATTTCTTGGGGCATCATCCTTTACGCTTGTCATTTATCAAAACTTTTGGGACTACATCTCGATAACAAAATATTGGTGTAACTATCTTAAACATTGTTGGTTTAAGTGTGTGTGATTGTACTCATTTCCCTATTAGAAGAGTTTGTTTACTTCTTGTATTGCATTGCATATTTGCATGTTGCATGGAGTTGTTATTTAAGCAATGGAAAATTATTTGTATCATGGATTTTTCATGTCATTTTATGCTTTGGTTGTATGCTTACATCTTAATAAGGGCCAATGATGAGGATTCTAAGAAAAATGATGATTTAAAGGTTGTTGGCACTGGTTTACGGATAGCTCAATATCCCTTTTCTTGTTGTTTTTCTCATCTCCTCTTAACACTATTTATTCCTTCTGTTCTCTTTTCGATTTTTGATTGAGTTATTCTATCACCCCATTGACACTCAATAGGGCATCCTTCATCCTACCTTCATCCTATTAATTTTTCTTCTACCCCTTCAAAAATTCTCTACTCGTTTATACTTTTCTAATTTATTCGAAGTGACATAGCTTACGTCACCCAAAAGAGGGGAGAATGTAGACACCTGTAGTTTGATCAAAGCACTATTATTCCTAATATTTCACTAACTATTCTCTTCCTCGCCAATTAATGACACATAATTAGTTAGATCTATCTAACTACCTTTTTACGACACACTTCTTGTCTTATTCCTCTTATAAGTCAATAAAATAGGTTATTATAGCCTCTTCTTGGCTAAAATCCTCTTCTTTACCGCTTCTACTAGCTTCTTGGACTATCAATCCATTTAATTGGATTGATTAGGCCTTTTAGAACCCTCCCAGAACCCTAATTTCTCTCTAAAAAAGATTAATTAGTCTAATGTAGGTAAATTATCCCAAATCATGATCAACCTCTTCTATACCTAGTCAAATCTTACTTTGACTTCCTAATTAACTTGTTGACTCCCTTTTAGTCCCACATGCACCAACAAGCCTTCCATTTCCTAAATGGAAAACTATAAATAGCCCACTACCGCCCTCTAATATAAACTATAGTATTATTACTAGGATTAGGAGTTTAATTTCATCTTATTGAGCTATTTTTCTTTATCTTTTTAATTTCACCACACAACATGGAGTAATGGGAAGAAACATTGGCCTTGAATCCATTAATGGTGAGATCGCATTCTCTTAAAGTATAAACTGATTGCTTATATCCTTATTAGGCTCATTTAATTAAGCTTTCAAGAATAGAGGTTAATTACATTTGTTAAGTTTACTTGTTTGCCTTAAACTAATGCATTCAAAGTAGGAATCCTTTTTTATTTATTAACTGATGGTCCATTGATAATTTTTTCAAAAAAAATTCGAGTTATTGAGTGTGCTTACCCCATTCCATACATTTTGCAACCTTTCTTTTAACATAGCTTCTTCCATATCTATCATCCGTATAAAACCTAGCCTGGAGGGTAATACATAAATACACCAAAATAGATTAAGAAATAGGTTTTCTAAGGTTTTCAAAAGAAAAACAATGTCATTTCCCTTCATAGAGTAAGCCCTCCTGTCAATGAAGTTCACGCCAAATATTGAATCTCAGGTGTAAATAATACGGTCCGAAAAAATCCTCCCATACAATTAATGTCACCCAAAGAGGCCTACAAACAAAAAATATAGTCACAAAACAATTAATGGAAGAAATTACCATATCATCTTCCTCACTAGTTTCCTAGTCAGAAATCTATAAAACATGAAATGGTGGATCAATACAGGAACAGATCATGATAGAATAGAAAACACAAGACAAAAAAATCTTAAACACATTCCAACAGTGAACTATTTCTCTGACGATGACATGAATAGCTTAGATCAATTTGATGGTCATCCTGCTATTGCAAGCCATCAATGGTTGTACTGTTGTTCAATGCTTCTCATAGTGTAATGCCTACCGGCATAGCTTGATGGAGTTTTACTTCATTTATGAAAATTTTAAGAAAGAATTTATTTTTTGAGAATATGATTCTTATCTCATGTGCACACTAAGGAGGTAAATGTTTGGAATATTTAGTTAGAATTTATATGTTAGAATATTATTGTATTTCTAAATGGTGTGATGAAGTGTAATAACAAATCATATTTTTATTATGTGTTATAATTTTTTATTAGATAAGGTAAGAAAGTTTATTTTTAAGGGATAAGATACCCTAAAGATCCAAAAGATAACCATCAATTCTCGAAATATATAAATCAAGGAACAAGGCCCTACATGGCTAAAAAAAATAAAAAATAAACCTAAACAAAAACAAGAAACACCAAAAGGAGAAAAGTCCCCTAAAACATACAATTCAAAGCCACTTGACCACCCACTAAGAGAAAATATTTCTTCCTTGGCCCTTCTCCTGTTGATATCTAAGGCCCATATTAAAAGGAGAAATATATATTTTTCCTTTCTTTTTGTTGTTCACCACCATCCATCCATCACCCTTATTAGGATCCACATTATCATAAGGGTGGATTGATAGAAGAATTGTAGGAACCTTCTTATTTTTAAGACTCTTAATCTTCATGGATCTAAGAGACTGAGGAATAGAGGCCCTTGTCTTTTCTACAATATGATTTGAATCTTAATTAGCCAAAGTAGTGGAAAATGAATTTTCCTCACCCTTTTTCCCTTCATGAAATGTGGAATTATCCTCATTACAATTTGATTCATTATAAGTGTCACTATCTACAAGGCCTTTGACAACTAGATGATCCAAATTAATATCCTTCCACTAAGAAACTTGGCCCTTAAACTATTTTTTAACAATGTGTCAATTGAAGGCTAAATTTCCTTTAGAAAAAAATGTTGTGCATCTAAAAGGAAATCCTTCTTAATCTAAATTTTGTTTTCATATTATATCCTCGACTTTAAGTTCAACTGTGGCTATAAAGTTAGTAGTCATATCCATATCCACCAATATACCGACATATGTGGTATGGTCAAAAGATTCAGGTTTCGGATCTATAGCTAAGAATTTACCAAAAGAATTACCCATAGCATTGAATAAAACTAGTCACTAGAAGTGAAAAGGTATATACGGAAGTCTTATCCACATAGGTCTTGTCTTGACAGATCAGTTAAGGGGTTAAAGTAGGGGAACCATGAATTCATCATAAGGAGATGAGAATTAAATTACCATACTTTTCCAAACAATTCCTCCTTTTCATAGTGACTGTCAACAACTACTAAGAAAATACCACGGGTTGAGGAATAAATATTGACTATACATTCAATGAGAGAGCACCATTATTCAAAGATATATTTATGCATCCAAAGAAGGCTCAGGTAGAAGCTATTGAACTTGTAAATAAGACCCCTATTCTAGAAGAACTCAACAAACACTACAACCTCATGCACAAAGGAAAGCATTGGCATTGATTTTGCATATGACATATGTTATAAAAGGAGGTTGGCCACCATATTTGAAATAACCCAGGAAGGATTTTACCCTCCCTAAACCATGTTTTTGACCTCTGCCATCTGCACCCGAAAAAGAGCCTATGTCACCCATGTTTGTGCTCCCACCCGGATGCACAACATGGTTTTCTCTAGGAATGAATATGTTCCAACCATTGCACCTATCTCCCCTATCATTGCCATCCCCTTCACTTGTCCTATGAAAGAACCCATATTCTCCACCCCCAATGGATAAGCCACCATCACCAATGTTATTGAATGTAGTGATAGTTCCATTAGCACACAAACCATTACTCTGACCAATCACTATGGGAATCTTCCACCAATCACACACTTCCTCCATAGAAAATTGAAATCCACCGTCACTAAGGGGATTAGAGTTAGGGAAATAATATTTGGGATCAATTGAAAACCATGAAGTGTGAATAATCATTTTGTGTTCGGATAATGTGTGAGGAATGAGAGAGATTATTTTGTATTTTACACTCTATAGTTAAAATGTAATGGCCCCTTTTTAGGAGATCAATATATCTATATGTATGCATCTTTGTTTACACATAAAACATTTCGATACTTGTTTTATAATTTATAAATTAGCATTAAATTTAATTTTTGTTTATCTTGTGATGAATATGAAGCAAATTTTATGAATAATAAAAAGTAAAAAGTGTGTTCAATTAATTTTTGTTAAAAATTTAATACAATTAGAGGTTTCTTGTTGGGACATAAAATTCATGTAATTATAAACTAACTGCTAGTGTTTGAAAAATAAAATTATTTTCTGTAATTGTTTTCCTTCTAAGTTTTTTATTTTCGGTAAATGGTATTACATGGGACCATACCATAAAGTACAATATAGGGCTCAAAAACTAGATGAAACAATACTCCACCTGTTACATAAGACTTGAAAGCCCAGATAAAATAATAACAAGGCCAAAAAAATGAAACAGTTGACCATCAGTGAAAGAGACAACTAGGTTGGAAAATAATATTCTTGTAAGAGAAATTTTTCTTGTTTTTAACTATTTTCTACCCGTTATAAACCTCCACAACAAGAATTAAAACTTCCAACATTTAAATCAGAAAATATGTATTACTTTCCAAAGGAAAAGGAGGTGGTGTGTTTTCCTTAGCCGTTATGAAAGCATATGAGTCCATATTTTCATTTGTCTTAATTACACTATTTGAGTGTCCCTTGTTAGAATCCATTGGATCTCTCCAAGATTATTTTCATAGATTTATTAAGCTACTTCATCTGAATAAACATTTGAGTCCAATTCTTTTTTCCCAACAAAGACTAAATGTTCTTGGAGGGTATCTTTCCACAAGTTTTTCTTCCACTTTTCCATCCCAAAAACATTAGTAGTATGTATTAAAGTATGAAAAAAACTGCATTTGAAGGGTAATCTTTAATAGTCTAGTTTTTGTATCCATGATCTTATTTGAACTTTGAGCTCTATATTAGAAGGGATGGTTTTAGATTTGTCAAGCTCAAAAATGATTCTTGAAAAGGTTGTGTGCATAAAATCAATGGTTTGGGGATCAATATATAAAATGTCTCCAGAAACATTGTTAATAGTGATTAGACATGCATTGTTCCAACATGATAGGGGTAAATGAGGTAGTCTAATCCATACTAGTTTACTTGTAAAGGATTTAGTGAGTGGATTAAAAGATGGGAATTGGGGTTTCAAGATAAGGTATTGTCATTGACAAACCCAAAGCTTTCCAGTTATGATGTCCTTATCTCATAGTCAAGAAAAAACAACAATAAACATTCCTTTTGCACAAGAATATAGGTCTAACCCACCATAGAGAAGCGGAATCCAATGGTTCGATATCCAGGCCTGAAGGATAGGTAAGCTGGTGTGCCTTATGATTATCAAACAAGACATTTTTTTTAATGTATTCGATGAAACAATTTTAGATGTGTTCTATTTTTTTTTAAAATACATATCAAACTATCTAGCTAATGTTCTAAAATGGTTATGAGAAATTTATGATTTTATAGCATTAAAAAAAGAGATAAAAAGTAAAAATATAAAGAAGACAATTTGGTGACAGAATCTTCACATTTTCTTAGATGTTTGAAACACCTTTAAAAAAATTCATTATATGTATGTTCTATAATGGTGTGATAATATTTCTTCCAAGCAATTCTACAACATTCTATATGTGTTATGCATGCCTCCATTTTTTATCAATATATGTTGTATCTAAGAAATAGGTCAAAAATCACTCAAGTATTCTTTGGTCAACATAAATACTCCCTTTATAACAGTTCATAAAAAAATAACTACACAATTTTATGGTAAAAAGTATAATTAAACCAAATCTATATATATCTTTAGAAATAAAAGGGTGCATGAATAGAACTAGCAATCGCATGTGTACAATGCAATGTGAACTCTGAACATTATATATTATTTGATTTAGAGCGATAGTTATTACTTTTGAAG
The DNA here is from genome assembly GCA_019776745.2 of Taxus chinensis. Classification (NCBI taxonomy): domain Eukaryota; kingdom Viridiplantae; phylum Streptophyta; class Pinopsida; order Cupressales; family Taxaceae; genus Taxus; species Taxus chinensis. The sequence continues at coordinate 279,728,160 of CM034155.1, forward strand.
TTCATATTGATAAAGGGTGTGATTTATTTTGTAAGTATAAGAATATGGTCTTTCACAACCATCATCTAGATAGTAAATTTATCTCCAAACACAATTCTTCATAATCAAAGGAACAAAAAATTAATGTTCACATTTAAGGAGGTTCCAAAAATCGATCTTGAAACTCAGACAAAAACAAATCTTGAAAAAGAGAGCTAGGAAAATATTGTTTCATAAATTAAACCTTGGTTATGAAAATCTCCAAATAAAGATTATTATAGATAATATACAACTCTACATTGTAAAAAATTCTAAATAGAATCAACCCATCTGTTAAAAAACAATATATCTTACCCTATAAGAGTAAAAACTTTGATCTTTACATTGCAATACTCATCCTTGAAGTACTTTACTATATAGGGTAGGTTGTAAGTTATAATCTGGGTTGTCCAAATCAAGGCATCTTTTAATTATGCTTTTGTTTCTGAAATTACACAAATCGCTCCTCGGATAAAAAATGTTATGAACCGAACCCAAACACAATCCTATAAAAATAATAAATAAAATAAATAAAGAAAATAAATGAGTAGTGTATCGTAAATTTCCTTCATACACTTTTTAAAACTGAGACCAAAATTTATTTAACAAATGCATAATGTAGATATTAATATTAAATAGAAATTCCATAACTAGATCTTGAAATATAAGGCCAAAAAAATAGTGTTTGATAATCAAGCACCGATGGGTATCAAGAGAATCTACAAAATTAAAACATCACCTACACTGGATCTTTAAGGAGTTTGTAGATGATCAATGGGGTGCCACTAAAACTGGTGTGATTCCTATGGCATTTACTACAATTTGTGCAATTAACTTGAGAGGTACCCCTAGTGTACAATTTAGATTATTCACAATTAAATTAGTGTTAGGAAACAAAGAAAAAGATCAACAAACATTTTTTTATCTTTTTCTACAATGAGGTTAACATAATATAGTATAAGTAGCACATATAGCTACTGTAAAAACCAATTTTAAGATATCTTATATCCTAGTATAATCCCACTTAGTAAAATAATCTTCTAGAAGGATGTTATAAATTTTTTTAGGGAGGACAATATTTAGCAGATAATGTGGTGATTGTGGCATAGGATGATGCACACAAAATTTGTTTTTTTAATATCCTTGGGAAACATTTTAGTAGGTATAATTAACATGTGTAATGAAAAAATATGCAACTATTTTCACCATCCTCCAAGCATGTAGCACAAATTAGAAGCATTACAATGAGGAATGAACATCTATCAGAGCATAATGGATGGGATTGTTATCAAATGTTTTTGCAAATTTCCTTGTAGATATGTACGTAAAATTTTGAACTATGCACAAGACATAAGAACTGTTTGACAACATGCTTGAAAAATGTGGATCAATGGACATGCAACAAATTAGGATGGGAATATTTTTTTTAAAAAAATTGTAAATACAAATGCATTTAATAGATATGTATGTAAAATTGTCATTGCCAAATATTCTAAAATATAGGAAGGATTCATACTAATAACATAATTAAAAATAACAACATCATGGAAGGACATTATACAAAAAGGTGTTTGTCTTTTAAATGGAAAAACAAAAAAGCAAGGTACTTTTTAAAATAAACTCATACTGAAATTAGGGTTATACTTTTGCATCAATATCATTTAGCATAGAGTAAATACCATGTCCCAAATCTCTAAGGTCTTACTATTAGCTGCCTGAAATTTTCAATATGTCCTCCATAAGTTTTTCAACACCATTATGAGGATGAGATCTAAGGAACACATGCCAACAGAAGAGGCATCTAGCATACTTTGGGTCCAATCCTCTCATTTTTAAAATTTTAACCATTTAAAATAATTGCAAAACACTGACATCACGACACTATAAATCCTGTTGAAATATGAGTGCTACACCATTTATAACAATCAAGACTAAAAACCTAGAACTATAGCAACCCATAACCCTAGTCTACATGCAAAAATTTTGCGAGTGCATTTGAAGTGTACTCACATTCGATAAAATAAGGAGAACAAAGGATAATGTGTAACCCAATACCGCTCTAAACAAAAATGAAGAAGCCTGGACATTGTGATGCAGGAGCATCTGAATTCATAAGCAATATTGCATCCAAAAATACTTAAGAGTAGAAATAAGTTACCTATGCAACCTTTTTGTATGTACAACCCTTGATTATAGAGGGATAAAAACTTTTTCTTTCCATGGATCTGAAACCTATTTCTATGATGAGGAAGAACCAAAAAAACACCATGGAGATCTCTGCGCCCTTGAGGTGGCCAATGTTGTTTCCTTGGTAAGGATCAAGGAGGTAGATTAAATCACATAGATAAATCCTCATGAGAAGCCAATATCTAACAATATGAATTTCCAAGACGTAGGTTCATCTCCTCCGGTTTAGTTTAGACCTCCCATTAGCATGCAGTCGGAATAACTCCCATCTCTATACGAGGATTACTTAGTGGGCTATGCTAGAAGTGAATCACAATTCAAGAACATAAATTGGGATTTTGATAGGTTGCAAGGTCATGTTGATTTCCTGCTCGAAAACAAAAACACTGTCCCTTAAACAATGGAAAACATCACCAGTGAGGGGTTACAGAATAACAAAAAATTTATAGTAGGATATCACACTCTTCAACAACCTCTAAACATTTGACAATAAGAACAAAAAAAAAACATGGGCCCATCAATGGGTGACGTCATCTTGGCACTAGTGTAAAAATTAAAAGAGTTGGAGCTTACCAAAAACACACAAAATTCATTTATTGGGAAAGAAAGAGTTTCTCACTATCCATAGAGTTATGGACAAATCCCCACTATGCAAACTCCTCTAGTTTATATGAACACTCCAAGTCCCAGAGATTTTTTAACTGGGGTGGTAACCTTGGGTATGCTGTCCACGCCACATATGGATATACACAATAGGCCATGCCTTTGTGTCTTCAACTCCATATCAAAACAATCAACCCCCTTACATACACATGTATTCCAAATCACCACAAGGGGATATGTACACTTACCCAGGTCCATTTGGTCAGCCACAAGGAATGCCCTATGCACCAGCACATGTATACACTGCACTATTCCAACATCAAATCCAACCTTTGCTTACTCGAAAAGGATTATCAATGCTTGAAAAATACACAATGGGGACCTATTCTGAATATCTCAAGGAGCGTCTAGACTTCTCCATATGGAGTATCATGCTCCCAAGACCCTTTCCTAGTATTTTGAAGTTCAAAGGGGAGGAATATCGTAACACACATAACAAAGCCTACATGATGGCCATTCAAGATTTGTTCCCATGGGATGCTGTTGTTACAAATATTTTCCCTAAGATGCTAAAAGGTATCACTCTCGATTGGTATTAAAGGATACCAGAGTCTTCAATACGTTCCTTCAAGAAACTCATATCAAAGTTCATGAAGGATTTTGATATGAATAAAATTCTAAGAATATGAATCAAAGAATTCCTTCATATAAAACAATATCACAAGAATTTTCCACCCATTTTATTCAAAGGTGGTGATAGGTCCACTATTCCTTTGTGAGTGCTCTAAACATGGATCAGACAAATCTTTGAGATTTATTCCTCCACTCCCTCAATACAGAAATGATGTAATAACTTCAAAATTTCGTGCTAAGGATTTAGAAAGAGGTGTTAGAGGGAACTTTATGAATTTATCTAGTAGCCATAGACAGTGGTCGTATGACCTATGGAACAAATGGGAGGTTAGTCACTCCTAATCAATGTAATTCCAGTCAACCCAACAACATGAACAATAATCAGGGACCAACGATCCTTAACAAGAATTGTAGGGTTATTATTGACGATGTTAATGATCAGCCAAAGAAACCTAATTTTGTCTTCTCTTTTAGTACAAACACTACCAAAAACAACAACAATAATATGAATGGAAATAATTAAAGAAACAATAAATTTTCATGTTCAATTAATGTTGTGGATATAAATCTTCCTAAACATCAACAATAACAACAACCTCAATAGTCAAGATAAGTGCAGACCCCAAGCGCTAGTTAGTACCCAGGGGGATATCCGAACTAATTCCAAAATCAAGGGTAGGGTTTCTAAATTTTAATTATAATAATCAGCAAATGAACAATGATCGGAATTTCGGATTCCAAAAAAACACAAACCAAAGACCTTGGGACTACAATCCCAATTTGTATTGTGGTTTTCACAGGGTCCATGGGTATGATGCTAGAACGTGTCGTGATTGTAACAAAGTCCTACAACATTTACCTTAAGATCAAAGAAAACTCTTTGTGGACATCTTTATGGCAAACCCAGTAGCACCAAAGCAAAAAACTTATGTAGGACTAGTTTCTCGTCAAATCACACCACTGGGGATCTTTAATGATTTTTATAGGAGCCAAAAATCACGAATCCTCAACTTCTTCAAACCCATAAGTAGCACCTCCCTTGGATGGTTTTCAATAAATAAATTTTTTGGGATTGGTGGAATTAGACAGTGAACCTCATATTTACACCGACACTAGAACTTAGGATTATTCAACACATCCGATACCCATTTATCCACCAATATAACGGGACATCTAATAAATGCTTTCAAAACCAATAGGATCATACAATTTGATCAATGACTTGACGAAGACCTTTTCTCACATTTCCTTATTAGATTTGCTAAAGAACTCCCCCGCTCATAGAGATTCTTTGCTATAAGCATTGGGTCTTGGTAATTTGATCAATGTCACTCTTCCTCTTGAAGTGCAAGTAAACCATGTAGATTTTGATGTTTACCCTCCTAGGAAGCCAGATAGGTATACTAGATTTGTGTTAGACATAGGCAAAATGCTGACAGATGCATAAATTTCATGTAGAGGTGAACCAACCTTACATTTACAAGTATGGATCTACAATAACAACATTAAATGCATGATGGTTGATTATGGGGTGAAAGTTAACATAGTCCCCTTTACTTTTCTTTAAAAACTAGGATACGGAGAAAACAATTGTTCCTTAACACAAAGTATGCTAAGGGGGTATGAAATCCTCAAAGCAAGTTAAATAGGGACCATAGTGTTGTTAGTCACCTTAGGACCCAAGACAATTCTCACTAAATTTTATATTATAGATTGGGAAACCAACTATAATATGATTCTCATCCTCCCATTGATACATCGCATGAAGGCGATCCCCTCCACATTATTTCAGGAGGTAAAATTATTGCACTTAGGGAAAGTCTTCATGGCGTAAGGTGATCCAAAAAAATTTGATATTCACTTAGCAAATTTAAATAAGAGACCAGGCATCCATTCTGAGTGGGAGCTCCCAACAATCAGCTTTATAAACTAGTTGGTTCAAAACCAAAAGCAAAATGAGTTCCCAAAATGGAATTATAAGTCATGGGCTTGATCGAAAGCATTCTAGTGGTCAAGGATGAGACAATCATCATAAAAATGGTGTCGTTAGAAACCACAAAAAATATTGTTGAGTTATTGGATAAGGATTTACCTATTCTCCTTCAATTTGATTCTATGGGTATGGGATATACCCTAGGACTTGGTTCTCTTCCAGAAGATGAAGTTTATATGTTGGAAGTAATTGAGGCAAAGGAAGAAGATACGAAGAATGATCACACATCGATTTTTTCAAGTTACTATTGGAATCTCCATTTTGATGGAATCAAATGTCGTTTTGGCATCGGGGAAGGTGTGAACCTTACCTTTCCTGAGGGAAAGATTCTTCCTTTCACCTTCAAGTTAAACATCAAATGTACAAATAATGGGGCTGAATACGTAGCGCTCCTTCTTGGCCTCATTGTATAAAAAAGGATGGGTGCATGTATCATTAGGGTGCTAGGTGATTCACAATTTGTCAAAAATCAAGTGTCCAAAGCATACGAGATTAGAGCCGAGAATATGCAACTCTAAAAAATAGTAGTGCTAAATTGAACAAAAGGGTTGGACTTCATATTAATCGAAGCAATTCCCCGGGAACAAAACCATCTTACAAAATCTATATTAACTTCTTCTTCCTACTTCAATCCAAGGAGTGAGTTAGAAGATACAAACATCATGTGATCGGTTCATGTTGAAACTTTGGTTTATAAAATATCGATAACCCCAATGTTGGCATGCATAAAATCCGAGAAGGAGTCTATCATCTCAAACCACATTGATAATGATAAAGCAACTCTGGGATATCTAAATGCTTATGTACAATTTCATCTTGCTCATCACAAGGTTAATTTTTCTCTAATCCCAATTTTTCTTCCTATTTTAGAAATCCCGCTATAGATTCTTCCTCAGGGAAGGATCTTGAAATTTATGAGGTAGGAGAAGAAGGATATTTAGAGTTACCTCAAGAACTATCTGATTTTGAGGAAGGAAAATCCTCCTTAATTGAGGGAACGATCGATGTAAACATCGGGATGGAGGAATAACCAATAATCCTAAATCAGAGATCCTCTCTAACTTAAGAAGAAGTAGAAATACACACACAGATTATCAAGGAACACTCAAAACATTTCACATTCAACTATAGAGAAATGAAAAAGTTTTCTCCTAACGTTGTGGTCCATAACCTTGTCAAATATCTAGATGCAAAAAAAATTAAATATAATTCAAGGCCTATGAATCCAAAGGTGGATCTCATGGTGAAAGAATAATTTATGAAACCATTGCAAGTAGGGTTCATCAAACCAGTTGACTATTGCCAGTGGGTATCCAATATTGTCCTTGTTCTAAAAAAGAACAGGAAAATCCATATTTGTATTGAATTTCAGGACATTAACAAAGCATGTCCCAAGGATGATTTCTCACTTGCCTCCATTGATTTCATTTTTGACATGATAGCTTTCTATGAGTTTTCTCTCATGGATGGATTCTCAGGATACAACCAAATTAAAATTTCTGAGGAGGATCAGAGCAAGATGACTTTATCTCTCCTTGGAGAACCTATTGCTACATGGTCATGAAATTCAGGTTAAAGAATGCTGGAAAAAGTTACCAATGATCCATGACGTATATCTTCCATGATCTTATCCAAACAATTGTGGAGTATTACGTTGATGACCTCCTAGCCAAAGCTAGAAAATGGTTTGATCACCCTGAGGTGCTTCACATTATTCTGTCTTGGTTAATCCAATACGACATCATGTTAAATCTATAAAATTTTGTATTTGGTGTAACGGGATGAAAGTTTTTGGGATATATCATATATTTATGAGGGATTGATGTATATCCATCAAAAATCTGAGAGGTACTAGAGTTGACCCCACCATCAGATAAATCTGGTGTAAGGTCTTTTCTTTGTAAAATTCGTGCAATCTGAAGGTTCATCCCTTATCTAACCTTTTTTATTCATCTGATCAACAATTTACTAAAGAGGGATTTCTAAATTGAGTGGAGAGAAGAGTGAAATGAGGCATTTGAGTCAGTAAAATGATTCTTACTCTCACCGCCTATGCTTATGCCTCCTTAGTCAGACCGGCCCCTCATTCTATATTCAAGGGCAAAAGATGTCTCACTACCTTGCATGTTTACTGAGGAAGACGATGATAAGCATGAGAATGTAGTTTATTTCATTATTCAAACACTACTAGATTACAAGACACATTACACATAGGTATAAAAGGAATGCCTAGCTATAGTGTTTGTAACAAAGCAGTTGAGACATTATATGTTGAACCAGGAAAAAAGGGTTATCATCAAAACTGATCATTTATGACTTATCTAATTCAATCTTTGTTGTCTAAAAGGGTCGGGCACTTTATGACGCTAATGGGTGAATTCGAGTTGACCTTCATTAATCATATGACTGTAAAAGGATGTGTTATTATAGATTGGTTAGCTAATAACCAATTGGACAAAGGTGACCTATTTGATTTGGAATTTCCAAATGAGTGTGTATACCATGTGAAGATCAAGCCTCCAATCATAGTGTTTCCTTTGTACACTGACATAATCAATTTCATTGTAAACAAGGCATACCCTGAAGGGGGTACATCTCAACAAAGGATAAGGTTATGCATTATAACCACTAAGTACGTGAGTTTGGAAAAAGTGCTCTATCGCAGGGCCTTTGGTGAAATGTTATTAAGATGTGTTGATCAAGAAGAATATGAAAATATTCTTTAGGAATCACATACTCAAGTCTATGGAGGTCACTTTGGAGGCCACAATACTACTCGAAAGATACATCGGATGGGATAATTGTTTCCCACATTTGAGCATGATGCGGTATAATTTATACGTAAGTGCCATAAAAGCCAAAATTTATACCATGAGATCCTCGTACCAACATAGGATTTGCAACCAATTGCAACACCATGGCCCTTTTCCACACAAGGTTTAGATTTGATAAGTAATTTTTCTCCCTTATCAACTGACAACCATAACTGTATAATCATGGACACAGAGTAATTTACAAAGTGGGTAGAGGCCATGCCTCTCACAAATGTACCAGGTTTCATGATTTATAAGTTCATTTTGAACTAGATCGTTTGTAGGTATGGTGTCCCACATGTCATTATCTTAGATAATGGAACATCTTTCAAAAATGAGGAGTTACGTCAATTATGCGTGAAATTCAAGATAAACCATCACACGGCCTCTCTGTATTATCCTCAGGCCAATGTACTTGCTAAGGCAATGAATAAAACGCTGAAATCCATTCTCATTAAAAAAATTAAGGAAAACAAACATGATTGAAAATTAAAGTTATACCTAGCCTTATGGGTGTATCAGACATCAATAAGAACACCAAAGGGGATAACCCCCTTTCATTAGTATTCAGTGTAGAAGGAGTTTTACCCCTCGAAGTTGAAATACTTAGTCTCCGCATCTCATTACAGGGAATTTTGGTAGAAGAATCCTAGTAAGAAGAGATAATATCTCAATTAGAGAGCCTTGATGACGCCAGGATTAACGTTGAGCAATGACAGAGCTTATGCTGACCAGATGTACCGAAAATATAAAAAAGGTTTACGAAAGTGAAATATATGATGTAGATCTGGTACTAAGACTTGATATCCAGATAGAAAAAAATAGTTGTGAAGGTATGAAGTTTGGTCCCGGGTGGTTAGGCCCATATCAAGTAATGGAATACTACAAAATTAAGGCATTTTTCCTGTGTACACTAGAAGGTAAAGAGTTTAGTGAATCTGTCAAATCTATTCACATAAAGAGGTATTACGCATGATTCAACTACATTTCATATGTATATTAGTGCATCCACATTGCATTTTCATCTTCTCCTTCATTTCGTAAATATGTGATCAAGGGAATTATTCTCATAGTAAATCCTAAATCTTCTGAAACTATTGGAAAAACATTTAAAATCATATCTCTTCAAATCTTCATGGTATCACTCACTTTTTCTTAATCATCTCATCAGTTTTCACAACAAAAGAAAAGCATTGATATAAACCATACCAAGGCCTGCATACTTGGTTCTATTCATAGTTTCTTCTAGATTAGGTGTCTTTTCGTACAGTATGTTCTAGAAGCTTCATGGTGTCACATCTATCCCATATACATCTCTTTGTACATAAGAACATTCTAAACATTTTTCCTAGATAAACATGTCAAATGCAAATCAATGAAATTTTTTATTTTACACATTTCTTTTCCCTACCAACCTTTAGTGTTGAGCCTGTGTCTCTTATTAGTGGCATATGGTTGGGAAAGGAGCAAAGTTCCCTTACTCATGTATGCCTTATTTATGGTGATAAGCCCATACTTCCTACTAGTAGCATGGGGAAATTTATAAGGGGTATCTTTGAAAAATTAGGATTTTAAAGAAGTTAATTCAAATACTATGGAATCATAAATCAAAAGAAAGTTAGTTAGATGCAAAAAATTCCAAAAAGAGTTTAAAACCTCATAACTATATTTTTTCAACCAGGTGGCTATCTACATATCTAATTCTAGATAAACTGGGAAGCAATATACATTTTAAACTATGTTGAAAAATTGTGTAGGGTCAAGTGGTAGGTTCTCAATTTGGTTTGTGTCAGATCCTTGTCTTTCTCTTTCATCATTGTCATTTAACAAATATTTATAACATGCACCCCTCTTAGCTCTTTTTGTTGACCTGTTGCATCTTACTAGTTGTGTGGGGTTAGGAATGGGGAAATTTCAATCTTTCTTTCACATCACTTTATCACCACGTTTTTCCAAAATAACAAGAAAAACAAAAATTTCTTAGAGAAACTAAAGTTCAAGATCATACTGTGTTTGCATTATCATATATCAACATTACAAAATACTAAAATTACATCATTTTTTTAGCATTCATATCCATTGCATACATTCTAAAAAGCATACAAAATCAGAGATTCTAAGCATCTAAGAGTACACATGTGAAGAAAACCATAAAATAAGGCAACTACGAAACACTGAATTACCAAACCACAAAAAGGAGTTTGTATATATAGTATAATAAATTTAGTGTGGGTACAATGCCATCATGCACTAGGCATGGTAAAAACACTCACAATGAGCCCGAGATATAGAAAAAAATCATGCAAAGCCTGAAAAAAAGACATCTAAGAAATAAAATTCCCAATGTCTTGTCAATCCCTGTGAGATCCCTCGTATGGTGCACGGTCGCGTTTAGGAATCCCACTATGGCTCCAATAATGGGGATGAACTGAATGATGGGAGTTCTCATGGTGGTGGCCATTAATTGTAGTCTCACTATGAGAGTTACTACTCCTCATAAATCACTTAGTTGTATCATATGTAGTCACCTAAGTAAAGAGAGAAGTCATGAATTATACTTCCCTTTAGATGGGTACAAACACATCAGTGTGTCTGTCAGCTGCAAGTGGTTGTCCTGATTACTAAGTCATATCAGCTCGAGTCTTCCCCAAGGGAATCAATAATGTTTCCATGTACACCCGTCGAATAAGCTCTTGCCACTCCTATGTAGTCGCTACAAGAAAAACAAAAGAAGAAAAAATGACAAGTTCAAAAATTACAAAAAAATAAAAATAGAAATACCAAATAACATTCTAACGAATAAGGTTAAGAGAAGAGTATCAACATACTCAGATCACCTGACATCCATGTGGAGTTGGCTGACACTTATTGAGGTGCTGCTGCAGGTACCTGACACACCTCCTCCCCTCTTAAGACTACATGCTAACCCATAATGGATCCCTTGTCCTAATAAAGTGGCTCCTCTAAGACAAAGGTCAACCTCTCCACAATCATCTCCTCCTGCTCTGATATTTGCATATGTTAAGTTTCATGCCACTCATGTTCACTATGCTCCTCCTCTATGTGAGTTGTCCCATTAGCCTTACCACCTAACCCCTCGCCATCCATCTCCTCTCCAAACGACTCCTCCTCGGTCTCATCTCCTGTATACTCTTTAGAGCTAGGTTCCTCATTAATGGGATCATCCTCCTCCCCTCTCTGAGTAGGAATCACCTCAATATCGAGTAAGATTACTCGAGGGGAACCAATTTCCCATCAGGCATGAACCACTCGCCTAACCACAATAGGCACCCCTTGAGTAACCAATGTCAAACTGGGATCTCCTCTAAGGTCCTTTTGGGCCTCCTAAATCACCCTGTACATAGCTGCCACTGGAGGAAGCATATAAATGTAGGGGAGGAAAAACTTCTTAGGAAGTCGACCGAATAGGTGGATCTTGACCCTCCCTATCCTGTCAACTAACTAACCAGTAGTGGAGCAAGATACCACTGTGGTCACCTCCTAGCCCCACAACCCTACCATATCCTGGTAGGGAGTGGAAACCATGTCTTTTGTAGTCAGAGAAGCCACAATTTGATGTGGTACCTTGAGAACTGACATTTTTGTCCACCAAGCTTCCCTGACGGCCCTCGGGTCTTGTACTGGCACTCCCCTCCCATAAGGGGTAATGCGCTTCTATAACCAGCTGATGACAAATGTGGGGTGGCTTAATGATTATCCCTGTAACCTAACAGCCTTGTATAGTTCATGGTAAATAGTCCCAAGGATGTCTAATACATAGGCATAAGTAAGGCCATACGCCTTAATATGTGCAACAATGGAAGTCCAGTAGTAAATAAGAGTATCACATCCCTTATCCCCAATCAACCATGAGGCCAAGATACCGATGATGGCCTTACAGATGATAGGGATGGGAGGAGTGGAAATAGAGCGTATGTTCATCCCCTTCCTCAAACCAAAGGATACCAATAAATCCCCCATGTAGGTGGCCCAATGAGTCATCATAGACCTAGATCATGTTGTCTCCAAGGTCAGCCTCCTCCGAAGTATTAGAAGCCCAAGAGTACGGTACACCTCCTCCATGGGGATAGTGCACTCACCCCTGACACCTGACTACCAGAAAGTTTTCTGGTCTGCATCCCAGTAAGAAAATAATTCACATAGTATGTTACTAGCATGATTAATATGAGGCACCCATGTAATCCTCCATATCCCTTCTCTCTTAAGGATATCTACCTCAAACCTGAGTCAGTTGATCCAAACAACTAGGATCTAATCATGCTGCCTCTCACAACTCCCATGGATGTATTCTTCCTTCTTCGGAATCCACTAAAACACAGAAAAATAGAAAGTTAGTAACGTATTTAAAGAAACAAGCTCAGCAAAAAAATGTCAGAACATCAAAAATTCAAAAAAAATCAAGTCAACATAGGTTGTGGTTATTCTTTATAGAACCGCCACTCGGTGCAGGGGTGTGGTCCTTAACCGAATTACCAAATGAGTCCATAACCATAAAAATGCCCAAAAATACAAAAAAATACCATTTTCAACAAAATAAAAGACTTCCCTATGGGCGCCCCCTTAAAGACTCATTTAAAACAAGAAATTTCAAAAATGACTCTTCCTAGGAAATTTTTTCAACATTCTTACATTTTAGGTTTAAAAACACAAAAGTGAGAAAAACTAACCTTAGACCACGTGGGTCAATCTTTTGGTTGTGTAGGTATGATCATGATCTCACAATGAACATTTTGACTATTCTCTCAATGAAAATGGTCTCCATAGGTCTAGAGCTTAAAAATCACCAAATCGATATGCAAAAATGAATTTAAAAATGGGTTTGTTTGATGTATATATGTTGTTATAACCTTGTTTTGAGTACAGGTGTATGTAGGACGGGGGTGTTGATGGAGGTAAGTTCTTATCCTCGCACAAATGGTAAGTCCTCTTGTCATTTTACTTTATACTTTTTTTGATATTTTATCTATCTACACTTGAGTCTTCTTTTCATTTTCCAAGTAGTGGGAGTTTGTACGATGAAATATCGACACACAGGCGTGTCAGGTATAAAATTATAAATCCCTATTTTGGGAATACCACACTCGGACTCTAAATTTTATGCCTCTTCAAGGCTAAGACACTTCTCTGAGTGGGCAATATGTACACACCCTATTTTTCATGTTCTCCATTGTCAAAAAATAATTACAAAAGTCCACAGTGATGATTCATGTCCTTTCAGAAGGTGTTTGAGTTCCTAAGCTCATCCACAGTATACATTTATCGCCTACATTCTTGTACTTATATTTCCCACACCTTTTCTGGCTTTCTATATTGTTATATACATGTTTTGGACTTTATTGCCAAAGCTGCCACCCTACTTGCGAAGTGGTTTTGGGACCACCACCTAGGCAAGGAAGCGGTTCTGTGACTACCGCTCAGTCAGGGTAGCAGTCCTGTGAGATTTTTCCAGAATCCTTCATGCATGTTTTTAACATGCGTGATTTCACTTAACTTCGCTACTAAGTTACGTTTTTGAACCTAGTTGACTGAAAATATTCTTATTTGCATGGTATTCCTTCCCACTTCTATTTTAAAATATATTAAATTAGTATAACTACATCTTCACCCAATTATTTGGAGCTCCAAGGCTACCTTGTTCTTGAAGGCACATCCCAACCAATTCCTATATATTTAATTCTTGTATTCAAGTAAATGGCCCGATAATTTTTTGTATCTTGCATAGTATTACTGCCACGATCCTACTATAAATTGCATATCCATGATCAGATCTCTTGTAATATCTCTTTTCTACTTGCATTGCACCCAGACTGCCTCCAAGCTTCCATTGTTCAAGTGACTTCTCTTGTTGCTTCCTTTGCATTCCCAATTACTTGGACTCATATGGACACATAGAGAATGAAAGTATAATCTGAGGGGACAAGATCAAATGCAATCATATTTTCAAAAGCTCTTGGTTATCCAGGTTGAATTTGTTATTTGTTTTCTTAATTTGTTCAAGTTGTCAATTATGAATTATTCATTGCAAATCCATATAAAATAGAGTAGAAAATTGTATATTTCAGTTAATCAAATAATTATAAATAGATCAAATCATTAGAAATATCTCTTTGACATTACAGAGGAATTTATGGAGAACAATAGATCTTCTAGAGTTATCATTTGTTCTCTACCTCTGAGGTAGGGTTTAAAGAGTTTTGATTAAATTCATTCATTTTTTTAAGATTTAGATTCACATACTTGCACAGGTAATTAAATACAAATGGATGATTACTTTTATTTAATTTCAATCATTATATTAGAAGTATTGTTTAAAATCCCAGCAAAGATCAAAAATATTTACTTTTGCTAGATTAGTTTGCTTTCATTGTTTTTTTTGGATATACTATGAAAGTACAAAAAACATAGCTTAAATTTCCTTTGATAGTTATTTTTCTTTATCAAGATCAATTTAATTCATTTTGCATCACAATTAAAGGTCCACAATAGGAGAAACAATTTATTTGAGATTCATTGGTCTCCTAACCCAGTGGACCCAAGTTGTTGACTGATATTGATACAAGTTTACACTTGTTTATATTACTCACATCTGCTTGATATTATAAGAAGATAGAACAATTAAAAATGCTGGAAAATTAGAGCTGATCGAGCCTACGATTATTGTACCGCTCCTAAAAATAGGACTTGATTACACATATTACCATACAAATACCACAACCTCCATAAGTTCACGGTTGTGATCCCCAGGTCCCATAACCCAACGGGTGTGCGGACTAATTAAACATTAAAACCGGTTTACATTAATTAGTATTTAGATCATCGCCACTTACACCTTACATTGTTTCATAACTTTCCATATTAAACATAGGAGCTGATCGGGCTAAGGCTTTCTGGAGTAGACTGAAAAACCTCCCATATACTTTGTGGTTCCTGACGCCTCTCATTCTCACTTTCATGACCTTGTCTCTAAATCTATACAAGTCATCCCCAAGTCACCTCTTGCATATTCCACAACTAGTAGACAGCATCTTGAAAGAGCTTGAAATTGACTAGAGTCTCCGAGTAGCCATTCCATCTGATTGTTCCAATACACCACATCAGGTTTGGATGGATTTCTTTGCCTTAGATTTTCATATTTCTATATTATGATTTGAATATCTAATTTTTCCTCATTAGCTTATTCATCACTACCATACACAGCCATTTCCATTCTACACCAGATTTCTCGGCACGACCTTGAGAGGTCGGGTTCGAAGAAGGTCATGTGTTGATTTTCTTTCATATTGTACTTGTTCATTCATTATAGTCTAAAATCTTAAGATGCTCTTTCTCCCCCATTTATCTTCCATTATTAGGATCAAACTCAAATATGTGGAGAGTTGGGGAAATCATCGAATGAGGGTATCAGGGACGCCATTAGAGATAGCCTTAATAGACAGAAGATGTTGTATGGTAAAACATCTTATAGGGGTTCTGATAGTAATAATGAGAGGCCATAAAATTCAATCTATGCATTGAAATGGGTCAAGAATAAGAAGATAATACTAAATGCTATTTTTCGACTAATGGGCTTGGGAGAGATGTCATCAAATTCACATGCCACACTGAGTAATAGTTGTTTCAGTCAAACTGAATCATCAATGGAGGTAGGTAGAGGCTTGAAGATGATGCCACAAGAGTTGATCCCGTAACTTCTACCATGGAGAGATTCTGTAAAGAATTATTTTCATTTTAATATAGAAGAATACAAGGACACCATTCAGGATGAGTTTAAGTGAATGAAAAAGTAGGCTCTATTGAAAGTGAGCTTCCAAGAGGAGTGTCTCAAAAATTGAAGTAACTGCATTTTGTGGCATTGAAATAGATTCTAGAGATGATGTGAGTTAAAGGGACATTGTTACACAAATATCTCCTCAAAATTTGGCATACAACTGGAGTTCCATTTAATCACATGAATAAAACTTCTGAATGATCCTCAAATTTTAAATAGTCCTGTGAATGTACACAAATCCCTTTCCCATAGGAGGAACGACTTCGGCATAATAATAATTTTTTGAGAAGGAAAACTCTAACCAATATTGTAATCAAACAATAAAAACTACCTGTTTCACTCGGAATGTTTCAGCTTTTACGGAATAGAGTTGCTTCTATCCTTTCATTCCTTTTAGAAACAGATAAGGGTTAGGGCTAGGAGTAATACCTGTTGAATGTCGAGATGGTGTGCGCGTACCGTAGAGAGAAATCAGGTTGATTGCGAAGAACTCCTTTTTGTCTTGGAAGGACTACCTGCAATTAAGAACACAAGACCACAAGATTTTGATTAGACAATAAATGAGGGAACTGCCTTGGGCCCAGGAAATATAAAACTTCCTTTCAAAGGTGGTCAGTTCCCCTACTAATAGGATTAACATAGAAGATTATAAAATAACAGCGTTGAAACAAGTAGGGGGGAACGGCTGGTTTTTGGTTGTAGTCAGGATAACTGATACCGGTTACTGATAACCGATATCGGTAGGGTTTTGGGGACTTTTGGTGAGGGTCGGCTGTAGGATAGTTATGTTGTTTGTAAGGCTGATATATGAGCAGGATTAGGTAATGGGGTGATGAGAGGTAAGTGGATGATAGTTAGGTATAATGTGTTGCTGGGTAGTAGATCAAGGAATAGATTTATGAGGACTGTGATTCAAAAGTCTAAGAAATTTTACTAAAGAGGACATGCAAAATATAACTTACTGGTTGTTGACGAAGATGCAGGTCCAAGAACTGTGATGACAAAGGTAGAACTCAGGTAGGATGGCCTGATACCCAGAAGATGAGATGTCTCCCTCCCAATGATCAGATGAGTGTCACAGGGCTCTGGCTTTTCAGTTTTAGTCTTGGGCTTGATCTCCTTCACTGCAAACTCTTATTGTCTCTTCACTTGTCTCTGCTCGGCCAAGTAAAGATCCGGATTATCTTGATCGCTTCTGATGATCCCGATTGATCCAAAAATCCTTCGACCTTTTGTTTCTGATTAGGGAAGGTCATTTACAGGGAACCGATGGCGGTTATGTAACCGACGGCGGTCGAGTAGGAACTGGTATCGGTTAGGAAAAAGTGGGCTATTTTAGTAAAATAGCCAACTTTCCCTGCTTTTCTCCCAAGGGATTAGTAGCGGGCTTGGTCAAGTAACTACAAGGTCGGTTTTGGGTGCGAGAAAGGGGTCATTAGTCATGGGTGTGGATGTAGACCAAGTTATAGGTCTTAATTAGGTTAGTTTAGGGTTAGGACTAGGTCATGATGAGGTGGCAAAATGAGGTGGCAGGTAAGGTGATGTGGATTTATTAATTATAAGGTAATTAATAAATAATTGTGCAAGGTTTAGGTGATGGGGTTAGGCTGCGAAATGAGATGCGGGTCACAAGGGGTTGTAAGACACAAATTTGGTGTCTACATTAGCCCCTTATTGTCGTGTAGCTTGTTTTGTAAAGCTGCACGGATAATAATATGAAGTGGTTTCCCCTGTTAAGGGTATAGGTAATCCCCCTCAAATCTATCACAGATTGAGAGAACGTGAAATCAGGGATAGGGTTGATAAAGGGTAAATGGTGTAGATATGATGGTGAGATGGTGGGGTAGGTCCAAGGAAGCAAACGCACGTTGAAATGCATTAGTGCAACTAGGGTGCATGATTTGACGAGCAAACCAGCAATGCATAGGAAAAGGTCGATAGTTTATCCAAACAAGGGTGATATAATCCTGGTATCCAAGGCATAGGAAGTAGCTCCAGGGTATATAACAGGTAAGGTACAGGAACATTTAGGCATGTTCGGCAGTACCAAATGGTTGGTTTGGTTGAGATAAACGTCACGGTCTAGGTCTAGGCAAAGTTGGTCGACAGATCAAGTCAAGGAACCTAATCATGCTAAAACACGAACAGGTGCGCTGGTTTGAACAAAAGGCTACGTGATGGGTGGATAAAAGTGTATGTTGTTGATGTTGGGTGAGGTAGTTAAGTGGTACGGCCTTGGGTCGGGCTGATTGATGAGTGAGGGTCGTGGGTCGGGCCAAGTTATTGGGTTGCGGCTGTGGGTCGGGCCAAATGGTTGGGGTGAGGCCTTGGGTCGGGCCAAATGGTTAGGGTGAGGCCTTGGGTCGGGCTGGATGGGTAGGGTACGGCCTTGGGTCGGGCCAAGTTGTTGGGTTGCGGCCTTGGGTCGGGCCAAATGGTTGGGGTGAGGCCTTGGGTCGGGCCGGATGGTTTGTGATATTTAATGTATGATGAGTTTGATTTATATGGTGTTATATGTTAATGATGTTGATGTCTTTTGTTGATGGGATGTATGTAGATATAAATGACGAGTTTAATTGACATGTTATATTATGAAATGTTGTATGTTTTGTTGTTGGTTTTATGAAATTGAATGTATGTAGCAATTGAGATGAATCCAAATGGTGTATAGAGTGATGGTTTTTAATATCTTTGTTGATGGCTTGTGTATTTTTGTGACGTAGATAGATGATGTTGATGAAATTGTAATGAGATGTGGATTTAATGTATGATTATAGATAACGGTGTTGGTATGCAGGAGAAAGGGACAGCGCCACAAAAAATTAGGTAAAAAATAAAGAAAAGAACTATGTTTAAAAAAGGTAGGTATATGACCGATATCGGTTAAGTAACCGATGTCGGTAGTAGATAGACCGATATCGGTTACGTAACCAATACCGGTTGTCTTTAGAAAAGGAGCTTTTCTAAAAATAGAAAAGCGGGGGTGGCAACTGAAGTTCTTATTTTAAGAGCCATGCAAGGAGTTAAATATGCGAATGCGACGCTTTTTGACGACTGAGACAGGTAATTGCATGAGAGAATTGATTGATAAGGAGAAAAGAGACAGGGAAAGTGAATGTGAGCGGAGATTCAGAAAGTAGAGAAGAAAATCTGAAAAGGGTGGTGAACATGGCAGAACGAGGAGAAGCAGCATCCAGCAGGCAGGGATGAGAGGGAAGACAAGTTCCTCCTCAAGCTGCTGCAGCCCAAGAGGTAAACATTTTGGTTGCAATTAGATTCTTGCATGGTTTATGAATAGGATGAGGGAGATTAAGAAGAAAAATATGAGAAAGAAAAGGTGATTGGCAATAAATCGGGGTAGGGTGAATGTGATGGGGTAGGCAGTCAGGGGTTTCGGCATGCTCGTATGTACAGAGAAGGAGAGACGATCAAATTATTGTTATAGGTGGTGTTTTTAGGCAGGGTGTGTAGAGTTGAGATATCAGCTTAGGATAACTGGTATCGGTTATAAACCGATACCGGTTATCTAAAACCGATGCCGGTTTCTCTAGGAATTTCCAGAATGTGAGAAAAAACCCTTGGGGATTTGGTTTATTGAATGAATGTGTGTCATTTTGATGTGTGCAGGCGGAGACAGGGTTAAGAATGAACGATACTGTGCCAACGCTATTGTCACGAATCCGAGCGGATGTAACACCAGCTGAATGGGCATTGATAAATCGTTTGGGGTTAAGTGGAATCCGCTATTATTCACGAATCACACGTAACCATGCTATGTTACAGGCGTTGATTGAGAGATGGAATATAGAAAGAAATACCTTTTATCTGCCAACAGGGGAGATGACAGTGACATTGGAAGATGTGTTCCATATTTTGAGACTCCCAATTACAGGAAGACCAGTATATCAGGCATTACCTAGCGCAGCGCGGGGAGCGATAACAGCAGTATTTGGTCCATACGCACGAGATTTGACACAGCAAGGTTTGACATTTACGTATGGCATAATGTATGCAGCACACCCTAAGGAGACAAGGTTAGTAGTGATATTAATGGTAGTGGTAGGGTATTATGCGTTGCCGAGGGTGGATGGGGGAAGATTTCCAAAAGCATTGATGTTTGTCATTTGGGAGATGATAGAAAGGAATGTGACTTTTACATGGGCACCTGCATATTTGGCGGAGCTATACAGGGGTTTATGGGCTTGTAGGTGAAATCACAGGATGACACTGGATTGTTCATTTTTATTACATTGTTGGGCCTATGAGCACATTGTTTGTGTGCGACCAATAGGCCGACCCATCCAGTCAGGAGAGACCGGAGTGCAGAGGTTGGGATTCAGACGATGGGTCCAGACAGAACAAGAGTAAGATCCCAGGCCGTGACGGGTGACATTGAGTATTATAGGCAGGTATGGGAGATGGTGACGATGGTGGATATCTGTTGGAGGCCATACGGGAACTATATGGTAATAGAGAATATAGCGGAGGATTTGATGGGTGTAGAGCGATTGAGGTGGATCGCGGGGCACAAGCCAGGTGAGTATGAGAGGATTCCTCTAGATCGCGTGTGGCGACAATTTGGATTTGTGCAGGATATACCCCTGGCTTATAGACCATATACGAGGATCGACACTGAGGCAACATTCTCACCTCCCCGGCCAACACCTCCAGAAGGGCCAGAGGAGATAGCAGCCGATCGCAGGGTAATGGATGCAGGAACGACAGAGGCCTATAAATTATGGTGGGTAGTAGAATTGCGAGGTGTACGTGATCTTCCTGACATAGCTGTGATTACAGCAGAGAGATATCGTCTGCAGAGATTAGTTCATCAGCTCCAAACGCGGGTGAATGAGACAAGAGGATTGTTAGCGGTTGCGGAGTCACGTGCGGAGGGACTAGAGGTGAGATACCTCCATGTGAGGGAGCGTATTCATATGTTACAGGAGAGATAGGTAGATCAGTGGGCGGTACCAATAGCTGTGGTACCTTTGAGGACAAAGAGGCCTGGCGAGAGGCGTCGACGATCACGATCATCACCCGGTTCGGGATGAGGCATGAGGGTCTAAGTAAATGTTAGCGAGCTATAAGAATAAATAAGGATGCCGGCCTACGTGTCAATGATAGAGAAGATGTATTTGTTTAACATCTAAATAAAACTGAATATGTATGGTGATTTGAGTTATGATAATAATAAGAATGTTTTCGTTTTGACTTTTGGTGTTTTGAAAAAAGGATAAAGAGGAATGTGATTGAATAGAAATACACAAAAATAGTTACACATGATAGGTTATGGTAGGGGATGGTCGAGCTAACCTTGGGAGATCCCATGTCTCCGAAGTGCTGCCTACATAGCCCATTGCACAAAGCAAGGAGGGGCCTCAGACTGATGTAGTTCTCCCTTAGGACCAGGGAGAGGTGAATTCAGGAAATTTTGTTGGTTGGTAAAAATATTGATATTGATATTGGTAGGGTAATGTTGTTGGTGTTGTTAATGAATTGGTGATGTTGTAATAGGTATAAGGGAAGCGAAAGTTAGCCTACCCAAGTGGTAGGGAACCATGTCTTGATTAAGATCAACACATAATCCTAGATGTGAGACAAAGAGGAAAGAGTGCTCCGTAGATGAAAAGAGCTAAACAAACCACATAATAACGTAGAACGAGCTTGAACCCCTAGGTACCGTGCATAGACGAGAAGTCAATAGGTGAAAAGAGTTGTATGATCAAAATATATCGGGTGTACGTCACATCCCTTGAGTTGTGTTGTTTGAACAAATGGTGAGGTGAGGTGGATGGTATAGCTGAGGTATGGAGAACTTATTACAAAGTGAGTGTTCTGACGAAAGAGAACCTAACCTAAATAGACAAGTCCATGACTCAAAAGTACTTTTGAATGAGGCTTTAGTTTACTAAATATAGACTGATCGATGCGGGAAGTCTACAAGGGATATTGATTGTATTATTTTTGAGGTCTTCACGAAGCTGATCAATGCGAGAAGCTTCTGAGAAAGGCTGACTGTGTATAGCTGTCCTTCAAGGGAGCAGTCTATTTATAGTAGCAAATGTGATTTTAGTGCATAGCTGTCCTTCGGGGGAGCAGTCTATATATAATAGCAGCAATAGTTTGGCATATAGCTGTCCTTCAAGGGAGCAGTCTATATATAATAGCAGCAATAATTTGGCATATAGCTGTCCTTTGAGGGAGTAGTCTATATATAATTTAGATAGCTAGATGTCTGTTTGGCATGAAGGATCTAGTTTTGTAGGAAGTTTGACTCAAGAAAATCCCATAAGCATATATTTAAGAATGTGTCATTTTAATACTTTGAATTCATGGACTAGACTAAAAAGGGAAGGCATCGTAAAGGGGAGGTGAGAATCAAACTATGTGAGCTTGATTTTATTTTGAGATATAGGAAGTAAAGTGTATGCGGTGGTAAGTGAACTTAAGGGACGAGTGATAGGTAGATAAGAAGTGATGTAACACTAAATTCAACAATAGAATGGTCGAAGATGCAAGGCATTAAGGGGTTCAGGCTCAGGTTTACTGTTAAGCGAAGCTAAACGATAAGTGCCTGATCCATAAGTGTGAGTGATTATGTAAGGCCCAATCCAATTGGGAGAAAATTTTCCATGTTTGCTCTTTTCTAGTTTGGTTACATGTTGATTCTCTTTGAGGACA
The DNA here is from genome assembly GCA_019776745.2 of Taxus chinensis. Lineage (NCBI taxonomy): Eukaryota > Viridiplantae > Streptophyta > Pinopsida > Cupressales > Taxaceae > Taxus > Taxus chinensis. The sequence goes on from CM034155.1 coordinate 279,750,877, forward strand.
AGATCACCAACCTTAAAGGTACGCTCATGAAGTCACTTATCATAAGCATGCTTGATGCGTTTTTGATAGATTTGAAGGTGATCAAGAGCTGTAAGACGACGCTCGTCAAGAAGCTCCAATTGGGCTAACCGCTCTTGGCGGAAATCATCGTTGGTAAGAATATCCTGAAGAGATATTCTGAGGGAGGGTATTTGTATTTCGAGAGGCAAGACAACCTCGGTACCATATACCAAAGAAAAAGGTGTGGCATTAGTGGAGGTACGAATGCTAGTACGATAAGCCCAAAGGGCAAAGGGGATGTGATCATGCCAATTTCTTCCGGACTCATTGACAACTTTCATAAGGATTTTGGTTAGGGTTTTGTTAGAAGATTCGGCTTGTCCATTCGCTTGTGGATAATAGGGTGATGAGAAACTAAGTTTGATACCAAAGTTGTCACAAAGGTCTTGCAACAACTTATTTTTGAAAGATTTTCCATTATCTGTTATCAGGCGATAAGGAACACCAAAACGACAGATAATGTGGTGGTTAATGAACTCTGCAATTTTTTCTTTTTTAGTTGAAATGAGTGGAATAGCCTCCACCCATTTTGTGTAATATTCGGTTGCTGTGATTATCCATCAGTGACGTTGCGAGGAGGACGGATGAATCTCACCAATAAGGTCTAAACCCCATTGTGAAAAAGGCCAAAGATCCCGGGTGACCTGTAGCGGGTGGCTAGGAGTATGTTGAAGGTTAGCATGTTGTTGACACATAACACAACGCTTAACATATTTGTAGCAATCGTTATTGAGAGTAGGCCAATAATAACCAAGGCAAAGGATACGTTTGGCCACGGCAAGGCCGCTAAAATGTCCACCACAAATACCGTCATGGACCTGTTGGATGGTATAGGTGACCTCCGCGCCGGTGAGACATCGAAGGAGGATGCCATCAAAGCCACGTTTATAAAGGAGTCCGCCCATAATGACATAACGAGAAACATTTTTAAGAAAAACGCGTTTGCCGGTACTAGTAAGGTCAGATGGGAGAACAGAGGTTGTAAGGTAGTCGTGAAATTGGTGATACCAGGTATCCCGCGAATTAGCAGACACATTATTTATCATACAAACAATCGGGGCTGAGTAAGATGGGGCAAAGAGTTGTTGGACCAAGACAAAAATGTCAGAGTCAGTTGATGAAGCTAGAATTTGCGAGGCTAAGCAAGCCATAGTATCTGAAAATTTGTTAGTGGAGCGAGGAATGGTTTGGATAGAATAGTGAGTAAATAAGGCTAGAAGTGAATCTACGTAGTGTTTGTACTTTTGAAGTTCCTCATTTTTACATTGGTAGATGCCCATAACTTGATTGATTACCAATTGAGAGTCACCGAAAATATTGATAGATTTGACACCTAAGTGTAACGCAACCTGGAGACCCAGAACAAGGGCCTCGTATTCCGCTGTATTATTAGTGCAGGGGAAATCGAGTCGGAATGAGAGAGGCATAGGCTCAACGTCGAGAGGAATGAGAACAACGCCAGCTCCTTCACATCGAAGAAGAGGGTCATTGGATACGACTCCTCCTTGAGTGAAAGAGTGGCGATGAGTTCGTCGGGGAATGTAAAATTGGTAAATTGTTCCCCAGGTAAAGGGGCTTCTGCAAGTTGGTTTGCGATGGTTTGTCCTTTGACTGATTTCTGGTGGACAAACTCAAGGTCAAGGTCAACGAGGAGCATGAGCCATTGGGCGATGCGTTGGTTTAGATGAGGTTTGGCATACATGTAATGGATGGGGTCCGTGTTAGTGATGACAAAAGTTTTGTGATTCAGAAGGTAGTGTCGGAGTTTGGTGGCCACGAATGATAGGGCTAGGCACAATTTTTCTACATGTGTATACCTAGTCTCATAGTCTACTAGAGTGCGACTTATATAATAAACGGCTTGTTCTCGATTCTCAGAGTCACGATGTGTAAGCATGGCCCCTACAGCGTGGTCAGTGGCGGAAAGGTAAAGGTAAAAAGGGCGGTCGTCCTGAGGTGGGATAAGCACGGGTGGCTGCAAGAGATAAGCTTTGAGAGCTTCAAAGGCTTGATGGCACTCCTCGCTCAATTGAAAGTCAATGTCTTTTTTAAGGAGGTGATGGAAAGGTTGACATCGATCTGAGAGTTGAGATATGAAACGCCGAATAGATTGGAGCTTACCTTGTAAGCTACGCAATTGTTTGAGGTTTGTAGGTGGGGGCATTTCTAGGATAGCTTTGACTTTAGATGGATCGACCTCGATGCCACGCAAAGAGACGATAAAACCAAGAAGTTTTCCTGAAAGGACACCAAAGACACATTTCTTTGGTTAAAGACGGATAGAATATTGTAACAGGCGATCAAAAATAATGGTTAAAACATCGAGATGTTCACTGCAATGTTTAGATTTGCCAAGAAGATCATCAACGTAATCTTCGAGGATAGTGTGCATAATGTCATGAAAAATGTAGGTCATAGCCCGTTGATAGGTTGCACCAGCATTATTAAGGCCAAATGGCATTACACGATAACAGAAGGTTCCCCAAGGAGTTATGAAGGTAGTTTTATGTTGATCGGTAGGGGCAACCAAAATTTGGTTATATCCTGAAAAACCATCCATGAGAGAGAGCATCTCATGGCCTGTAGTGAGATCAATAAGTTGGTCAATACTAGGTAGGGGGAAGTCATCCTTAGGGCAAGCGAGGTTAAGATCCCAGAAATCCGTGCATATTCGAAGTCCCCCCATCGCTTTAGTGACGGGTACGATGTTAGAAATCCATTGAGGATAGTCAATAGGCAGGATGAAAGAAACAGAAAGGAGTCGTTAAAGCTCCTCTTTGACCAAGAGGGCAATGCGTGGATGCATTTTTATCAGTTTCTGTTTAATTGGCTTGGAATCGGGTTTCAGAGTAATGTTATGGACAACAATGTTAGGATCAATTCCTGGCATGTCAGCATAGGACCAAGCGAAAGCTTGGTTGTGAGCACGGAGAAAGGTAGTAAAGGTGACTTGTTCTGATGCGTTAAGGGATTGTCCGATCTTCACAATGTGAGGATCCTCCTCTGTGTGGATGTTGATTTCTATAGTAGACTCGTTCAGCATGGTTTGAGTTTCAGATGGTAAGGCGCGTTGTATATAAGAGTCATCCGCACCAAGGTAAGTGAGGATGGAGTCATCATCCTGGCACTCAACAACGTTAATTGAGGGTGAGTCCTCTTCAATCATGTCTGGATATAGAAGGGGAATAGAAGAGGGGTCCTCATTATCACGTTGATAAGTGAGAGGTCCTAGAAAAATAGCATTTATGAAAAGAAAAATTTAGGAGGGATAGATTCAGGATCTATCGACTCTATGGGTGACGAAGGAAAAATGGGTGATGATGGTTCGGTAGGGGTGACATTGTCATCTTCCAGAAGACAACTGACATGAGGTTCCTTCGATGTAAGTGTTCCAGGAAATCCAAGACCACTACGATCATTGTGTTTGCGTGTGGTGATGGGGATGATCGTATGTCGGCCTTGTTCATAAAGACCAACACCAAAGCCTTTCCAAGCACAGTGAGTCAAGAAGGTAAGGGCGAAACGATGATTTTTCAGGTATTGAAAATCGGATTGGAAAGGAACCACACCAAGAGGAGGTTCAGGGGTAACGGAAGATGCGTCGACACCCCCATATGTTAGGTTGGTACGGCAATGAGGTGGTCCGTAGGGGATTACTTCCCCCACATGACGGTCATAGGTAGGATGTGCATGGAACTGTCCATACTCTTGTGGAGTATGGAAAGAACTAACGTTATATAGGCGATACTCCCCCAGCGTAAGGCGTTGAAAAATATCCACTAAGGGATTTGAGGTTGGAATGTTGTCCGCGGGGAGGGAAGTGGTATTTGCAACGGTGGTTTCATTGGTTGAAGGCGTAGGTGCGGTTGATGTGGAAGGTTGGGTTGGATGAATGGGTGTCTTGATTGGTACAAGCACATCATTAGGGCGATATAACATATTGCAGGTTTTGAAGGGGGGAGGATCAGCTTTTACGGTGTAGGACTTCCCCTCGTACTCAAATTTTATACATCTATGTAAGGTGGAGGGAACGCATCCCATAGCCTGGATCTAGGGGCGGCCTAACAACATGTTATATTGAAATTCTCCCTCAAGGACATAGAAGAGCTCAGGTAAAGTACGTGGTCCTACACGAATGTTAAGGATCATGGTGCCTAAGGTAGAGGTAATAGCATCATTGAATAACCGCAACATGATGGGGTTGGCACACATGTAGCTAGAAGGGATATTCATTTGTTGGAAGGCTTTTGAAGAAATGATGTTTAGACTAGCGCCCCCGTCGATCATCACACGATGTACCCGGATGTCCCAGACGTAAGCTGAGATGAAAAGAGCAGGGTCAGGATCTTCTATACCAAAGTCAACAATTTCGTCTTCGGAGAAACTGACAGCAGCAGCTTGTTGTTCAGAAACAGAAGTGGTTAGGGTGGTAGGTTGTTTAGTGAGGGAAGCAACGTGATTGGGTGTTAGAATGGAGGTAACAGGTAGGGTTTCATTAGGTAAGACCTCGATCCCTTGAAGAATTTCCATGAGAGCTTGTCGATGAGATTCAGAAGTCTGAATGAGATCATACAGTGTCATTTTTACAGGTGATTGGTGAAGCTGTTTGATCATGGCTCGGTGGGCAACTCCATTAGAGACGGGGTAAGCGGGTCCACGAATAACCACTTTGGGTGGTGGTGTAATCGGGATGGTGTACGGAGAAAGAGAGGACGCAGGTGTGCTTTCTTTCACTTTCTCGTTGTTTTTCTGCGCTCAAGTAGCAACACTAATCATATTAATTTCGTGGACATGAGATGAGGAAGATGGTCGGGATAAGTCATGGTCTTCGAGAGGTGGAGTTGTAATAATGATAGATACTGGTGAGGCGGGGATAGGTGGTATAGGAGAGGGAATTGAAGCTAAAGGTCTCTCCCTTCGTAAGTTGTCTTTCTTAACCTTTCTATCTGAGAGAGGTGACTGACGAAGGATGGTTTTAAAAGCTTTGCATCCCTCCACATCATGTCCTGGTGTGCGATGGTAAGCACAGATTTCAGACTCATCATACCCTATAGGTCGAGGTTTAGACGGGTCATAAGGTCTAAGTGGGGGTAGGGAAATGGTCGCATTCTCCACCAATATAGCAAGGATTTTGGCGTAAGATCCTTTGAGTGGGTCAAAATCGAAGGAGGATGAGGGTATTGATTGAGCAAATTTCAGTAATGTTTTGGCATGATTAGTTCGTACGGGTGGTGGTTTAGTCAAGGGGTGTTGATACGTAGTTTTAACTAAACGTGGTTTCTTTGGCACAGGAGCTACGTTTAGCTGGTTAGATGATGAGGCTCCAGATAATGTGGTATCCGGAAACAATGGTGACAAAAGAGGAGTGACGGAAAACAAGTCCTTTGATGATGAAATTTGTTTAGGGTTGATGGGTGGACAGGATACGTGGGGTGACAGTGTTGATATACCCTTAGATCTCTGTATGGGTGGAGAAGGCATGGGTCGTTTTAAAGAAAACGCAGGAGGTAGGATATATTGATGCAAGGTGGAGGGATGAGGTCCCAATATGGAAGGTAGGTGTGACGATGATGGTTTTGATTGTGATAGAGGCACGGATTGAGTTTGTCTCCTAAGTGGAGGGGTGGCTTTATTTTTGGATAAATCTAGTCTCTTAGGCGGGTGTGTTAGACTGGGTATTGGTGAGGTCCCAAGTATAGGGGAAGATTTGGTTAAGCTGACAGAGGTGGATGAGATACTTGGTAGAGATGCAGGGGGTGATGATGAAGACATAGGAATTTTGAGTTTCTGTAAACACTTCGGGTATATGGTAGAGGCATCTAGATTGGTCATCTACATTTGAGTAGAATAGGGGGTACTCAAACGTTCCCATAGGACTCATCTATTTTCTGGATAATGACAGTCTTCAGGTGTGAATTGGAATTTGTGTATGGAAGAAAGTTGGGTTGTGATTCCGGTCCACTGTGGGTGCGATACAGGGGGTAGACGAGGCACTGTATCAATAGGTGTTAAAAGGTCAACCGGTCGCTGAAAAGATTTAGGCGATGAAGAAATAATAGGTAGTAGGGAATGTTTGAGAGGATCCGTCATGGAGAAATAATTTGGTGATGTCGGTGCAAGAGATTTCTCATCTAAGGATGTCAAAAGGAGTGGCGAGCCTTCCTCTTGTGTAGCAAGAGCGGTAGAAGGGGACGTTTGGGAAATAGATAGGTTAGATAGCATCCGCTCGCAGTCTTGTAGGGATGTGGTGTAAGAAGACTCATCTATGAGAAGAGAAGTCTGGGCAGTTAACTCCTTTATGGGTAAAGGAATGATTTCGCTTTGGCTTGATGGTGGTGAAGGAGGTTCGGGCCCCTGCGTTAGTGAAGAGGCTTGATTCAAAATTTTCTCGATAGAGGCTTTTGGATGGGAGTCGAAGACTGCATGGATCTCATGAACACTTTCTTCGGCTAAGATATCCTGGTTTACGTTACTGTTAGAAGAGTGATTCGGGAATGGTTTGTTGAAGATTTTCAAATTTCGGTTGGCAGGGGCATTAGGATTATCAAGGGTTATATCCCCTGCATCAACCATTTCCTGCACTATGTCCTTTTACGCGGTGAAAGTTACAGAAGTCATTTTCATTATACCAGGAAGGTATAGCGCGGGTGGATTCAAACCCAGAGTGAGGTTTAACAGGAGGCAAGGTGATAACTCCGGCTTTGAGCAATTTTTCCAAGATGACACCATAAGTTTCTCCCAAGGGAGTGTAATTGATGGGCTCAGCTTTATACTTATAGGTGGTTTTTGGTGGGGTATTAGACGGTGCTTGAGATTTGACCATCACCGCGTGGACAGATCCTTTTGATTTAGAAGAAGTGGATGTGTGAGGGGTGGTGGTGTTTGGTTTATTGGTAGAATCCGAGGTCCGGAAATTGGGGTTTTTGTTGCGCAACCGCAATTTCTCTTCTTCTAGGGCTCGAATTTCTAGCTTCCGAGCCATGGTAAAGGCCTCGTCAAATGTGCGGAAAGTTTGAATTTGAAGAGTAGGAGAAATGTGCTTAGCACATGCCCGCGTAAAAATTTCGATAAGTTCAGCCTGAGGCAAGGCATATGTAAGTTGGTTGATAAGGCCGCGCCATCGTCCAACGAAATCTGCGATAGATTCGTCATCAAATTTTCGGATGGCATAAAGGTCAGTGATAGATACTTTCTTGGCAATGTTAATGGAGAAATGATCCAAGAAAGATTGGGCTAGTTGGTTAAAAGAGAAGATTGAGTGCTGGGTTAAAGCACTGTACCATTCCAAGACGGGTCCTGATAAGGATATGGGAAAGGTGCGGAGTAACAAGGCATCATCATGAGAAATCAAATAACAAGCATGTCTAAATGATCGCAAGTGTTGTTGAGGATCCTCTTTACTATTAAAACGAGTAAATTTCGGCAATTCCCATTGAGGAGGATATGAATGAATGGGGACAGAAGGGTGAATAGGCTCCCGACAAACTTGCTCGTATGTCAAGGCGCTACGACGTCCCGAAACAGAAGCCTCCAGATTTTGCATTTTGTCCATCATTTGTTTGATGAAATCTGTGGTTGGATGAGATGATGGTGCGGTTATAGTAAACGGAGGCAAATTGGGCCAAGGGCCTCCGCTAGACAATGGTGGGGTTAAGTGTTGATAAGGTATGGAGGATGAATATGTCGAGGCGACTGAATAGGGATGTTCCATATAAGATGTTGAGGTCACTGGATACGTGTATGGGAATGAAAAGGTAGGCGGAGCTTGAGAAGGAAAGCTAGTGTGGATAGGTGGTAGACAGCAAGTCATGAACGGAGCAGTCTGCAAGAGAGATGAGGTAGGAGCAGTCGGCGGTAATGATATGTGGGGTCCAAGATTAACCAAAGGAAAGCCAATCTATGTCGTATGAACCTCTGAAGCCGTCGGATTGGGAGACGGGGCTAGAGATGCAGGAAGCAATGCGGTGTTATCAGGCGGAGTGGGAGCTAAATGAGCAGCTATACTAATAGGCATGCCAACAAGGAGTTGACCATCGGGTGTACGGTCAGGGGCATGAGACAAATAGTATTGTACGGCGCTAGGGTTAGCATCCAAAAATTTGGCAAATTCCTTATCTCCTACAGGAATTTTGGGGATCTCACTAGTGTCCGTAGGGTTCCCTATAGAATGTGAAGGGGGTGATTCAGGTAAAGGCACAGAGCAGGCATGTGAAACTATGGCAGCAGCTTGCTTCTGAGTGATAAAAACCATGGACAAGAATACACAGCAGGGCTTCAATCTATTAGGAATAGAAACAGCCTCAGAATGGTGAAATTGATAGGTTCCTGGTTTGTCAGGAACTGTAAAAGACAGTAACCGATATCGGTCTAATAACCGATGTCGGTCACAGTACAGATGACGTCGGTCAGTTAATCAATGTCGGTGTAAGGAGACTGGTATAAGAAGATATAAGAAGCTGCCAATTTGATTTTTAACAGTGTTTAGTACACTTATCAAATAGTTTTGAGGTGTTCACAGAAGACAGAGTATGACAGAGAAAATAGAACTGAAAACAAGCAAGATGCACACGTAAATCCAGAGATTAACCCTAGGGTTAATTTTAATTATCATGGGCTTATGCCTTTAGACGTAGAATGATGTTAGAATCCTAAACAAAAGACTTAGGGGAAATGTCAAGTTTGTTTTGGCTCATAAGGTTACCTCAATCAGGCGGAGGAATACTGTGGGAAAAGGGGGATGTTTGAGCTATTGAGTTAATTGTGAAGTGATTCGGTATGTGTTGTGCAGTGAAAGTAATATTAATTTCTTGTCAATACCGTGGATATCACCCCCATGTGTACGACCTGTTACTTAATCTATGTTCACTAGAATTAAAAACAGCAAGCAGGAATATGATGCACGTGTTTTAAACCCAAATCGAAAATGATATTCGATGAAGCAAAAGAGATGACTTTCACTAATGCAAGATGTAAAAGCAAAGCAAGTTCTTTTACCAAAATAAAAAAATACCTTGTGAATATCTTTTAGAAGAAGAAAACAGTAGATATGCTCCCTATATGAAAGCAAGCAAGAAAGAAAGAAACCCAAAATGGGTCCCACTGGGCGTGCCAAAATGTTTCGCTCGGAATGTTTCAGCTTTTACGGAATAGAGTTGCTTCTATCCTTTCATTCCTTTTAGAAACAGATAAGGGTTAGGGCTAGGAGTAATACCTGTTGAATGTCGAGATGGTGTACGCGTACCGTAGAGAGAAATCAGGCTGATTGTGAAGAACTCCTTTTTGTCTTGGAAGGACTACCTGCAAATAAGAACACAAGACCACAAGATTCTGATTAGACAATAAATGAGGGAACTACCTTGGGCCCAGGAAATATAAAACTTCCTTTCGAAGGTGTTCAATTCCCCTGCTAATATGAATTAACACCAAAGAATGTAAACTATCAATTTAATTGCTTCGTTTGAAACAGGTAGGGGGAAAGGCTGGTTTCTAGTTTTGAGTCACAATAACCGATACCGGTTACTGTCAACCGATATCGGTAGGGTCTTTGTTTTTGGGACTTTTGGTGAGGGTCGGCTGTAGGATAGTTGTGTTGTTTGTAAGGCTGATATATGAGCAGGATTAGGTAATGGGGTGATGAGAGGTAAGTGGATGATAGTTAGGTATAATGTGTTGCTGGGTAGTAGATCAAGGAATAGATTTATGAGGACTGTGATTCAAAAGTCTAAGAAATGTTACTAAAGAGGACATGCAAGATATAAATTACTGGTTGTTGACGAAGATGCAGGTCCAAGAACTGTGATGACAAAGGCAGAACTTAGGTAGGATGGTCTGATACCCAGAAGATGAGATGTCTCCCTCCCAATGATCAGATGAGTGTCACAGGGCTCTGGCTATTCAGTTGCAGTCTTGGGCTTGATCTCCTTCACTGCAAACTCTTCTTGTCTCTTCACTTGTCTCTGCTCGGCCAAGTAAAGATCCAGATTCTCTTGATCGCTTCTGATGATCCCGGTTGATCCAAAAATCCTTCGACCTTTTGTTTCTGATTAGGGAAGGTCATTTACAGGGAACCGATGGCGGTTACGTAACCAACGGCGGTCGAGTAGGAACCGGTATCGATCAGGAAAAAGTGGGCTATTTTTAGTAAAATAGCCAACTTTCCCTGCTTTTCTCCCGAGGGATTAGTAGCGGGCTTGGTCAAGTAACTACAAGGTCGGTTTTGGGTGCGAGAAAGGGGTCATTAGTCATGGGTGTGGATGTAGACCAACTTATAGGTCTTAATTAGGTTAGTTTAGGGTTAGGACTAGGTCATGATGAGGTGGCAAAATGAGGTGGCAGGTAAGGTGATGTGGATTTATTAATTATAAGGTAATTAATAAATAATTGTGCAAGGTTTAGGTGATGGGGTTAGGTTGCGAAATGAGATGCGGGTCACAAGGGGTCGTAAGACACAAATTTGGTGTCTACACTACCAATGCTTCAAAACATGGAAAAAATGATGATGAAAATATTTGAATAATCCATACCTTGTTGTTTTCCATGTTGTTAAACTACAGTTGTAAAAATATTAAAAAATTAATATATGATAAGGTAATAAGTATGTCTCATGTAACAGTGAAGACATAGGCGATTCAAAAATATATAAATTCTAGTAAACAAAAATTAACATAGAATTTAAAAATCAAGTGATTCAGGGTATAAGTTGTAATACGTGAAAATGATAAATAAAACATGAATAGAAATAAATTTATCATAATCTAAATAGTACAATCACCGATTATTAGATCCAATTTTGAAAAATGATACAATGGTCTAATCTTAGAAAAGAAGAAACACATAAAAAAACTTAGCTACTTAATGATCTCAATTGATATATCCAATGGGCCCAAAAGTACCACCTAAGAAAACTAATATACATCACACCTTAGAAAACATGAATACTCAAATTCTACAGCAGTTGAGGTTGTAAGATTCATGTTCAAACCTATCTTGAACTACAAATCCATCTTTACTACAAAAGGAATCTATTTTGAGACAAGTAGATGTTTTTACATATGTTATGAATCTTAAGAAGATGAGCTAGAGAATAGAAAAATGTTTCTAGTTTAAATAGGATGTGTGAGAGAGTATGAGTTCCTTAAATTATTCATTTTATGTAAAAATCATATAAATGTAAAAATAAGTTCAAAATTTCAAGCTATCAAATCTTAAAACTAATTTTCAAACATTACATTAGGAAATTAAGGATATCCCCATAAGTGTTTGATTAATATTACTGACTTTCATTTATGTACTGGTTCAACGTATAGGTTTCATCATTTATGGTAAAACAATTACTTGTCTCTTGAGATTAAGTTTTACATTAGAGTTCTATTAGCACATTATCATTTAAAAAGATCATATTGTAAAATGTTGAAAAATCTTAAATATTTTCATTATTTCAAGATAAACAAGCACAACATTGGAATTCAAGGAAAAATTAATACTAAAATAATTAAATTTATCTTAATTGCAAAAGTAGAATATGAAATTATTTGATTTACTTTTTAATAATTATACAATGCTCAAATCTTAGAAACAAAAAATCAATATAAATACTTATCTACTTAATGATATCAATTGAGTTATTCAATGGGCCCAAGATTACCACCTTAGATGATTAGTATACAGTACACCTTGTAAAACATGAATATTGGAACTCTACAACAAATATTTTCATGGAGGTTGTAACATTATATCCTTGTAAAACATGAATATTGGAACTCTAAAACAAATAAATGCTCCTTTTTGTTTTAATGTTAAAGGAGTCAATTACCCAACGACCTAGCACAATTTGTTGTGCCCTAATTAAGGGAGATTCCTCCCAATCGGTTGTGTAAATGCAATGGTAACCGACCCCCTTGGGCCTCATGGATTATAACCTGGGTGGGTGGCTGGATATTTCAAGACTTGAACTTAAGATAGAGTAATTTTATCTGCGATGGATTATTTGCATATTTTCTCTAAACATAACCCTGATAGATCTTTTATTGGTCAACAGGGCAAGACTGGATCTGTGGTCAACTCCCCTTCTGCATCCACATCTCTGCAAGCTATGTCTATAAGCAGCATAGGTTCCTCCCCACACATGAAGGCTAGATTTGTTCAAGGATTTGATGGCGATGGTTGTAGAGGTGGGTCCTCTGCTTGTGGATACGGTTTGCATGGATCAACTTTGGCTAAATAGAGAGGGGTAAACTCTCCGAGATTGGGTTTGGCTATAAGAGGGCTTCTCACCTATTCCCCTACACTTTCTAGGCCTTGTCCTTTGGTAGGTGAAGCTAGTGTTTTTAGCAAGGCTACCTTAATCACCCCTAAGATGAAAGCGACAATTGTCTACAGAGAGAGGGATCTCTCCCATGTTCCCCATATTTGAATTTCATAATCCTATGGAGCAATGGTAGGTTAAAATGCAACACCTATTAGGTGTGGGGAGAATGGACACTCTTCTTACAAGGCGTTGTAGGTTAAGAGATATCCCCAAACCATGGCCCCTACTAATGCCATTCCAAGTGTCACATTTCAGGATGAAGTTCTTAATTCTAAACACAACTACTAGGAGCACGATCTAATCAGGAGATTCAGTGGATTATGGCTTAACTTACCTGTTCTTCATGAATGGATCTCAAAGCATTGGATCCCACTCATCACTAGTAGGTTAGATCTATATCCTTGTGCAAAAGGAACATTTATTGTTTTTTTTCCTCAATAGAAGCTAATGACATTATAGCTTGAAAACTTTAGGTTTATCAATTATGATATCTACTCTTAAAACCCTAGTTCCTAGTATTTAATCCACTCACTAAATCCTTTTCTTGCAAACTAGTCTGGATTAGACTACCCCATTTTCCTCTACAATTTAGGGATAGTCCCTATCTAATCTCTATTGGCAATGATTTGGGTAACATTTTATATAATGATTCCCAAATCACTGATTTTACGCATAGTACCTTTCGCAGAATTATTTTTGAGCTATGCACTTCTAGAATACTAATATCAACCTCAAAGTTCAAAATAGAACATGGATGTGGCTTTGAAATTGTTGCATATCAACAATTTTATATATTATTGTTATTTTTCTACAATTTATTAGAGTGTCGATACTCAATAATATATTAAATTTTCAGCTAGCCTACAATTCTTAGTAGTGTAAATTATCCACAATTTTTTCAATTTGTAAATTGTCCACTATTCTTTTGACTGTAAATATTCCACTATTTGTTAAAATTGTAGATTTTCCATATATTTCAATATTGTATATTTTCTACATTTTAGATATTTTTGTTTTGTATCAATATAATATGTGTGGAAATATCTACAATTTTTTCTACAATAATGATTACCACCTAAAATTTGTAGGTGGAAGCTACAATTTGATTGCCACAATAATAATTTGAGGAATGTCTTCAAAAATAATGTAACAAATGTTACTATTAATGTTATATTCATTTCACATTCTTTTAGACACTTATATATATATATATATATATATATATATATATATATATATATATATATATATGTGTGTGTGTGTGTGTGTGTGTGTGTGTGTGTGTGTGTGTGTGTGTGTGTGTGTGTGTGTGTGTGTGTGTGTGTTGTGTGTGTGTGTTTTTTCTACATTTTCAACACACATATTAAAAATTCATTTTTCTCTACATAAATAATTCAATAGAATTCAAATTCTTAATTTTTAATAAAATAGTGCTTTTTTTAAAAATATTATTATTAAATTTCTTCAAACTTATTTAACCACATCTATATTACATATACATTAAATTATAATAAATTTCAATATTAAGACTAGCAATCGCATGTGTTTCATGAGATGTGAACGCCGAACGGTATATGTTATTTGATTTAGAGGTATAGTTATTATTGATCCACTTAATATGAAGGTTGTTTCTACATTTCAAACTTGTTATAAATTCGTACATGATTACTTGTGATATTGTTTTCGATAGTTAATCAATTTTATAGTTGATGTTGTTAGTTGTGCATTGGTTGTTCAGTTGGTGTTTTGTTGGAGAAACATTTATTATACAATTGATAATGTGTGTGATTGATAGTTGTAGTGTAGGACTTTAGTTGAAACATTACATTGTAATGTTGTATGTGTACATTTAATTATGTTACAGGTTTGTACTTTTAAAGTTGCATACCATATTTCCAAACATAAAATAAATGTAGGTATACGTACACGTAATGAGACATGTATACGTTTGCAGTATTTATATCAAGAGTGGTAGACTTTAGTGGGAAATTTTAGTTTCAATAAACTTGATTACATTTGATATCCCTTGAACGAACTTTCCGCTTTCGATAGAAGAAATGTTGAGTATAGTAGTATTTGAGGTGCTATGAAAGCAGAAGCTAGTATTTACGATGGGTTGAGTGATAGTAGTCTTGCTTCCTCCTTTCTTCTTGCTTCGAGTGCTGGTACGTGTGCCATATTTGAGTATCTCTCGAATGCAAAAGTGGGTGAAATGCACAGATTTTCAAGCAAGGGTACTCTGGAGAAAGCTGTGAATGTTAGACCCTACCTTTCAGTGGTTCCAATGTCGACGGTTTCTCTGTGCAAAGTAAGTCCCTATGACTTGTGGATAGTTAATCCCCAGGACATTTTAATCAGCAACTGTCTTCGATTCCCTCTAGAAATAGGGGGTATGGGAATATGTAAGGGGTTGGAGGGATCCCAACATGGGCCGTTGTATCTATTAAATTTTACAACAACAAATAAAGGTAATGCTGGTGGTTGCATTGATGCATCATAGACAATTTCTGTGATTTTTCTTGTGACACCATTCACGAGGCCTGCATCAACCCATAGATTTGAAATAAGCATGATTTTTTGTTGTTTGCATAACAGAACATTGTGTTGCAACTGATCATCATCAGGATTTCCTGGTCCAGTCCACCTGTTACTTTCAGCAATGGATTGGGTGATCGGAACGTTCAATGCCTTCAACATCTGTAGCTTGTGGCATGCCACTTGATCATTTTTTGCAAACAAATGTGGTACATCCTTAAAAATGTTGAGCTCCTGCTGAGTTAGGTGTGTGTCTGTGTGAGACATCAAGAGTTCCCAATCCTCAATTAGAGGGGTCGAATCTCGCATGTGGAGTAGTAAATTCCGGAATGAAACCTGTGCATTGGTTGTTCCTTGTTGCCGAAATATTGTTCGCAATGTAATGGAAGATTGAAATCCCTTCCAAAGGGTTGCTCCGTAGGAATTACTTGCGTAAAGAGGACTGTCCAAAACCGGCGGTAATTGCCTGAGGTCACCGAGGAGGATGACTGATCTGTTCCCAAATTCAGATGTTCTTGAGTGTGGGAAAGCTTCGCGGAGCCTACTGTCAATTTTTCTTAGCAACTTTGGCCCGATGAAACTCATTTCATCAATAAGAACACATTCTATATGTTTCAGCGATTCTTGAAAAGACGATAATGCACTACCTTCAAGGGGTTTTAGTTCTTTGATTGGAATACGCATGGCTGCATGGATTGTGGATGCAGAGATGTTGAATGCTGAAACACCAGTAGGGGCGAGCACAAGTAGAGGAGAGGGAGATATGGTTGATGCTGTGAATGAATTCCGGATTTTATTTATCAGAAATGATTTTCCTGTACCAGCCATTCCTTGAATTATCAATCTTAGTGGAGGTAGAAGGGATTTGTTTGCTGAATGGTGTAGTATGGTATCAAGAGCTATTTGTTGTTCTGAAGACAAAGGAAGTGTGGAAGATGGTGGTGTGGCATGTATGTTGTTGTTAATTATGTCTTCCTTCTCTCTCTCGATGAATGATGAACCAGTTATCTGCAAATCATGGGGAACGTCGTGTATGGTCCAATTATTGTGTATGTCAAAATCTCATTTCCCCAACATTTCAAGACTGTCTAGACCCGTGTTGTTTCTAGGGCGAAGTTGTGCAAAGACCTACCATTCTTGTAATGGTTCTTGTTGAATACTACATTCGGGTTCTGAGTCAGAACTAACATCTGTTGCAAGTCCTGTGTCTGCGGTAGTGCGTAGAACATGCCACGGTCTATAGTTGTGCTTGCACATGTCCCAAGTGACATTGATGTCATGTGGGGTTGAGCCAAATTCAAACGTGATATTTCTGAAAGGATTGTATAATAGGAGTTCTGACCAATAGAAAAAGTCATATGACATTGATTCTTGAGCAGGGACATCCACAAATCTCAGGTGGACCCGTACAATTGCTTGTATCGGTCGTTTTTTCCATTTATCACCTTTACGGTGCTTGTTGTAGCTCCAATCTCGAGCAACTTGAATAAGTGGTAGGTGTTCCATGGTTGTTGGACGAACTTTATATGCATCCAAGAAAGCGGTTGTTTGTTGTGCATCAGCGTCACTTTCAATGACACGTCTCAGAATCTTTTTTCCAACATTTAATGATACGAATGGACGGCTGCACATAACAAGTGGCATTTTTTGTAGCATGTGGCATGTTTCTTGTGCGCTTATGTCATGTTCAACAATGCTTTCTGTGAGCATTTTACGGATCGCGATATGTGCTGGAGAATCTGCGTCTGCATCTCTTAAAACTTTAGATAGCATTTGGTGATATGTTTCTGAACGTTGCTTGGCTTTTGAAGCATATTTTGCAATATACTTAAGAACGGCATGGCGGGAAAGTACCGGTTGGCAATCGACATTTGCTCTCCATATGTATATCATTTTTCGATTGTGGATGTTCAATCTGTCATCATTTTTGGAAGTGAGGTACTTTATTTTCCTGTCACCTTCAATGTGTAAGGAAGAAGTAGGTTGCATGGCCCAAGGAGCATTGTACCTGCACTGCAGTTGTGATTGCTTTCTACGCAGGCATGTCTTCTCTGAACATTTAGTGTGGCGCTGAACTCAATTAAGTAGTTCTTCAAGGACCGCATGCGGGGAGGTGGATAGAATTTGTGTTGTATCTAGCAAGCAAGGGTCGTCTAGGAGTGACCTACAAACGAAATCCAAGCGGTTGCAAGCCGGGCGGGGGTTCCAGGCAGACACGAACTTATCAAAGTATTGTTTTGTCACCTCAATAACTGTTATGTCCTCCCAGTCCAGTTCGTCTACCTTTGGTGCATTCTCGAGCCACAATAAACCGTGGACATGTGCAGAGCCTCTATGTTGCCATTCGTACCTGTGAGATGAGGGAACATAAATATTAGATATGTAGTTTGGGAAAAACTTTAAAATAAGTAGATTTGATTACTTGTACCAAAAGTCTACTGCTCCAAGTTCCTTCTGCAATATTTCTTCCTGAAATATTGTGAATCTGTGATGCAGGTATGCTGATACTCGATGAGGGTTAGAGACAATGTTAAGTGTTCTCCAATGTTGGGAAGCTTGAGGATCTGTTGGGCATTCACCAGACATAATATTGTGGAGTTCTGGCCACTTAGTGTCTGTCCCTAATTGTTCCACCATATCTGAAAGCTCGCTTCTACTTTTTGCCCAGAATGACATGATCTCTAATCATGGAATCAAAGTATTGACAACCTTCATCCACTAGACCAACATGGATGCAAGCAGATAGAACAACAGAAAAGGTGATGTGGTTTGGTTTCATTCCTTCTTCTTGCATTTGACCAAAAAGTTGGAGAGCTTCTTTCCCACGTCCATACTGAGCATATCCTGAAATCAGCACACTCCATGAAAACTACATCTCGCTTCAGCATTCTACCAAACGAAGTCGTATTCATGCATTGGAACATATTTAATGTGGGGTTGTTGCCACATTGCTTCCATACCTATCGGAAATGAGAGCATTTCCTGCAAGCTACATTGAGAACAAGCATATCCAGTATTGTGATTCATTTATGGGCATGGAATTTCCCACGCCCTCTTCCCGATGGCATGCTAAGATGGCAGATGCACTTACCAACAGTACATCGAGTCAACTGATCTGGCTTCGATTTCATCTTCTTCTGTTCTTGTATTGTGAGGGTGTTGGCACGAAAGATGTTCTAGGGCTCCTTCGCATGTCCCCATTCTGTATTATAGTGGGTGAGACCAATGCAATACCATAAGTACAATATCTGGTTTTGGCATTTTACTGCAGTTCCATTGTCCGCTGCATCTTCTACTTAGGAGGAAACATTTGGCATACATATCAACAAGAGCACTTATCAAAGGGCATCATCGTTAATTCAATTTTACATCTTTATGACATGATTATGGACGTGTTTGCCATGTTCAAGAAATTGCTAGGCCGCTGCAAACTCCAAGATCTACTGACCAAGAAAGGTCATAATGGTTAAGGCTTAGATCCATATCCGCTGCAGTTGGATGAGAACATATGTCCAAGTGCCTCCAAGGCAGCAGGGTAGGGTTTTTGACTCAACTCAACATAATGTTTTGCGGGAAGCTTATGGTGTGTCCTAAGTATTTGTATTGCCTCGCCACGTACTTCAGGCGACTTGCATGAATGGATTAACTCGTGCGATAAGCATCTCCTCGATTTGGGTTAAAGACGCAAGAACGATAGGCTATGTTTTTCAGGGTCCATGTTGTTCCATGAAGAGAAGCGGTGGCCTTGTTTTACACTTTTGCATCTATTACACGAGGAAAAGCCTTCGAGAATGCTACCAAATGTTTTAATTCCAGGGTAATTTTCCAAACAGATTGAGCAAGTTTGGATGTTCGCCAACAAATCTATTCTTTTGTGAAACCGACGTTGGGCATTCTAAATTCAGCGAAGAGAGCGGGGATATAGGAAATCTCTGTGTATTGGAAGGGGTGGGGTGTTCTGTTTTAGTCATTTTTGGATTGCAAGGTGGAAAGAAGTCTGAAGGAGAGGAGAAACCGGTTGTATATGTGGGATGAACTGAAGAGAGGTCAGTACTTGAGACAGTTTCATGTGGCATCCCAGAAATTTGGGGAAAAGTGACAGTTGTTAGCAAAGATGGGTTCATACGGAAGGAAGTGGTATGCTCTTGAAAGTTTTTTTCCATGGAAGTTACATGCGGAATGTTGGTTGGACAATTCTTCAGTAGTTGTATTTGATGGCAAGATTGGAATGTCAGGGGATCGTAGGTTGTTGGTCATTGTAAGTTGAAAGATATTAGAGATTTTCATTGTTCTATGCTCTAATTTATGACGTCGTTGCTCAGCAGTTATGTGTACTTTATTTTTTGCGTAGTTCTCTCTTCGTTGGGCTCGTTTTGTAGGAGTCAACATGATTATGAAGTCATAGGATTATGCAGTACCACCTGTTGGATAAAGATCATTTTGGGTTAGCAAGGAACAATACATAGTTTGATGACAAACAAATGCAGAAATACGTCAAAATATAACAATTAAATTCAATTGTAATGCATGTGGAGTTCCACTGGGAAATACGCGTAAGAGGTAAGTAGTCTCTAAAGTTTTAGAAATATATTTCCTTGACGTGGTGTAAGGCAATCCTAAGAGGATTAAAAGGAATAGTCAAACATACCTTGCCTTTTAAAGGTTACAGAAGTTGCATGTCCAACACTTTGCCTTTTTAACTAAGGATTTGACATAATTCACCATCACTATTATTTTCTTAATATGTACTATCCGTTGCATAATGTAAAGTGAGACAATAGTATGTTGCCAGTGGCATAAGGCTAGAAAAAACTAATTCGCTATTTGAAGTCTATTAGAAAAAATCCAGTGTCACTAGATATGCAAATAAGAAACATAGCATTGTGCGTCATCAAAGTAGGTAGAACTGATCCAAGAATTTGTGAATGGGTTGAAGAAAAGATTTGCGAAATCTTGCTCAAGGTTATCTAAAAGCTTGCACTATTTTTCTGCTTTCTTGGCAACTCGAGCATAACCATGAACATTATCAGAGGCTCTGCTTCACCTTTTTCTTCCATTGTTTTCAATGAAGGCCTAACAAGGAAAGCACAAAATTTGATCCAGGGTTGAAATTATGATCCATTCATTTCTACTGTTTACTGGTCAGTACTATTAGCTCAAAATTAAAAAAGAAATAAACTGTACAGACTCAAGCATCTTGTGGCCTTGCCCAATTTTCTGATAGATTCCAGAAAGGGGATAGTCTAAGCAAAATACATACCAAACAGCTCTGTCTGGGTAGGAAGAAACGGATCAAGTGTTTACAAAATCAGAGGATTCCGACATGGTAACGTTTATTTGAAACAGATAACCAAACAATCTTCTTGTTAATTCTCCTAATGGAACAGGGCGGAGCTTTGAAAAAACAAGAGTTAAAAATAGGATAATTTAAAAATAGAATGTCAAAAATTGCATGCAAACTGTGAAAAACGACACTGCAAACTTGGCTGTCA
The DNA here is from genome assembly GCA_019776745.2 of Taxus chinensis. Lineage (NCBI taxonomy): Eukaryota > Viridiplantae > Streptophyta > Pinopsida > Cupressales > Taxaceae > Taxus > Taxus chinensis. Next base: position 279,771,271 of record CM034155.1, read on the forward strand.
CATTTAATAGTTTCCACAATACGTCTCCACACATCTCCACCTTGTCATGCTGACAAATTTTGAGCATGGAACCATCGTAAAACAAGTGCTAAATCAAAAGGAACTGCTAGAACCTTTAACTGCTTGCAGGTAATCCTTGATTTTGGTGAAGTGAAAGTGATGGGAACTGTCAAACGATTAGGACAGTCGTTGAGAAACGTTCTGGAGGTGCCTATATGACCATAGGGGGAACCGCCTTCAATTGCGTAATTATCTTGAATGGTTAAAATTCTATCCATGACAATCAAAGATGCTTATTGGGATTTCTACAAATATAACAACTGGATAAATTTTCTTGTAGGGCAGTCGCATGTAAATGAAATGTGTTCAGAAAGCATGTATTTGTAAAGAATTATAACCTTTGGGCGAAGTGGCCTTAGACGTTTATTGATATATTTTCTTTGGGTGCTTTCACATGAAGTCTTCCCTTAACAAACGGAGGTCGTTGGGTAAACTAATATAACGCACAAAGCTTAAGGGTGAAACGAACTAAAATTTGATGGTTGTTTCATGACATCTGTTAAAACTTATCGTATTTGTGTGTAGGAATAATGACCTCGTACTGCCTGTCAAAATCATCTGTTGCCGCAGTTTCATAAAAATTGCAAGCAATTCTATATATTGCTAATTGAAGCTTGCGCAATGTTGAACAGAGACGGCTTGTGATCCGTATGTTCCGTACCACAATATATGCATGCATTTATTTGACAACGAAGACAGATTGCTCAATGAGAACAAATCGAATGGAAGACAATATCTGTTCAATCCAAGTGGCACTTGAAGTAAGAAAACTATAGGTAGCCCTATGGAATCAATGATCTAGAAATTTGAAATCCACAGATTGTTAGGCAGTACAAAATGAACTTGGATTGTAAAAAGTTTGATGTCATGTCCGAATCGGATATTGCCATAATGCATATGTCGAGGAAATGGTAGCCTAAGTTTAGTTTGTTTCAAAAACCTTTAAGGCCACTGGATAGAACTGGACCACTACAAGTTTATTTAATCAAATTTCAGCTTTTTACTTGTGTAATTTTCTTAGGCACGTTTCTTGGGTATTTTTGGCATCAGGAAATACCAATATTTCTATTCCCAATTCTCCTCAATTTGTGGAGGTGAGATTCATATGTTAGCTTGAGCGCTATCGTTAGAATCAATATCAAACAGAATCTTATGAAATCTCCAAAAATTCGTATTTTGGAAAGCTAAAAATGTTGGCACAGGTGATCTAAACGGCTATCATTTTTTTAGGTCCCGTTTGACGTTTCCTGCAATGTAAAACTGTCAAACATTAGGACAGTCGTAGAAACGTCCGGAGGTCCCTCTACCATAGGGGGAACGCCTTCGGCGTGGGGAGGGGAATTGTGCTTCTTAGGTATGATGTGTTTCATGCGATGTGAACTCAAAACGGTATATGTTAATTGTTTTAGAGGTATAATTATTACTTTTGTAGTTGGTGTTGATTAGGGGTGTGATTTATTTTGTAAGTGTAGAAATATATATGGTCCACTTAATTTGAAGTTTGTTTATACATTTCAAACTTGTTAACAATTCGTACATGAATACATTTGATACCATTTTTGATAGTTAATTTATCTTATAGTTGATGTTGTATGTATTTAATTCGGGTTTATTGTGTTAGTTGTGCATCGGTTGTTTGGTTGGTGTTTTGTTGGAAAAACATTTATTGTACAGTTGATAATGTGTGTGATTGATAGTTGTAGTGTAGAAATTTAGTTGAAACATTGCATTGAAATGTTGTATGTGTACGTTTAATTATGTTACAGATTTGTACATTTAAAGTTACTTTTCATATTTCAAAACATCAAATAAATGAAGATATACGTACACATAATGAGACATGTATACATTTTCAGTATTTATATTATGAATGGTAGCCTTTAGTGGGCGATTTCAATTTCAATAAACATGATTACATTTGATACCCCTTGAACGATAGTGTCGTTTTGGATACAAGAAGTCTTGAGTATAGTAGTAGTGGAGTTGTTATCAAAGTAGAGGGTAGTATTTACGATGGGTTGAGTGATAGTAGTATTGTTTCCTCCTTTCTTCTTACTCTGAGTGCTGGTACGTGCGCCATATTTGAGTATCTCTCAAATGAAAAAGTAGGTGAAATGCACAGATTTGCAAGTGAGGGAACTCTGGAGAAAGTTGTGAATGTCAGACCCTGCCTTTCATTGGTTCCAATGTTGACGGTTGCTTTGTGCAAAGTAAGTCCTTGCAACTTGTGGATAGTTAATCTCCAGGCCATTTAAATCAGCAATTGTCTTCGATTCCCTCTCGAAAAAGGGGGTATGGGAATATGTAATGGGTTGGAGGGATCCCAACATGGGCCGTTGTATCTATCAAATTTTACAACAAAAAATAAAGGTAATGTTGGTGGTTGCATTGATGCGTCATAGACAATGTCGGTGATTGTTCCTGTGACACCATTCGCAAGGCCTGCATCAACCCATAGATTTGCAATAAGTATTATTTTTTGTTGTTTGCACAACAGAACTTTGTGTTCCAACTGATCCGATGAAAATTAAAATAGGAACATTTTTCCACCCAATCAAAAGTTTATATAAATTCTTCAAAGAAAAATAAAAAATATTCATAGTTAGTTGTGAAGCTCAACCTGGTTAAGGATATAAGAAGAAAAGGAAACAAAAACGCAATAAATAAATCTGATTAAGCACAACATTTCAATCATGAAGAAAGGTTTTACTCCAAACTTGAAGGTGTATAATGCAGTAATTTATGTTCTGGCTAAACAAAATTGAGGAAGCATTGCATCTCTTCAACAAAATTCAAGAAAAGGGTTTCAATCTGAATGTTGTAACATACATCTCACTTGTTTTACACCTTTGTATGGCATGGGAAGTGAAAGAGGCTTACAACATGTTGGATGAGATGATTCAGAAGGGGTTTACACCGAAAATTAGAATCTATGAAACCTGTGCATTGGTTGTTCCTTGTTGCTGAAATATTGTTTACAATGTAATGGAAGACTGAAATCCCTTCGAAAGGGTTGCTCCATAAGAATTGCTTGCATAAAGAGGACTGTCCAAAACCGGCGGTAATTGGCCAAGGTCACCAAGGAGGATGACTGATCTGTTCCCAAATTCAGATGTTCTTGAGTGTGGGAAAGCTTTGTGGAGCCTACTGTCAATTTTTCTTAGTAACTTTGGGCCAATGAAACTCATTTCATCAATAAGATTATATTCTATATGTTTCAGTGACTCTTGAAAAGAGGATAATGCACTACCTTCAAGGGGTTTCAGTTCTTTGATTGGAATACGTAGGGCTGCATGGACTGTGGATGCGGAGATGTTGACTGTTGAAACACCGGTGGGGTCGAGCACAAGTAGAGGTGAGGGAGAAAACAAAATATATACAAAATAGAATGAAAGACAATAACAACAATATGTACACTTGAAGTAAGAAAACTATAGTTATTTATATGGAGATACAATAATAAAAAAAAAATGAAATGCATAGTTATTGGATTACAAAAATTAAACATGTGTTTACAAAGTTTGATTCTTTGTCCGATATATATTACCACAATACATACATGGAATTATTTGGTAAGATTTACAGTTTGTTTCAAAAACACTTATAAACAAACATTTATAAACTAATTACAAGTTATTTTTCAAAATCAAATTTCTTGCTTTTTGCTTGTGTAATTTTCTTTGCACGTTTCTTGTATTTTTGTCCAATTACAGATGCCTTGATTGGTATTCTCATTCTCCTTAATTCATGTGGTGGTTCATATTTCAGTGCATCTTCGCTATAATCATAAATCAAGCAAAAGCCTCGTGAATGTGATCTAATTGTTTGGAATTTGGAGAGAAAATTGGGGATGTAGGCATCAGGTGGAGTTGATCTCATATCATTTTGGCTATCACTGTTTTATGTGGTTTTGATTTCCTACAATGTGAAACATTAACAACACATTAAATATGTTCAAACTCTTCCTCCCTCTGCAAGCGAGGCGTATTTAATGTAAAGCCCGTTGTAGGGAGGGGAATTGTGTTTCTAGTTTGCATCATATTAAACTAGAGAGGGAAAAGAAGTATGTTAGTCCAAGAAGATGTTCTTAGGTATGACGGGAAGATTTAAAAGTCTTATTGTTGATTAGTCTAACATCCAACTTGGGACGATTTGAAATGGTCTCATTGGGGAACGATCCCCTCAACACATAATGAATCTTGTCGTTGACGAAGGCACATGCCCCACATGTCACTTCGGAAAAAGGATTGGAGCCAACTATAAATATAATTGGAACAATCCAAAGAAAATAACATGAAAACTCTCTACAATAATTTTTTAGTCCATAACATACAATAAAAAGAAAAATTGAATAAATACTTCAATCAGTATTGAAACCCACCTGAATTTTGTCTACAGACAACACTCTTTTCTTTATCACCAGAGAAAGAGAATCACAAATATCCTGCAAAAAAGAGAAACAAGAAGTTAATAATACTAAATGTATCTAGGAATTCAAAAGGAAGGACTCCTCCATTAAAATTATTCTATATTTTCAATTTCATTCTCAGATATAATACAATAAAACAAAAAATATTATAAAGAGTTATTAAAAACATTATATCAGTAGAGGCCATACATAAGAAGACAGTAAACTATCATTGATCAAACACAAAATAGATTAGTTACATGAAATTAAAAAAAATACCACAACAACATAGGAGGCAGATAATAGTTATACCAGAAGTTAGATTGTGTCCCAAGTTGTGAAACTGATTTGCAGACAGTCTTAACAAAGCTATCTTGAACTACTAATACTGGATTCTGGCTGCAACTATTCCTATGCATTTGTCTCCTTTTCCATTTGCTTTACTTACAAGAAAGTGGAAAGCAATATTTGTTCAGAACTTAAGATGAACATATACATGAGATCTCTAAATACCATTTCCTGTGTATTTCATCGAGGAACCGAGTATTAGAAGAAAGGGATAAAACTGATTTGCAAACAGTATTAATGAAGCACTCTTGAACTATTACTACTGGATTCTGGCTGCAACTATTCCTATGCATTTGTCTCCTTTTCCAATTGCTTTATTTACAAGAAAGTGGAAATCAATATTTGTTAAGAACTTAAGATGAACATATACATGTTCTCTAAATACCATTTCTTGTGTATTTCGTTAATTTCAGTCAAGATTTGACAAAAAAAATGCAAACTCAGTTATACCAGAAGGAAGTTAGATTGTGTCCCAAGTTGTGAAGTCCATGAGAGACCTGATTTAGGAAGAGAGCATTAGTGTCCACCTGAGAATGGCTCCAAATAAGGTTCAACAGCCAATGGGAAGAGAGCTCATATCATGGAAAATTCAAGCACCATATTTGCATAGAGAGGCACCAAAACGAAAAGTGTTTCTATCCAAAACTCATTCTTGATAAATGTTAATATTACAAAGAGATAAACAGTAAGCTCAGAGCACCCATTGGTAATATTGTGGTGGATTTACAATATTTTCCATCATGCATATGTACTTTTAGTTTGTGGTACACAACACTATGAGGAAAGGGAAGTCACGTGATTGGTGTGAGTTAATCTTAATTTGGTCAAACAATTTCATGAATGTATGTCAGGAGGAAATTTCTTCACGACATCTTATCTAATCAATTACATATGTCTTCCCTGGCTTTCAAGACTTCTTTGTTGCCAAAATGGACACCTCAACACAAGCATCCAATTCACATAGTACGTAATGTCTTGTATAGGCACATGCATTTTGATTCATATACCCTGATTTGTAAATGTTTCATCCCCAAGGTCTATATTGTAGTCCATGGTGTTGATTGCCCTAGGATTTCTATGTCTTCAATGGAATCATTATATTTCAAAGGAAGTTAAGAATAAGTTTGGTGCCCCAATTGTTCCACCATATCTGAAAGCTAGCTTCTACTTTTTTCCCAGAATGAACGTGTCCCTCGAATGAAGTTTTCTGGGAGGTAGAAAATGTCACCCGATGCGGTTCCACCCGCTATGAGCACCACGGTTCTGTTGATGGTTTGAACAGGTGCGAGGGTAGTTTTGTATTTTTTCAGGTAGGCACCCAAGGTTACCAAGGTGGAAGAATTGTAGCCCACCAGGCCGATTCCTTCATTGTTTTGCATGCCGATGAAGGATAACAATATCCCTATTCCTTCTGATGATGAGACTCGAACCGGTTTCAAAACCAATTTGGCCAGTTTTTTTTTAGCCCCAGGGTGGCTATGAGTAGAAAGAGGATGCCTTCAATGAGAATTACGACCAGGGCGCTCTTGTAGGGAATCAAACCCGAGCCTTGGAAGCCCACGACTGTGTAGGTGAAGTAGCCATTTGTGCCCATGTCGAGTGCCAGGGCTAATGGGAGGTTTGCAAACATGCCCATAATAAAGCATCTGATGAACAAGGAGGCTAATGTAGCCACGATTAGGTCTCTCCTTGTCTGCTCCAGGTAGTTTGTGTACTTGCCAGTTCATAATTACCTAGTCAATAATACATCATCACAAATCTACCGAAATCTTGAATCAAGAGTGTCAACAAAAAATTGGAGAATTTGAAATTGAAAATCCATAAAAAAATGAATAAAAATAAGTTTTTATGTCAAGATTGAACACTATAATTTTTTTTTAAAGAATTTATGTTAAGATTGAACACCCACATAAATAAATTTGACAATTTATGTTAGGATTCAGCACCCACAAAAAACAAACTTCCTCACAAATCTACCAATGAAAACTACCCAAAAAAAAACAAAGAGCTTGGGGAGAATTTGAAACTGAACACACATAACACCCACAAAAACAAAGTTTTAAACAAACAATTGTTCTGAAGATTCAAAAACACATCAAAATGTGGTTCTATATAGATAAACCTCTCGCCAAAAATTTAAGAATTTATGTTAAGCTTCAACACCCACATAAATAAATTTGACAATTTATGTCAGGATTCAACACCGACAAAAAAACAAACTTCCTCACAAATCTGCCAATATCTTTAATGAAAACTAAAAAAAAAAACTTGGAGAGTTTTGAAAATGAACACATAAAACACCGACAAAAACAAAGATTTAAACAAACAATTTAAGAATTTATGTTAAGATTGAACACCCACATAAATAAATTTGACAATTTATGTTAGGATTCAGCACCCACAAAAAACAAACTTCCTCACAAATCTGCCAGTGAAAACTAGCCAAAAAAAACAAAGAGCTTGGGGAGAATTTGAAACTGAACACACATAACACCCACAAAAACAAATTTTTAAACAAACATTTGTTCTGAAGATTCAAAAACACATCAAAATGTGGTTCTATACAGATAAGCCTCTCGCCACAAATTTAAGAATTAATGTTAAGCTTCAACACCCACATAAATAAATTTGACAATTTATGTCAGGATTCAACACCCGCAAAAAAATGAACTTCCTCACAAATCTGCCAATATCTTTAATGAAAACTACAAAAAAAAACTTGGAGAGTTTTGAAAATGAACACATAAAACACCCACAAAAACAAAGATTTAAACAAACAATTGTTCTGCAAATTCTATACAGGTAAACCTTCTCTCGCCACAGACCGACGAATTTGGAAAATTATTTTTAAAACTATAAAAAATCCAATCCCCTACTTTTAGAAAATTCTAAATTTTCTACAGGGCAATAGTAAGCCCATTGGATTCGATCTTCTAAAGAGATAAACACACAGTGCACTTGTACGCCTATAAAATCAATCTTCTAAATAAATAAAGTTCTATGAACATCATAAAAAGACAATTTCCCGCACAGGTAAACCATACCCATTGAAGCAATCGCCTGAAGATTCTAAACAGTGAATTCAACGCACTAAAACAGATCATTTCAAATTTACTTCAAAACCGAAACCACACCCCAATTTTTCTGGTTTCTCAACCCCCAAACTAGTAAACCAAATCAAGATTCCCAACGAGGATAAATTCGCATTGGGTACCCAGAACAACAAACAAAATCTCATCTTGTAAACAAAAATCCACACCCGAAGTTTTCACTCACCCCGGATTGACACGAGTAAACTTGCACTCAGGCCCTGGTGCGACTAGGCGAAGCGACGAACAGAGCATGTCCCGCCCAAGTCTGTCAAAATGCTAGCATTCACAGCCAAAATATAAGACATGGCAATGCCCACCCAGAGCTCTCTGGTAAAACAGGAACCCCTCGCCTCCACCTTGAAATGTCCAAATGACTGTCAAAATAAAACACAATGGAAAAGCGTCCGGAAGGCCATCAAATTTAACATCACTGTAGAAACGTCCGGAGGTCCTTTACCATAGGAGTAACGCCTTCGGCGTAATAAATTTCAATATTAAAAATATATTTTAAGGCATCTTTAAAAACAGAAATTTGATCATCATGATATTTATTTACATTATATAATTTTATATTAAATTTTTTTACTATCATTTTAAATATTTGTAAATTTATATATCATTTTAAATATTGATGTATCATTGTAAACAATATTTTACTAAATAATATAATTATGCCGAGAGGCATCTTCATTTACATATATATTGAGTTGAGGAGTCTGATGTCGTGCCCGTGAAAATATATTTGTGTAAATAAAAACCCAAATAAATGTGCTAAGTGAAATGGGTATTACGCGGTAAATGGATAAATTTTTGAAATGGGTGTAATGAAATGGGTTATTACATAGTAAATGGGTAAATTTAATTTCTTTTATTGATAATAAGTGCTAAGTGAAATGGGTATTACGCGGTAAATGGATAAATTTAATTTCTTTTGAAATGGGTATAATGAAATGGGTTATTACATAGTAAATGGGTAAATTTAATTTCTTTTATTGATAATAATAGAGTGAAATGGGTATTACATGGTAATAAAAAAATCCAATATTAATTGATCTCTTTGGTTAGTAAAGGGTATGGTATTTAATTAATTAATAAAATGGTGAAATGGGATTTCAAAGTAAAGGGTATTACACAATAAATTTAATTGTATTTTATTAATTAATGATAAGGTGAAATGGGTATTACATGGTAATAAAAAAATCCTTTATTGATTGCTTCAGTAAATTTAATTTCTTTTATTAATTGATCTCTTTGGTTAGTAAAGGGTATGTTTAATTAAAAAAATCTTATAAGAACAGTTATAAAACTGTTCCGCACCCAAACATTTTAGGCATGTGTTTCCCTAACTTTTCTTCTCTCTTTTGCAGAGACTCTGGTAAAGGTAAGTAACCCTATTTTCACCTTATTTAACAATATACCCTACATTTTCTTTAACTGGTATGTGCATTGGTTTGAATTTTCTTAATAAAAGGATGTTTTCACATTGATTATTTTAGTTTATATGGATTGTTCAGGGATAACATTGTGCACTTTTGAAACCATAAGGAATTGTTGGAACAGACTTATTTGCTTTCTATTCAAAAATTTTGAGGTATAAATTTTTGGACACAGTAAAAGGTTTATTGATTGCTTTGGTAAATTTAATTTATTTTATTTCCTTTATTAATTGATTTCTTAAAATGATGTTTCCACATTGATTATTTTATTCTTATATTTATATGGATTGTTTAGGGATAACATTGTGCACTTTTCAAATCACAAGGAATTGTGGGATGAACTTATTTGGTTTCTATTCAAGAATTGTGAGGTATAAATTTTTGGACACAGTAAATGGTTTATTGATTTTTTCTTCCATAAATTTAATTTCTTTTATTTCTTTTATTAATTGATCTCTTTTTACACAGTAAAGGGTATGGTATTTTATTAATTAATGATACGGTGAAATGAGTATTTCAAAGTAAAGGGTATTACACAGTAAATCAATGATCACTAAAGGGTATGGTATTTTATTAATTAATGATATGGTGAAATGAGTATTTCAAAGTAAAGGGTATTACACAGTAAATCAATGATAAAGTGAAATGGGTATTACACAATAAAGGGTATTACACTATAAATTTGATCACTTTTATCAATACATATTACACAAAACATATTACATTACATTCACTTATACACATTAGAAAACAATAAGAAAATAATATGCATGTGCATAATATAGTACATTCAAAATAGAAATGTCAATTTATGTAAAAAAAATAAACATGAACATGCTCACAAATATTACAACAAACCAAAAACTATATTAATTAATATATTTTATTTATTTTATTAATTGATCTCTTTTTACACAGTAAAGGGTATGGCATTTTATTAATTAATGATAGGGTATTTTATAGTTAATGCCGGAAGAATTCAATTTTAGACTTTTGTGTGAATTTTACAAGTAATGTCTTCTTTATTGTAATATGAAATTTTGAATGTCATTCTGCTTTTAAATATTAGATGAATCGGAATATCATGGTGCCTTTGAATATTAGATAGATCTATATATATTTCATTCATGATTTGTATTTACTACATTTTGGAAATAATTATCTAAAATTGGTATAACATTTACACAAGAAGCTATGGACATTTGTCCAACTTGGAATCTAGCGTTACATGTGCCATTTTCGATACTAGGAGCTAGGATTTTTGAATGGGATATTTCCCTTTGAAACTATCCTAGCACGTTCAAATTTGGACGTCAGACTGTGTTTTTGAAAAGGCTTTTAAAGCAACGTAACGAGGGTGCCCCTAATGTATGTTAAACTTGTCCATTTTGGGACGATGTATTTTTTTTAGAAGTCTCAAAAATAATTGTTTGATGTTTTTGTAGCAAAATCATGTCCAATTTGTGTAGAATTGTTTTGTATGTTGACTTCTAATATTTAAAAAATTGATATTATATGATTCTTGTCTATTACATGCACGTGAAATTTTTAGTTATATAAATAATTAAAAAAATTCTTGAAATACATTATAGGTATGGCTCGACCAAGATTAAATTTTGAAAATGAAGAAGAAAGAAGATATTATCAAAGAGAATATCAAAGACAATATCGCGTAAGAAGACAACAAGAATTGACAGATGCACAACGAGAAGAAAAAAGGAAACATCAAAATGATAATGATAGAAAAAGACTTGTAACACAGAGAAATGAATTAATAAATGAAGAATTAGGAAGAGTAAATTTTGAAAATGAAGAAGAAAGAAGAGGATATCAAAGACAATATCGCATAAGAAGAGAACAAGAAATGACAGAGGTACAATGAGAGGAACAAAGAAAAAATCGAAATGATAATGATGGAAAAACATTTGTAGAACAGAGGAATGAATTAACAAATGAAGAAGAGAGAAGAGAATATCGTAGAAGAAGACAACAAGAAATGACATCTGCACAACGAGAAGAACAAAGGAAACATCGAAATGATGACGATAAACAAAGATTTGTAGAACGGAGGAATGAATTGACAAATCATGCATTAGATGCAGAAAGACAACAACATGCAGATAAGATGATGACAATTCGTGCACGCTCATCTCAAGATGACTCACATGTATCAAGAACAAATATACAAAGACATATTCATTCAGATCAGTTGCCAGAAGAAGAAATAATTCGAAGACAAGAACTTCATCGCGAAGCATCTCAAAGGCACTATCATAGAATGGTTGGTAATGATGAATTCAATTTTGGGGGAGGAAATTCAACATCGGTGGATCGCATGCTCCAAACACCTAAAAACTTGGGCCAAGATATAATGGATGTCAATGTTATAGATAATGTAGATAATAATGGTGTGTAGGAGGAGACAACATTACAACAAACACGAGAAACGAGAAGAAGAAGAATGCAGAATAATAATTTACAGGAAGCATCAACAAATGAACCTAGAAGAAGAAGAAGAATGCAAAACTCACATATTGAGATAGAACAAAATATATTTGATCCCAATGGAAAGGTTGGGAGAGATTTGAATACCGTCTAAATGATTTTTCGATGTGGTCTTGCTAACCTTGCTTCATCGATCATGTGTTATATTTATCAAGAATGCTACCTTGGAATAAAAGTTTGTCGAACACCTGAAGGACCCATGTGTACTAGATGTCGACAAGAGAAAGGTCGTCATCGATTTTCAGCATCAAACAATATGGATCCCGGGGCACAACCACCAGAACTTGCAAACTTAACTCAAGTTGAGGAAATGTTGATAGCCCGTGTCAACCCAATCTTGCAAGTGACACATGCGACAGGAGGTCAATATAAATATAAAGGTCACACAATAAGTTTTCCTCAAGAAGTAAAAGAAATCGCTAATCTTTTGCCGCATAGATTGAAAGATTTGCCGATGATTATTGTTCGGAGGAGAGATCAATGTGGAACAAATTACAACTTTACATTCAATAGAGAGCGAGTTTATAATGCACTGAAATATAAAATAGAACATGATAAGTTCTATTCAGATGTTCAGATCGATGAAAATGCTTTGGATGAACTTCCACCTCATTCTAATGAAAATGTATTTGAGGAGTTGAACTCAGTGCATATGGAGTTTGATTGTGACGCAGATGAAGTTATATTTGTAGGTCCGACCATAGAGACAGATGAAGGAAACATAATTACTCATACAACATCAATGTCGTCTAAACCACCTAATACCCCAAGGGAGATGGAATTAATCCATGCATGGGTGAATAACCCTCACACAGACCCTAGAGCGCTAATTGATTGACCAGAGATAGGATCATCTCCTATCAATGAGTATGTGACAGTAGGATTACTTGATATGGCATTCCCTACTTTGTTTCCCGATGGAATATGTGACTGGCTAGAACCATGGTTAAGACGAGTACGTCTCCATGAATTTGTAAAACATTTATTTCGATATAGGGATCACCGATTTTGCCGACATCCCCGATTCAGGTATTACATGATGAACATGGTCATGAGACATCATGCACAAAACTTGTCTGCAGTGTTTGTTAAGAAAAGCCTCCAAGATATGCCAATCACCATTAATGAGTTACGTGAGCATATGAAAAATTTTCCCCATTCCAATCTGGCTGATCGTTTGATGCGATTCGGAACATATTTAAGGGGTATGAGGTCTTATTAGACAAAATGTCATGATGAATTAATGGACATGTTGCATCAAATCGGATCACCTACCATTTTTTTCACATTAAGCGTAGCTGATATGTATTGGCCCGATCTACATGCATTAATTCCTGGAACGTCGTCAGATAATCCACGGGAAGCACAAAACTGGTGAAGGAAAAATTTCATTGAATATCCACATATAGTGGCACATTATATGCACCTGCGACATACACTTTTCTGAAAGGAGATATTACAAAAAGGAATGAAAGTTAAAGATTATTGGTCTAGATATGAATGGCAACATAGAGGTTCTCCGCATGTGCATGGATTCATATGGTTAGAAGGTGCGCCGAATATGGACAACCTTGATTGGAATGATGATTTTCAACGTGGAAATGCTGAAAAATACTTCCATTCTATTGTCCATGCATGGAATCCTTGGGAGGACCCGCACTAATGAAACATACAGGTAATTTATCAATTCTCATAGAGTTTGTGATTTATATAGAATTCTTACGTTCTCAAAATATATTGCATATTCTTATGTTCTATGTTACAGGTCTACCAAAATTTTATGCAGCATCCATGCCTTCGAAATACAAGACAACTGACACAAGTCGATATGGGACGTGACTACGAAGAGATTCTCAACAGTGTAGAATGACATACAATGTGTAGAGAGGGTGCCTGCCTACGTAAGAAAAGGGGGAAAATGGTTTGTAGGTAATGTTCAAAATTTGGAATAATTAAATTGAAATAAAAAAAACATATGTGGAAGAACTAATAATTGATTATTACATTTTGCAGGTATAATGCACCATGGCCATTGAATCTCAACGGATCAAAGTTATATCAAGACTCAGAGACGGGAGATAAAAATTTTGAACCTGCGAGAAATGATGATAGGGTAAATACACATAATCGCTACATATTACAATTGTGGAGAGCAAATGTAGATTGGTAGCCTGTTCTTTCCAAGCATGCCGTAGTCAAGTACATTGCAAAGTATGCAGCGAAAGTAGAGAAAAGCTCTGAAACTTATCATCAAATGTTGATGCGGATTGCAAACATAGAAAACCCAGATGAAATGGCAGCGGCAGCATACATGAGACTTCTAACTGAAACAATTGTTGAAAGAGACATTGGTGCACAAGAAACATGTCACATGTTGTTGGAGCTCCCTTTGGTAGAGAGCAGTAGAGTATTTGTCAATTTGAATGTTTCCCGCGAGGTGTTCAAAAAAGTAACAACTGATGGAGATGATCATGAAGAACATGCAATAAGTTTCATTGATGGGTACAAGAATAGGCCTTTTTCCATGGAAAGTGTGTCTCTTATTAATGCCGCTAGATCTTGGACATATAATCCAAGGAGAAAATGAGATAACAAGTGGGAGGTCAGGAGTTTGGCAGCTATTGTGAGAGTGTTCCCAAGGTTTTCCTGTGTCCCTTCACGGGAATCTCATAAATGGGTTGATTTTTGTTGGTCAGAGTTGTTGCTTTACAAGCCGTTTCGAGATATAGAGAGATATATTGGACTTGATTCTGATTCAATAAGTTCAAAATAGGAATCATTCTGTTATAATCCATGGCATGTGGAAAGGAGGATTGCAGTAGAAGAAATTGAAAATAACAGTGATTCTGAAGAGGAAATTAATCAACATGTTCAACAGAATACAATAGAACATGATTGGGAAATCATGTGTAGGCTTCATCGTGGTCAAATTTTGCAAGTGACGGAAATAGATTTGTTGGGAAGGAGAGATATTGATAGACAAGCACCGTGGAATGATGAATATCGAGGTGAAGAATACACAAGTAAAGAAATAAAATTCATAAGCAACATGAAAGAAAATGGGTTGGTTATAGACGATGAATTAGCCCCAAATTTCAATTACGACACCTTGGGTGCTAAACAAAAACAAGCACTTGATATAATAATGACACATTATAATCAACGTCGAAATAACATTCCATTGCTCATGATAGTTCAAGGAACAACAGGAACAGGAAAATCCTATTTGATTGGTGCAATTCATCAGGCACTTTTTGATGCATCATTCCCAGAACGTTCTCCTCTTCTATTGCTTGCACCAACAGGAGTTGCAGCTTTTAATATTGGTGCCTCGACGATCCATTCACAACTTCGAATCCCTATTACAGATTTTGCAGAATTGGAAGGATCGAGACTTGCAACATTCCAACAAGAGATCTGCCACATAAAATATGTATTGATTGATGAAATGAGCTTCATTGGACAAAGTTTGCTAGAAAACGTGGACTCCCGACTTCGTCAAGCATTCCCTAAAAGAGCAGACATGAGTTTTGGTGGTGTTTCTATGGTTTTGGTAGGAGATTTGGGGCAACTTCCTCCTGTTACCGATAAACCTCCATATGATAGTAATAGACGTGCAAAGCTGTTATGGGAAGCATTCAGAACAATTGTTACATTGGATAAGGTATTTAGACAAGGAGGAGAAGATGAAGACCAAAAACGTTTTCGACAACTTCTAGAAAATCTCAGAGATGCGAATCCAACACTGGATGATTGGATGTTGTTAATGAGTAGAACAAGTCCTGCATTAGACAAAAATAGCAATGAAGAATTCTATAATAATATTCACTTGATGGCGACAAAGATTAACGTGAATAACCACAACAAAAAAAATTTGCATTCACTGAAAAGACCTGTTGCACGTAGCATTGCAACTAGAACATGTACCGCCAACACACTGGCAGGAGGTCTGAATGACGAACTTGATTTAGAATTATTAATTTCTAATGATGCAAGGGTTATGCTAACATCCAATCTTTGGATAGAAGCAGGTCTTGTAAATGGAGCTTTGGGATATATTCGAAGCATAGTATATGCACCTGGTAGTGGTCCACCGAACCTGCCAACATATGTAATGGTTGAATTTGATAGTTACTTCGGAATATCATTTGAAGATAGAACTCCACGTACCATCCCAATTACACCAATACAGAGGGGACGCACACACCAATTACCCTTACGGTTGGCATGGGCATTGACGATACATAAATCACAAGGTTTGACTCTTTCCAAGGCTACAGTTGATATTGAAGAAAGAGAAACAATGGGGTTAACATTTGTGGCTATATCTCGAGTGAAGTCATTACAGAGTCTAAAAATATCTCCACCATTTTCATATGAGCGTTATGCAAAGATGAAGAACGGAAAACTACTTTCGAAACGGAAGGCTGAGGAAAAAAGACTTATGTCCTTGGAATGTAAATAATGTACCATGTGTAACACACATTGCATTCTATGAATTTGTCATTACATGTGACGTACATTACACATTTCAATTCATATGAAAAAGATTGTATTTTTTTAACTTGATAATATGGTTACTAATAAAATCCATAAGAACTTTGTGTATTATACATCTTCCTTTTTTATTTTTCTTATACTCATTCTCTTAAGAGATATGGTTCCTTCTTTAAATGCATTTATGATGTTCCTTGTAAGATGTTTGATTTTATTCGTGCATGAACAAGATTCCCCCTTATTTTCTGTACTTTATTTTAGATATTATTTTCTACATAATGCATCTCCAGCGATTGCTACTAGCATACCTATATTTATATAAATATATGTAATATATGCCAAGAGGTATATATTACATATATTTATATATTATATAAATACATAGTTTCCTTGTGAACTTCACCTCTCAGCATATTTTACATACACAGAGAACATAAACCAAAACATGATATGTAAAATATGCCGAGAGGTGAAGTTCACAAGGCACCTATGTATTTATATAATATATAAATATATGTAATATATACCTCTCGGCATATATTACATATATTTATATAAATATAGGTATGCTAGTAAATCTACATTTTCAAAATATGAAAAAAATATTTATAAAAGCATTATCCAGTGCATATAGATTTAAAACTTACCTCAAATTAAAAAAAAACATAAATAACCTAAAAAATAATAAAAATTAAGATATTAAAATTTAGTTTATAAAATATATTTTAAGAAATATAGCATGCAAAAATAAAATTAATTTTTTTAATTCATCCATGTAATTTTAAAGTTGCAAATATTAAAAAAATATTTATATAAATAAAAATAAATATAGGAAAATATATTCTTCTAAAATATGGTATTTTGGATATTTTCAGTACAAAATATTGTTAAAGTTTTCATGCACATAGAGAAGAATAATATGTTATTTTATACATATAACTAGCAATCGCATTTGTTTCATGCAATGTAAACGCCGAACGGTATATGTTATTTGTTTTAGAGGTATAATTATTACTTTTGTAGTTGATGTTGATAAGGGGTGTGATTGATTTTGTAAGTGTACAAATATAGATGGGCCCACTTACTTTTAAGGTTGTTTTCTACATTTCAAACTTGTTAGCAATTCATACATGAATATATTTGATACCGTTTTCGATAGTTAATTACTTTTATAGTTGATGTTGTATGTATTTAATTTGGGTTTATTGTGTTAGTTGTGCATCGGTTGTTTGGTTGGTGTTTTGTTGAAAAAAACATTTATTGTACAATTGATAATGTGTGATTGATAGTTGTAGTGTAGGAATTTAGTTGTAGTGTTACTTATATATTAAATATTTTTCAATGAAAATTATGGGGGTCAACTAGTCATGTATATATTCTAAACATTAAGTGAATCTATTTAATTTATTTATTTGAGAACAAGGTGCAGTAAGTACCTCTCAAGTATGGGCATATCTGAAGTGAGAAGCGAAATGATTCCACCAGTGGCTCCAAGAGTGAAGAAGAAAAACATACCTGCTAGGAGGTTAGGATTTAAATCATTTGCCTTGACTTTAATTTCCTGTAAAATGAATGTTTGTTTGGAAATTAGTTTCTACCTCCCTCACTAACCACTACATCTTTAGGATTGATTTTAGGGCCTACCACATCATCTAACAGGTGGATTTTCTAACCCAAATAAGATCCATAACCACCCATAGAAAACAACACCACATCATGGGCAACGACAAAGCAGTTTTGATTAATTGGAGCTTCCATGTCAAACATTTTATTAGATGTTATCTCCTAAACAAGATTTGGGGAGAGAATCCTAAGATTTCCTTGTGATTATTATCCTTGCACATGAGATATAGATCATATAAGTAATGACTACCCATAAAAATTTGGTTATCAAAGTGTTGATTTACAACAAAAGGTTTAAAGGCCTACAAAATAAAAATAGTTGTAACATTAACTGTTCCTTGTTGCCAATTTTTTAATAAAAAAATAGAGAGAACTAACACTTTCAAATTGAGATATAAACTCAATAAAATTGAGTAGTACTACAATTAAAAATATCAGAATTTCTTAGATTCGGAATTTGCAGAAATTGCCAAAAATAATTACTACTAATCTAATCAAAATGAAAACCCTTAAGACGATGTTTATTTAATCAACCTCCTCAATCTTAGGACCGGAAGCTGCTAGCAGAGGGACCATCATCAGATTCATCAGCTTAATATTTATTTAGGGTTTGTTTTTTAATTTATTTGTATATTTTTTACAATTTATAATTTTATATATTATTGTAATAATCGTCAACAAAGTCCATCCCAGAAACCCCATCCCTACATTCTCCATTGTTCTGGAGTCTTAGGGTGACTATGGAGAACAACTAAACGAACTAAGATAACAATGTACAACACATTATTTTCATCCATCCTAGCAATGTGACAAAATAACAATATACATTGGCTGCACATTATTTTCATCCTTGCTAGCAATGTGGCAAGTTAACAATGTACATTGGCCACACGTTATTTCATCCATGCTAGCAATGTGGCAAAATAACAATATACATTGGGTACACATTATTTTCAACCATGCCAGTAATATGATGATATAGATCCACACTACCATGAAACTTGGCTCCATCCACTGGTGCCTACAATCAAATGCAATTTAGAAAATTAAAAATGCTACAATCGCGAGTGCTTTAAACCTACAAAACCAATAATAATTTTTAAAAAGGCATGATTTCTCATGCAACCTTTCATAAAATATGCATAGTATAAATAGGCTCAATGGTGGCTGAGTCAAGTATAGCACAAATATGAGAGCAATAGCATAATCAGCAATACTTACATCGCATGTATTCCTCTTACTTGATCCCCCGTTATTATTGTTCAAACTAATGACAGAGTTCACTGGTAATGGTTTCTATAAATGCCATGTATATTTCAATAAAACTAAGAAAATAAATGCTTTGGAACAACGACTAAGAAGTGGACATTTTGCATTGCGCAGACAAAAAACAAATTAGCCTTTTCATTTTGATTGTGTAATTAGTCTAGCATGCCAAATGCTTTAAAAAATGAGAAGATACTGTCAACCATGAACATTCTTCCCCATCATGAGATAAAAATCTAAGAGATGACATGGTTCATGTGGTTAAGAAATTCAAAGCCAGCAGCTAGGACAGTGAGATATCTCGCCCTAATTGATCTCAAATTCCTAATCATATTATACTCTTAAGGCTAATAAACAAGTATTTCTTGTTTGCTATTTGCATCCATACAATTCTATCCATGTGCAGATGCTGCTTCACTGCCAATGACATAAGCGTTCGCCATGATGTTTTTCTCTGGATTTGAAGCTTTGGCTATATTTGCATGCAATACAAACTCAGGTCCTTCGATTAGGACCTACGCCACTGGTTGCGGATACCCATGGTAGATCTGGTGTTGTGCCAGACCCGCCAAACCTCATCCCACATGCTATACCAAGCCTTAAATTCCATAGTTCTTGTGGAAATGCATTTGTCATGTTAAGCCCTACAACTAAATGCCCCGATCCATCCTCTCGTCTAGTTTGGGGAGCTATGCCAGTTCCACCCACATTTGAATCATCTACATCCCTTTTTTCTAACTTCATTATATCTATTCCTGAAGAGTTTATCAAGTCTCTTTTTAAGGTTTTTTGTGTTGCTGGTCCAGTGCTCTTGGGACCTTGAGATTCTTTAACTGCAGGAACCTTACCATGGACAGTGAATAACTACATGTCCCTTGCACCAGATTGCACTTGCAATGGGCCAAGTGAAGTACCTGGTGTTGTTGAGAGTGCAGACATGACTTGGAGATCAGGTCTTATCCATTGGTCCTGAATATCATGCAAGGAATCTGATCTATTCAGGGAACTGTTAGTCTGTTCAGAAGGGTGATCTGTTGACAAGAAAACTTGGTTCATTTGTTTATTGTGACTTTTAACTCCTGCGAAACAAAAGAGAGCACATTAGGGTAAATATATACCAGACTGGCATAAAGGCATAAGCATAAATTTGCATATGGACATGCATGGATATACAACACATCGATAGTGATTTTAGACTGATATATCCAGAATTGCAAGTGCAACAATTGATGCAAATATAGTGTACTAACAGCCCTATGATCCATAACAAGGAAAAGAGAGAAAAGATGGTATAGTGGGAATTACCATTTATATCAAGCCAGATTGTTTTCCACTTGTTGGATGAACAAAAAGAAATCTGGATGCATCACTAAGAATTAGTTGATTATTCAATTGCATCTATGAGCCATGACAAGGTAGTAACATAGTAATTGTTCCCATGTCTACATTATTGCCATTAGAGGTGGCCCCTAAAGTTGCTGACACTAACATGCAGTGGTCAAAGTGGGGGGGACTTGATTCTTTCTTCAAGGCTTGTGGAGAGGAATGCCACATAAGTCATTTTCTGTCATTTTGCAGTTGATTGCATTATTAAATACATTTTTGAATCCCTTTAGTTCAGTTTTCCTGCACCCAAATATCACAGCCAAGAGAGTGTATGCTAGACAAATAAAATCAGTGGAAATGTCCCCAAAAAAGGAGGTAAGGTTTGTTGGTACCAACCATTCCGTCAGCTGGCAACTATTTCCAAGCACAAAGAATTGGGTGATGTAAGATGTACATAGCTATGACTCCCGGAGAACCACAAAACAACCATAAAGGAGATCACTCTTATCTATTTTGGGGCAAGAAACACATCTCCCTTTCATAACAGATTGTCAGAAGTCAACAGTGTCGCAAAATCTATAGCCCCTTTAACAAAACACTAAGAGGTTGCTAGGAGCTTACAGCGGTATATATTTACAATATCAATTGTCCTAATCATGGTGATGGATACTACTAGTAACTAACACGATGCAGCTACTCAAGAAAAAGAGAGGAATCCAATAGCATTTTGAAAAATGAATCGGGAAACTTTCAACCATGTTGGGAAATGAATTGCACACATTATAAAAAAATTTTGAAGAGTAAAAGAGAATTTAGAATTTGCTCGAATTTAATTTTCAGAAATGACAAGAAACAGCAAGAAGACGTGAAGATAGAAATCATTATTTGCAAAAGTGAAACGTAAAACAGGGAATAAGACAAATGTGTCTCAAAAATTCAGAAACCTTCTTCAAATTCTATCCATTACAATCTCTATCAACTGAGGCCTTGCCCTCAACTTTGAGAATTGAACCAAATTCACCTCTATGAGATCAGTCATAAGAAAATTGTTACATGGATGCTCCAACTTGAAACAAATGCATGAAGAATGTAGCACAAAGTAAGCTAAATAGCTGGATTTGTATAAGCACAGAGACAACGTAGAGAAAACTATATTTTAATCAAATATTTACTATCAGATCAAAGGAAAACCATATATTTTAATCCAGTTCATCAAATTTTGAGTGGATATACTTCTAGCTTGGGACAGAACCAAGTAAGCAATGTACAAAAGAATATGTATCATTTGAGATGTAACTGGTGTACAATAACTTTTATCGAATGAACCCTACTATCAGACCAAGGTATCAGCAAAAAACCATCTGGCCCACCAAAGTTTCAGTAGCTTGCAACTGAACCCCAGCTCTTAGGTGGCTGAACAAAAGTAAATGTGCCATTTGGGAGGGAAGTGATGCAATATGCCTTACGTTGAGCGCTCTGCATGCAATCAAACTGTTTATCTTTATCTAGCTAAATGAAATTAAATATGGGAATGAAGACACGCATATCATCTCAACTTTTTAATATTTGAAATTCTGGCAATCCAAATAAGGCATGGATATAAAGACACATAGGAGAAGGCAGACATACTCATCCTAAATCCCAAGCAAACATTGCTATAGAATCAAGCACAATCTCTAGGATAGGAATTTTTGACATGTGCACTTGCCTAAATGATTTTAAGCAGGTGACGCTTAGGAATGATTCATGCACCGACATATTACATTCCTTTGAGTTCTAACCTCGACCATTAGGGAGATCCCCCTACACTCACATATAAATCTACATCCCTAACATGCACTACCCCAACGGTCATATCTAGTCTACATGTGTTCCCACCAACCCCATGGATTTCACTAACATAGGGAATGAAGCAAGGGGAATCACCACAATATTTCTCACATATGTGTCCGGGTAACACCAATTTCCGTCACCTCTATGTAACTGGAAAGAGGGGTTTTCCTACCTGACTGGGCATTGCCTACATTGTCACTCCAATTTGTTTATTGGTGCTTTACCAATGTCAAATGCCAATCCGACACACTATAATTTCTTGTGTGCATGTTCTAGAATCTATCCTACATACCCACCTTTGATTTAATGTACTTGATGACTCTAGTAAAGTGTAATCGGTTTTCCGTTTTTCTTATTTCCGGCTGCCATTTTAACCTGGTCTACATTTTTTCTATGTCAGTTTGTATATTATATTAGCTAGAAAAACATTAAAATTTAACAACAATTGGAACATATGGTATTCAAATCAACATTGTTTCTCTTTACAGTGAACTCCATGTCTGTTGCACATTATAATAATAAAGTGGAAAATGAAGGAAAGCAATACAGCCATAAGAGTTCAAGGCACTAAGAAAAGAGAGAGTTATATACTCCGTGTATGTTGCACATTATAATAATAAAGTCGAAAATGAAGGAAACCATTATAGCCATAAGAGTTTCAAGGCGCTAAGAAAAGAGAGTTATATCTTCCACATGTTCTTAGCATACTTAATATCTTCCTCTCATAAACACTTCTCTAGAAGTTTGAAGTTAAGCAGAAGACTAATCTACCTTGCTCTGTTGATTCATGTTGTGGAAAAAGAAAAAAGAAAATCCCATAACAATAGGTCTAATTAGTTTATTGTATCTCTCCATCCCATAGCTCTTCAATAGATTTGTAAGGGTTGGTGGTTGAGTTAACAAAATCCTCTCCCTTGTTGCCTTTCCTCGATTGAAGGGTGCTTATTTTTGCATGATCTTCTATACTCAGAGACCAGTCAAACACCTGAAAATATGAGTTATTCTTCCTTTATTGTAGCTATTAGGAAGCACACTTACTCCGACTTCTAATTCCCACCTCTATATAACATGCAAAACAATATTTACAATCAGAAACTCCAAGTTCTAATTCCCACCTCAATATTACCTACAAAACAATATTTACACTCAAAACACTTAGTAAAATTTAGTTTCCAAGAGTGACTCCAGAATTACAAGGTTCTTTCTTAGCAATATACAGAAACAACCATTCAGCCAAAACAAACTTGAATTATGAACTATTTCAAATCTTTAATTCACCATCAGCTAAAATAAATTCCAATAATGTACCTAAGTTTCTAATGGAAAAATTCAGTCCTTTTGATAAGTAGAAAAATATCTATATGAAAATACTGGTCTAAGCCACTTCATTGTCTCTTAATTATGATTTTCCAACATGTTTTTGAAAGCTTTGAGAAGATAGGTTTGCTCTTGACATACAAAATGGAAGCTAAGCTAAAAATCTACAAAACATAGCATAAAAAATGACTCTCACGTAAATAGCTGATGCGTTTAGAATAAAAAAGTATATTCTCATTGACAGTCCATGAGTTAACATAAATCAACACCAAAAAGTGCTAAATATACAAGGTCTTCAACCGTTGAAGATGAGCACTGACAGTATGAGCTCTCCATACAAAAAGCTTTAGATATTCCTTTCATCAAGGAACTTGAATGGTTCTACTTTGACCCAAAAAAAAAATTCCAATTGAATTGAACTTAAACAGAATTTCCCAATAGCTTCAAGTGCGAAGATCCAAATACACAGATCTCTTTCTAATTGAATTTTCACAACAAAACTACCATTGAAGTGGTGCCTATCCTAGCTACTAAATTGTTTGGTAAAGAAATTTAACTGCTTCAATTCATTTAACACCATCAAACATCGGCTTTCCTGTGATTCAAAGCCATACATTCCTAATGGAAATGACATATCAATAGCTTGAAATTAGTACCTAAGCTGTAGTCTTTCCATGAAGTAATCCCAAAAAATACAGTGAGATCCTTTCACAACCAGATCTCTTTATTCATTGGAAGAGGCTGTTATACCTTAATCCCAGCTCTTTTTATCTTGAGGTGCCCTCTTTCTCTATTTTCCACTGCATTCTTATGTTTTCTCCATCCTAATCTAAAATATCCTTTCTTGTCTACCTAGTATGAGTTTATCATAGCTCCTACAACTATTGACTTATTTTTCAAATACCAATTCTGCACCATGGAATTCAATGAATGAAAACTTGAAAAATATTGTCCAGCTAAAGATTCAAAAAAATGTTCTATGTTCTCTGTAAGCTCAAAGTACCTAGTAAAAGCAAAGACCTGTCTGATAAAATAGTATTGGTGCTCCGTGTTGGGATGAGGAAACTTCTTCAATGATATTGAAGAGATCATTGAAGAAGTTTCTGAACTTGCTGAGTGCCCACTCTACCATTGACTATTATAGAAGCTATGCAAGTTCAACAATCATCAGTTACTTCTATAACCAAGCACAACAAAAGAAGTTCAGACATAAATTAGATATGTACTCTTTAGAACCTGCCTAATAATGCGTCCCTCTATTTCATTATGTGGATCACCTGGAGATCTGGATATAAGAAACAACCTTACTACCTCCACTATCTGGAAGTTTCAGAAGTGTGTTCACCTCTTAAGTCAGATTGGAGTGGAATTGAAATCACCAGATCCTTTGTGGTAAAATGCACACTTCTTCTGAATATTTACAGGATATCACAAGGTCTTATTATGGATGGGCAAAGGAAGATATATAACGGGGTTTTAAATAGAAAGAAGCAGCGGGCCCCTGAAATGAAAAAGTTCTAATGGTTTTTTGGGACATCCTTATAAGCCAGATTGCAAGAAACATTTCCATATATTGGGCTTGGAATGAAATCCACTCAGCCCTTTCTTTGGCAAAAACTGGTTCTCAGCTTGGTTTAAGTTCTCCTCAGGCCACGTGGCTAAAATCTTATATGCAATTCGATACTAGTACACATTTCTCAATTCTGAAACTTGACTAAGCAATGGCCTTTACAACAGTCTCACAATTTTGATGTAATCACCCAAATATTAAAATGATACAAGCCTGGTCCTGTGGCTCCATATTTTGCACAGATAAAGTTGCTTTATTCTCTGGCCTTACAGGTATAGCCGGTGTCCTTTCTCATAATGGAACTATATTTCGGTTAAAAATAAAAAACATGACATGGGTACGAAAAAATTGCAATGTGTTTAAATTTTTAAGAACAATGATATAGTGATTTCCACAACCTCATAAGCATATATAGAAAAACATCAGGACCCCAGATCACTCTAGCTGCCTGGGTAAATTTTGCTTCATAAAACATATAGAAACGGACACGACAACATAGGGCAATATCAACGATATCTTTAATAAAAAGAAACTACATAGGAACAAGACTCCCATCACTTTTGCATGAATGAAATTTTATTTAGCTGATCACGCAACCTGCCAAAAGAATAGACAAGATAAAATGTGCAGAATTGCCAATGGTGAGGCTCAACAGAAATTGTTAAACAAGAAGAGAAATGAAAGTAGCTAGATATTAATAGTACCCAGGTCCCAAAACCCTCAAGATTTTGAAGGGAATATAACAATATAGTAACAGTAGAGAATGCCTCCCCTCTTTTACCTCAGGAAACAGGATGCGGAAACCTGCATAATGGAAATTGTGCGCATGCAATTGGAAATAACACATAATAACAACAAAGCCATAAACAATCATAAAAATCAATTGTGCATGCCTTCTTCAAAGGTATCCTATCTTTTTCTGGATCAATTCCATGGATTGCAATCAGAACTTCAGCAGGTGTCAAATCAGGCCCTGAATGAACAAAACCCTGCATGAAAAAATTTTAAAAATTAAAAATCTGAGTGAGTATGCATTGCTAAACAAAAACAAATCATCCATGGCAATATATGTTATGTTATGTAACCATCTCTAATATTAACCCAGAAACCTCAAAATCGCCATACTCAGATCCATCTCAGTTGAACTTACAGATCTGAGAGTAGCCTATGCAGTGTAATAAACATCACTGCACTACGAGCAAGGAGTTGAATCCCAAATAAAATTATGGATGAAAGATTCGTTATATGTAAAAGAGTGCCATATAATAAATTGTTAGCGCCAATGCAGAGTGTAATACTGAACTGACTCTCTAAACATAATCAATACAAGGAAAGCGACTCTATGCACATTTTATGAAGAGTGTGACATTTGACCTAATTATTAAGCCATGCAAGGAAAGGATCTTCAAGTACATTTGAACTGAAATGGGTGTAGAATAATGGATCTGTGCTAGTCCCGTAAAGGCCTCCATTAGATTGAAAACACCTACAGACCCACATTCAAAACAAAAATAAAATTTGCATTCTACACCTTAACTGGGTGTCTCTGAAACATGCAATAAGATGGAAGAATGAATACCTGAGCAGCAACAAGACCACTGATGCGAGCCATATCACACAGCAGCATGGCTCCACACTTGTCAGCAACAGACCTCAACCTAGCGTAATCCCAATCCCCAAGATAAAAAATTGATGAAACACGGGACAACTGCACTAAGCGCTCGACTGGCTACAGATACCATAATATTTGCAGATGATTTTTCACTAAAAACCCTAAATCAATTGCAAATATAGCATGCAACTGCAAAACGCATGAAAAAACAAAAACGTCTGGACGCCCGTCAAAATCGTCAAATGGGCGTAAAGTTTAATAACCTTGAAAAACGTCTGGGAGGCCGTCAATTTTAACATCATCGCAGAAACGTCCGCAAGGTCCTTTCCCATAGGGGGAACGCCTTCGGCGTAATTAAGTTTTTTTAATATAGCATAAATTTTATAGGCTTAATGTTTAATTGAAGATTTTTGGTGATTTTCTGGTGATTGTTCTTCTCCTACAATGTCGATTCCAGGTAATTCGAATCTTTCAATTTTTTAAGATTCTTTTGTTCATAAAAATACATAAATTACAAATTATCATAAATTTCCAAATTACTTGTAAAAATAAACAGAACAAAATTTTATATACATGAATATATTAAATGAAAAATCAATCAAACCCATCCTATTTTTAAACACCACAATTGTTTAACCATCACAATTCTATTATATTTTGCAGACCTCTCTGAAGCCCTTCATCCAACAATAATGCCCTCACATGATATATCTATTACAGTAAAAAAACCACCCCTTGACCTTTCCTGCACATCCAGAATTTAAACACTCTTTATTAATATTAAGAACCTGCATGAGATATGGTGTAGAGTATCATATATCATAGCACTGAGCCTTGTGCCTCCCATTCTCCTCTTACGGTAAAGTAAACCACACTACCAACCATGCTTCATAGCTTTGTTGTACACATGAGCATTGAATACCCATCAACAGAAATCTGAAACTGTAATATAAAAAATAAAAATAATGAAGATTACTGTTGTAGATAATACTAATCGTAAATTTCCTATGCTGCAGAGCCATAAGATGGTGATTTCTCCTTTTGCAGAGATCTGGTTAGAATAGAATGGAAGCATATATTGCATTAATAATAGAAACTCGATGCATGTTTGATGTGGTACACATAAATTGCCAAGATGGATTCAGACAGATCACAAATCTCATTCACACAGATCACGAATCCCTGATCTCATTTGCATGAATCAAAAATCACAGATATGTTTTTGTGAAATTATTCCATGTGATGCGGTTGTGCATGTCACCGTAGAATCGTTAGTGGTTATGTGTCAGATATATTTTTGTTTGTTTACTTATGGGTATTTGGGACGTGGTACTATTAGTATTGTTCGCTCATATTCACTCATACCATGTCTGGAATATCAAGATTTACAACATTTCTCAGCCTTCTATTAGGTAATATGCCAATTCATCAGTATTTGGTATAATACTAACTAGTTTAGTGCTATATTATGTAAAAATACTCAATAATATTTTTATATTTTATCATTATTTTTTTCCCGTGGTCTTTATCATCCACTATTGTTCATGCTCCAGGTGCCACACCCCCGCCTTTAAAACAAGATCTTGTACATAAATGTTTTAAAAATCCTGCCCGGGGCTCAATTAATCCTGCCAACACATGTTTGAAAATGTTTATCCTGCTCAAAAACCATCCCTCTCAGGTTTGATAAATATTCATTGTTATAACTCCCTTCTACTTGCAGAATTAGTAGGATATCATGAAAGAGAAAAATAGTGCCTCTAAAAAGTAATAAAAAAATAAGGATATCCCTCTGGGCCCTAAGTGTTGGATTAATATTACTCACTTTAATTTATTCATTGATTTAACCTATAGGTCTCATCATTTATAGTAAAAAAATTGCTTTTCTCTTGAGTTTAAGTTTAACATTAGTGTCCCATTAACACATTCAACACTAGTGATTTAAAACAGTTCAAAAACTTATATTGTAAAATATTGACAAATCATAAATATTTTCATTTTTTGAAGATAACTAAGCACAACATTGGAATTCAAAGAAAAATCAGTACAAACATAATTAAATATATCATAATATAATCAATGATTAATTTATCTAATTTTCAAGTCTAATCTTAGAAACAATAAATCCATATAAATACTTAACTACTTAAGGATATCAATTGAGTTAGTCAATGGGCCCAAGAGTACCACCTAAAATTATTAAAATACATTACACCTTGAAAATCAGGAATATTAGAATTCTACAAGAGATATGTTAATGGAGGTTGAAAGATAAGGATTTTTGCTCAAACCTACCTTAACCTACAAATCTATCTATAGTACAAAAGGAATCAATTTTTGAGACACATAGAGGTTATTATATATATTAAAAAGTGACTTAAATTATTCATTTTAAGTACAAATTATAAAAATGTAAAAATAAGACGTTCTAAATTTCATGTGCTCAAATCTTAAAACTAAGTTTTATGTATTGCAATAGCCAAACAAGGAGATAACCCTAAGTGTTTGATTAATATTACCGACTTATATTTAGGCATTTATTAGGTCTCATAATTTATGGTAAAACAATTAGAGTTCTATTAACACATTCAACACTAGTGATTTCAATCATTTGAAAAACTTATAATGTAAAATGTTGAATAATCTTAAATATTTCTGTTGTTTCAAGATAACTAAACACAACATTAAAATTTAAAAAAAAAAAAAATAGAAAAAAAAATACAATTTAATTATAACCTGTAGAAAATATATGGACATAACAGATTTACCTAGAAGGTGCATCATCCTTGTTAGGAATTAATTTATTAGTGCTCTCTTATTCATATTTGTAAACTGATTTATAATCACGTACATGTATATTGGTGAGTGAGTTATAACAACTCACATATATAGGAAGTTGGTAAGATATGTAGTTGTGTTAGTTTCCTATATTCTAGGGAAACTCCAGCCTATATATTAGGCTATTGTATTGTGTGAAATATTGAGAAGTAATATAATAATTCTGTGTATTGTTTTCAATGTAAATATGATTCAGAGTTTTCATTTGGCATCAGAGCAGGATTCAACCATGAGAGTCTTGTACAAGAGTTTTAGGAGAGTTTAGAAATGTTCATCTCACCGAGCATACTCTCACCTGTTATGAACATATTGAAGGAAATCATAAAGGATCCGAAGGCATCTGGTATAATTTTTTGCAAGAATCTACCTGAGAGACGTGTGTAAGCCAAAATTGGTTGACTGAGGTTGATGAATATAATAGGTTGTCACGAGATTATGAAATCGTATCTTATTGGGATTATTCATATGCACAGTTCTATCATTCGGCCATCACACTCTTTTCTCTCTGCCTTGTGAGTTGTATCAGCATGCCACATCTTGTTCTACGATTGCATAATATTCTCCCATGCACCATTCAATTCAGTTTCTCATGAAATTATAGTTGTATGCATTCATACCAACATTGCATAGCTGTCAGTTTTGCACAGGAATTTGTAGCAGTATTTAAAAAAACAAAGAAAAGATACTTATCCTGATCTCTTTATCTTACAACTCAGAAGAAGGGGAAGATCCATTTGCGTGAGGTGTATGTGTAGCAAAATTTCCCTTTTCCATGAATTTAATCCTCTATCTTACGTCACCGCTCAGCTCTCTTCATCCATCTATTTGGTGACAAAAGGTGGCTTTCACATCGATTCACTGTACATGATTTGTAGAATACAGTCCAAGCTTTGAGTAATCTACTGAATCAACTATGCTAATTCGACCTCTTTCACAAAATTCTAAAGGCGCACCAGATCAAATTCGGTTTCTCAGTCGTGGAGTTGAATTCGGTGCTACACAAGATTGACCATGCATTCCACCATCAATTTAGCCTAATAACAGCTAAATACACTCAAGTCGTTTGTGAGTCTTGTTTAAAGTTTTTATTAGTTGCTCATTTTAGTAATAGACCATCTTATCAACCTTATATGGTTGTTAGTCATTTTGTTATGTAATAGTATTGGTATAGATGCTTGACATTATTTTTGGATCGGTTTTATAGTCTTATGTCAAAATCTATTTTAAGATATTAGTATTATTGTTTTATTGTTTAAATCCAAAATTCATAGTTAATTTTTTGTGTCAGTCAAAGTTAATAATAAAAGTGTTTGTGTTGTATGTGTAAAAAGTAATTGAATATTACTTTTTAATTGCCGGTTTTCTCAAAAGTATGTCTCTTAAAAGTCGTTAAAATCCAATCTTTAATTGGATTTTGTTATCGTCAATATAGTCTCCATCTTGATGTCGTTTTATTTTAGTCATTATACTGTCGTTATTTATTGTCAGTCTGTCTAGGTCAATAATTTTGTTAAAAAAGGGTGCATTTTTGGTTGTATCTGACACCTATCTCACAATGGTCAAGAAAAGAAGAAAACAATGTATTCTCATGGAACCAATTACCATGGAGAGAGACATAAAAAATATACAAGATCAAGAAAATTCAGCTATGCTAAATTTAGAAGAAGGATATGAAGGTGACAGTGAATTTGGACCACCTAGATCTCTAAAAAGGAAAAGGTTGACAGCTAAAGAATACAAAGACCATCTTTTACGAAAAATGAGAAGTTTGGAAAAGAAGTCTGAGCACATTTCTCTGACCTAAGCGGTATGTACAACTGGAGGATGAGGAAAATGGAGGTTGGAGGTCATTCAACGACCTCTCGTTAGTCGCCAATGACGGGGCCACATATCAGCTTTGGTGACATGTGTGTGTGCAGTTTGATTTTAGTGCTTCCAGTGTGGTGTGGCTCAGTTTGCAGTGATCTTGTTTTCAATAAGTGGAAATTTCACATTGAGGGGGGAACATCATTCCAATGTTCCATTTCCAGTATGTCAGTTTTTTCTATGTATGTATGAGCAACAGATGTCAGCAGAATTTCCTATGTTATTCCCTACAGTGAAATGTGATGAGGGCTGATGATAGTACTTGGCACGTCATGATGTGGTTGTAGGTAAACCACTTGAAAACCTTCATTTGTGGTTTGTGGTAAACCAATAGCAAAACCATCATTCTTGGTTGTTGGTAATCCATTTGCAAAACCATCACTTTGTGGTTTGTGGAAAACCAATTGCAAAACCACCATTCTCGGTTTGTGGTCAACCGTTTGCAAAACCATCCCTGAGGTTTGTGATCATCCTGTGAAAATCACCAGATCATGAGCAGGTGCAAGTACAAAGGCAGGTTTTCCCCATGTTCGCACTAAGGGGGGGAATGTTAGGAATTAATTTATTAGTGCTCTTTTATTCATATTTGTAAACTGATTTATAATCACGTACGTGTATATTGGTGAGTGAGTTATAACAACTCACATATATAGGAAGTTGGTAAGATATGTAGTTGTTTTAGTTTCCTATATTCTAGGGAAACTCCAGCCTATATATTAGGCTATTTTATTGTGTGAAATATTGAGAAGTAATATAATAATTCTGTGTATTGTTTTCAATGTAAATATGATTCAGAGTTTTCATATATGTGTATTCTGTGTATATGTTAATGGAGGTTGAAAGATAAGGATTTTTGCTCAAACCTACCTTAACCTAAAAATCTATCTATAGTACAAAAGGAATCAATTTTTGAGACACATAGAGGTTATTATATATGTTAAAAAGTGACTTAAATTATTCATTTTAAGTACAAATTATAAAAATGTAAAAATAAGACGTTCTAAATTTCATGTGCTCAAATCTTAAAACTAAATTTTATGTATTGCAATAGGCAAACAAAGAGATAACCCTAAGTGTTTGATTAATATTACCGACTTATATTTAGGCATTTATTAGGTCTCATAATTTATGGTAAAACAATTAGAGTTCTATTAACACATTCAACACTAGTGATTTCAATCATTTGAAAAACTTATAATGTAAAATGTTGAATAATCTTAAATATTTTTGTTGTTTCAAGATAACTAAACACAACATTAAAATTTAAAAAAAAAAATCAATAGAAAAAAAATACAATTTAATTATAACCTGTAGAAAATATATGGACATAACATATTTACCTAGAAGGTGCATCATCCTAACCACAAAATAATATTCAAGTAAGGAGGATTGTAAATAGAAGTGTTTTTAATGGTTCGATGTTTGAAAGAAAGTTCTTTAAAAAGTAGATGTCCAAACTTCTGTTAAAACCACACTATAGCTAACTAAGTCTAACGCAATTGAATATCTACCAGAAAATCAGACTAACTCAATAAAATATTGAAGAAATGAACAATATATATATATATAAAAAGTTAAATTCCTTATAACAGAGTGTTATGATGATAACATATTTATCCATAATTAACTTGACACTTATAAAAATAAAATTAATTAAACTTCTAGCGATCAATGAAAATAAAATCCCAAAAAATCAATTAAAATTGTGGTATTGTGAATATTTTAGCCAAAACATATTAATAATAAATCTACAAAATAATATATATATATATATATATATATATATATATATATATATATATATATATAAAAATCTAACACTATTAGAAAACATATGGACATAACAGTGATCTTTTCAATATAAAAATTGTATTTTTTTTAATGTAACGAGACCAAAAACATAAAAATGCACCTGTTTCAAAAATTGAGATCATTTGCATAAATTGCTATATTTTACAGTGATTGGTGTATCGATTTATTGCTAGAAATCAAACATGGAAAATGAAAAGAAAATGATATGTGAAATGGGTGAAAACGATAACAGTGGAAGCAAACTGCAAAGGTATGAAGAACATACATGATGTAGCTAATATTAACATTCAAAATTATGAAACATCTCGATCAGAAGTCATTTCTAAGGTTCAAATAGGCCGCCGAAAAGGTTTTGAAAATAAATCCAAAGATGTGACAACTATTAAAACATAGAAATTTGAGCCAACACATTCTGAAGGTAGACCATCTGGATTAGAACACACATGCAAGAAAATATTTAAGAAAATAAGCCTTCAGAATGTTTTGGCTCAAACTTCTATGTTTTAATAGTTGTCACATACATGGATTTGTTTTTAGAACTTTTCGGGCAGACTATTTCAACCTTAGAAATGGTTTGTGATCGAGATGCTTCATATTTTTGTTGGTTAATATTAGTTACATCATCTACCTTCTTCACACCTTTTCTTCTACTGTTATCTTCTTCACCCATTTCACAGATCCTTTGTTTTCCATCTTCCATGGTTTGATTTCCAACCATAAGTTGATATTCAAATGACCATAGAACATTTTTCTCTTCCGCACTCTATTGTTTTAAGCCACCATGTGGTAGTTAATGCCACCACGTGCTTTCTTCACCAGATAAGAATAGTGCATTTACCAACTTCTGAGCCCTGGAAAATTCCATACTATCCTCACAAATCACTATGGTAACCTCAAAAAATACTTGGTTTAAATTTACCCGAATCAATAAAAAATTGACCTGAATCAATACAGATTTTCATATGAAACTCGTTTTGTAGAGATGCAGAGAAGATTCATTGCACTTTATTTGTGTGAACGAAATATATCCTATTCAATCTCCTGTGAAAGATGTATCAAAAAGTTGGCACCGTTCCAAAACAATCTGGTTGTGATTGACTTACTAGGTAAATTCAATTATTGATGCAAAATTTAGAGCTTAACAATTCCAAAGCCGGACGGAACAGGTAATTTTAATTGTTTCTTCTTATATTGGTTTATATTGTTTGATGGAGATGCGGTTTAACATGGTTAATACAAGAGTGCATTTTATGTAATAATACAGATAATCAAGTCGATAGGTTATTTTACATATATTTATTTGCACATTGACTATATGTTATATAAACAACACAAAGATAAATACTTACATAATCCATAGCCAAACGCCAAGAAACAATTGTCTATATTATTATTATGGTAATGGGTGTTGGAAATAATTGAAATATAAATAAACTTGCAATATATTACATGATAGAGCTTCGGTTATTTAAAATGAAAATTGGTTTTTTTGCATTTATTTTAAATAACTAAACATAGCTTATATTTAAAGACACTCTTAAGGGTGACGTCGCATACCTTAACACCTAACAAAAATAATTTTGATCTATTTTATTAATTAAGAAAATCAGAGAGAAGGTGAATGAAACTTTTCACTCGAGTACACATTTACATTGTCACAAGAGTGTTATAGAAGATATGTCAATATTACGTGTGGGCATTTGGGATTTCAAATATTAACACTCTCTATTAATCACACTTACCAAAGTTGATGATCTTTAAACTCAAACATGTTCTTTATTTTCGTATCTTTTTAATAGTTTTTTGTTAGCTATTAAAAATGATGGGTTACTTACCTAATTTATGTTACAACTATGATATCAAAGGGGAAAAATAGAAAAAATTCCAAAATATAAATAAATAATAATTACGTATCAACATGTAACTTAAAGTATGTGTGGTGGTTATGAGGGCCTGAATTTATATTTCAATAAATATACTAAGATTATTATTATTGCATAACAATATTTTAGTTATTTTTTAATATTGAAGTTGTCACTTTACAAGTTAAGTGTACTATTTGTAATGTAGCCAAATTAAGAACGAACTAGATATACTACAAATAATATGAACTCCAAAAGAAAATAGATCTCCTTCTTTGTTATCAAATAATGAATTACAATGTTTCATAAATAGGAAAACAACTCCCAACTCGAGTTGCCAAGTAAACTCTAGCTAACTCTGACTAAATCTACTCTAGGTGGCGGAAATTACTATTTTTAGCAGTTTACTAGAACCTGCTATTCTTAGTAAGTTCGCATGCTTATTCCTACGGGCACAAAAATTGCCACGCATCTTCTGCATCCCTAAATTAGAGGAACTGCCAACTTTCTAACTCACAATGCAATTAATAGACTAAAATTAACTAATGCTCAAAAATAAGAAAAAACCGAACTACAACTTAAATCCTAATTTTCGGCCTCAAGATGGCAGATTTAGGGCTCGAAAACATGTCAAAAACTTGCCCCAACTGGTAGGGCGGGTTGCCGTTGCGTTCGTCTCATCAAAAAACGTGGTTTCAAAAAAAAAGGGACTCAAATGGACACCCGAAGCTCAAGTTATGACCTTGTCAAGTTCCTGCTAATTCTGGCGCATCAATTTGGGTTTGAATCACTAACCTAGTTCTAAACACCAACACTTGATTACACCAAAGGCATGTATATCTCTTAGTTACATATCAATTATGACAGTCTCCAACTTGAGCAGGTTTCGTCACGTTTTGGTGCTAATGGGTGGCTTGGTCTGATTGACTATTTTTTTTAACTTGAATACACATCCTATCAGTGAACTACTTCCATCCGGCTTCTCAAGAGACAACTCACAAGTATCTTAATTCATACAATGTCCATTTCTTCCCACAAGTTTTCCCTTCTTCTCCTCGCACTAAAACATCACAACTTGGTCATCCCCCTGGTTTGCAGCACAAAGTTTCATATTCCATTGTATTGAATATGTGAAAATCCCCTTTTTATGAAAACACACATAAAGATACAAAGCCATGGAAAAAGGAAGGAGATGACACACTCGTTGTCCACATTCTGGTTGTTGGGGAAGGCGTCTTGAGCTCCCACATTTTAAAAAAATATTGTTTCTTTGTTTCATATAGATTATTTCATTGTAATGATTATATATCCTTTCTCATTGTTAACATAAAATCCTCTTTCCTTTATTAGATTTATAATTTCGTAAAAATGTTGTTACATTTTTATTTCTCTATTTCATTAATAGCATACATATCTTATATAAATATATGTAAAATATACCGAAAGGAATAAGCACTTATACCTCTCGGCATATTATACCATGTCTTGATTTATGTTTATATAAATGGTAAAATATGCTGAGAGGTATAAGCGCCTATACTTCTCGACATATTTTGTTACACCCTGCTGTATTGGTGGTTGTTTTGATTGATTTCAATCATGTTGATGGAAAATTGAGAGTGTAGAAACATGCATATCATATGGAATTCAATGGTTCTCAATCGTTCAAGATGATATCAAGTAGCTTTAGGCAAGTTATAGTGTCACAAGGTGGTTTCAAGGTGATTCTACAAGCTTAGAGTTGTTTAATAAGGCAAGAAATGGTTACAAAGGCATGGGAGAGGATTTTGTAAGGTGTTTATAGTGTGGTTGGGCAATTTCAAGGCTTAGTTCATTTTCATGAGTAGAAACTCATATTACACAGAGAAGTGGTCTTCAGAACTGGCTGTGTTCGTCAAGACAAATCAGATTGGGTAGACCTTCAAAAGAAAACTTGGGGCTAAGCACCATATGGAAGGTGTAGATAGGTGTCTTGTAATGCTCCATTTAAATTTCATCAGATTCTGTAATGATATATTTGAGTTATTCACGATTTACTAAAACATTCATTTTGAGTAGTTCATTCAGAGTTGTCTTTATTTTTAGCAATCATGCGAAAATATAGTGTCTCCTTCAAATAAATCAAAGAAATACGTCATGAAGAGGACTCCAAGCATTAACTAGTGCAAAATGATTCAGGTTGATTTGATGTGTATCAAAAAAGTTATGATCATTTTACCGATAGGATTTTTCTCCTTCATGGAACGCCTTCGTAGCCTACAAAGATCAAGTTGAGTGATTTTTCATTCTAAGAAACTTTTTGAGTGAAGGAATCCAAAAACTTCTCTTCAAGCTCAGATGAGGTCCAACACATGTTTCAAGGTGAGTCTCTAAAGAAAATATTTTAGTAGTCAAGAATTAACAGGCTTGTACTCTCAGGCTCGTTTAGAACAATCTTGCACAAATCCAAATAGCAGTGAAATGTTGAACTCAAAGGCTGAAAAATTCTTCACAAGTCAAACTCAAGATTTTTTTATTAATTGGAGCTTTTGATTAGTGAATCTCATGAGTAAACTATTTCTCCTAGGCTGCTCTGGACTCTTGGACTCTTGTATTTCTCACCCTCAGGCATGTGGCTGAGTTGTCTTTAAAATTCAAGGATGCAAGGTTGATCATAAACAGGTATTATCTTGAGATGAAAGTGTAAGCTCAGTCATTTTCTTCTCTCATAAATATATTTTGAGAAAAGAATGAAGTTGTTGGTCTTTTACTTGAAGTCAATATAATGGCAATAGTCTGCAAAAATTAGTGGAATGATTTTTTTAAATTATTTTTCATGAGCTTACAAGTATTCTATATCACTCTTGGATAGTTTTAATACTCTTCCAGGTCATCAACATGCCATCAAGAGGTGATAATTTTAACCTAAGTACACTCTCTGCTAAGAACACAATTTTTCATCAAGGCCACTAACTTTGATTATGAGCCTTCGGGGGAATTGGAATAATTCAAAACTAAAAAATCATTTGTAGTAGTAGAATATCTTCCTAATAAAGACTTAACAAGTAAATTATTTATATTTCATCATCATTTGAGCGAGTTATCAATCAGTCTTGCACAGTGTTGTGTCTTTGCCTAGATTTTTTACTATAAAGATTTGATCGAATAATTTCTTTGAACCAACCCAATGCAATGAAAATTTAAACAAACCTCTGTGGGAATTAAACGCCTCTGTTTCAAAAAAAATGGAAATTTTTTGTTCGGTATGGATTCAAAATGCTCTGACTGGAAAATTATGAGGCGGTAAGAAGGCAGTTGCAGGATTATTTGTTTGTGTTTTCAACAAATCTCTTTGCAAATCAAATATGGATTTAACTTTGCATGTTTCCTAGCTGGTGTGAGGATAAATATACATCGAAATTGGTTTTAATTTGTTTGGATTTCATTTTAAAGTGAAATAAATTCGTGTTAATGGAAGAAAAAGTCATTTTCGACTAAGAAATCAAAGTTTTGCTTTCCAATTTAAAATTTGTGCAAATTTCGGAGAAAGTGGTTAGTGTATTGGTTGTTTTAGTTCTTTATATAAAATTCCAGCTTGATGAGAGTGTGAATGTCAAATTCTTGTCTTATTAGATAGTTTTGTTGGAGTCTACTAAAGAAGTTGAAAAGATGTTTGTTTTTCGAATTGGATGTGTCATAAGGAGATGAAGAGTTTTTGGCTCGAGTTCATGATAATAGAAGTAACTTGGAAAGTCATTGAATATATATGAAACTTGAAAAATGAAGATTACATGTCTTAAAGATGAATGAGAAGTGAGACTAAAGGTTTTAGAAAGAAAAACAAAGAAAGTGTATGTATAAACTAGTATTTTGTTTTGTAGAATGATGTTAATCTAATATACAAAGATAATAAAGGTGTGATATAAAAAGGACTGTGTGAATGGAAATGTGTGTCAAAATCAGAGATATGAAAGCTTAAACATAGAACAGTTTGAACACAGAGATAAAAAGCTTGAACGTAGTGAAGGATAGAGAATAGTGGACATATATTGTTCTGTAAGAAAGAGCAGTCAATGTGTGCAAAGGTGAAGAATGCAACTAATAAATTTTTATATAAGATGTATCTAAAGATGTAAAATCTCTCATGGATGATAGAATTTAACTGTGACTAATATGAAGAAAGGTGATGTACACTACAAAAACATGTATGAATAATTGAGACAAGAGACACAGTGATTGTCAAAACATAGTAGTAAACTCAAGGAGTATAATTGGATTAGTGTGATCAAATTCAAAACATGAAGATTGGTGAAATAAGTATAACACTATTGACCTCCTGATATTTGATAATTGGTAGGAGTTCAGAACTAATCAAGACTTCATACTACTTGTTCAAGGGAGATAGATATTTGAATCATCTAACAAGGTGATAGAGGATAGAAAAATGAAAGAATTTTTGATAAATTGATGAAGGGGAAGCCAAATTGTTAAACTAAAGGTTGCTAATATAGGTTCATTATCAGATGCACTTAGCATCAAATTGAGGTGTGACTAGTTCTTCTTGAAATTACTGAGTTGTAGCTCAATATAATTGGAATGTTGGTACTTTCTAGCAAGTTATAGCTTGCAACTTGTTCAAGTGGGTGCTTTCACTTGTAACACCTGTAAAAATTCACACGCATGAAACCCGAGAACAACCTAGGACAATCTAGAAAATTATGGAATTTTTTTTGTAAACAAAAATGTGCCCGCAAAGAGGTTTCATAAAACAACAGTTGTTACATTATTGTTTCTAGGAAAATTATATTTAATAATAAAATTTTCCTCGTTATAACAAAATATTCAAACCCACATTTTACTTTAATGAAATTAATTAGACCGAGCATGGTTAATTTCTCCATAAGTGTTATTTTAATAAACAATTTAATTCCACTATAGTTAAATATCCTAGATTTAAATTTCAAGGGAAAAATGGGCTAATATAAATAAATACTAAAGTTAATTTATTCCACGGGATTAAAACAATTAACAAGGTCCCCATTTGACATGGGGTTAGAATATTAAACATAGCCCTACCCCATAAAGGGAACCCTTAAAATTCAACCCATGTATTATGGAATTAAAACATTTAAATTTAAATACAAATTCCACTCACCCACTCCCCACCTACTTTTTGTAGGGATGAATCTCATCCCTTGGATGGATTCATTTAGGACCCTTGGATGAGGGGGAAAGACAACTAACCCTAAAGCATGCTTAAGAAACTCCTTTCTCATTTTCCTTTGGCTCATTATTTCTCTTTTGTTTTGCAGGTTGTTGGAGGAGGATGAGGAAGCCATTAGAGGCCATTTCAAGCTTTTGGGTAGGCTATACAAGCTCCATTATTTTCTTATTTGTTTATACCCTCATTTAGGGTTTTGAATGTATTTATTTATTTCATTTCAAAATATTTTCCCAAGTAGACAAATGAGTTTGTCCCATTTTGTAATTTAGTAAGGTTATATATATGTTTTCATTTTGGGTGTGAGAGTATATACACACATATATACGCCTGTATATGTGTGTGTGCGTGTGTATTATATATATATATTAAAAATTTATTGGGTTAAGACCCAAAAATACTATTAAAATCTAGTGGTATTTTAGAAATATATATATACACAATGATATATAAATAGTGATTTAGAACAAAAACTTGGTCGAGGTTTGCATTTTGTACAGGCCACAATAGCAAAAGAATGCGTAGGGTTTAGTTTTAGAGTAATGTTTGTTGTTGGATTGGGGGGGAGGGTCACCAAACCCACCCCCATCCCATTTATTAATGGGGTAGGGGTGGGGTTGGTGACCCTCACCACTTGCGCCTTTTCCTTAATGCGTAAGCCACCATACTTCACCCCCCCCTTTTCGGCCATAACATAGATTTAAACGCTATTTTAAACAAAAAAAAAAAAATTATTATATTATTCCGTATATATATATATATATATATATATATATATTAACATAATTAAAATTAATAGTATTGATTTATATTATTTCCTTAAACCCTCTCTAATATTAAATTATTTTATCATTAATAATATTTAAGAGTAATAATATTATTACCAAAGTGATAATATAATAATAGATAATAGTATTGGTGAGTTGAATACTTGCACTAATACTTGTTCTCTAACAATTTAATAACTATAGTAAAAAAAAGTAAGAGAGAATACATTTCCTTTCCATTAGAAAATTTGTGATAGATTTGTAATAATTTAAAATTAAGAATTATCTACTAGAATTAGTAACTAGACTACTTCATTGACCAATTAAAAGACAATTATAATTTAAACTTTTTTCCATCAACAATACTAGAAGATGCACAACTAGTCTAACTTTTCCAATACATGCCTTTCAAGTAAGATAATGATCTTTAATATTTCTTCATGCAATTTTCCAACATTCCACAACAGAGTTTCAACAATATTTCCAATAATTTATTTAGAAAAAAGGCAACCCGTTTTGTGGGAAATAAATCAACTTCATTGAAATAAGATATTTCCCTTATAAACTTCTTTTCTATTTCAACAAAACTATCTTTACAAACACAAAACTTTCTTTCCTTTTTTTTTAACTTACAATATAACTCGAATGTCCAATAATGAATACAACTTTTCTTCACAAGATTAATACAATATCTTCCACTTAAAGTGGAAAGAATTACAATAATGAAAGCAAAAAGGAATACAATATTACAATTCTTCCACCCTAAGTGGAAATAACAAGGAGGTTTTCTCAAAAGGAAGGATTACATAAGGACACCAACAATGCTCCAAGTTTTCACATCACCAACAAGAGAGCTCCACCATGCTTCATTTGATCAAAAACAAAAAAAGGGGGAGAGGCAACACTCTCCACCCAACCAATAATCCAATGAGGAGGAGAAGCTATCATCCTCATTGGCCCCCGAGCCACAACCACATTGCAATGAAAGATGGATCCAAATCATGGAAATAAAAAAGATTCCACATCACAATATAAGGATTCCACAACCATACCAAAACACAAACAACTCAAACTACAATCACAAGAAGAACTAACACAATATACAAGGCTTCAAATTATAAAGCCAAAGGAGCAAGATCTATGGGGAGGTCACTTATGCCTCCCAATGGGAAATAGGTGCCCACCATAAAACCCTCCAATATACATCTCAAAATCCCTACACACTCTTATGCCTCCCTTAAGAACCTCTTATGCCTCCCACATTCTCTTATGCCTCCCTACAATCTCTTATGTCTCCCTCATAAAAACAAAGTAAGAAATGCAAGAATTTTCTTGTCCAAGGTGGGGCACCCAACCCAAATCCCTCCAAAACATGTAATAAACTCTTATGGCTCCCTACATGTAAGATAACCATAGTTCCCTCCTATACCACACTTAGGAAATCTACCCAAGCACCCAAAAAGCATACTAAAACATACAAAAACATGCACATATACAAAATATAAAAGAAAGCATTTAACAAGAGTATAGCTCTTACCTTTCCATGGTAGAGCTTGATCCAAAGAGTCACACACCAAGCTTCTTCAAGCCCAAAAAAACAAGAAATCTCCAAAAATATCCACAAGCACTCCAAAATCCTCCAACTCCAAAATGTAAGAACACAAAAAGAAATCAAGTAACCCCTCAAACAAGCAAAAGAAATTGAATAAATAGAAAAGGGAGAGAGGAGGGTGAGGTGGCTCCATGTAGGATGCCACATCACTCATCCTCAACTCCACCTCACAAGTCAAACCTCAACCCCAATGCACAATAAATTGGTGGGTGAGAGGAATGACAAATTACTTACACACACAATCCAAGCCTACACCCCATAAAGAAAACTTTAATTATATGATATAAAGTGCAATAAAGTTTTACATTTTTTTTTTCTTCCCAAAACACATAATGGGGTCCATTTTTGACCCCCCAATAAATAATTAGGGTTGGTATAGAAATTTAAGAGGTGTGGGACAAGTTTAACTTGTCCCACAAGCCTCCAAAATGTGTCCTTAAGGCCAAATTCGAATTTTCATGAAGGGTTAGAGTGTACAAAACTCAATATCACAAGCACTCAACTTACAACACATAATCCAAGAGTCATATAATCTAATAAATGAATTCTTTTGACCCATCCAATATTTAGCTTGATAAAAAGATTAATTTACTAATCTAGACGCAAATCAAGTAATCAATAAAAGAATAATACATCACTATAAAATCACATACTAAAATCTAATAAAGGAAACTAATAAAAGAAATAACACACAACCCCTTGGTCATAATCAGAGGTGATCCCCCCATGGGGACCCCCTAACAACAATACAAAACACACACACACACAAATACATGTTGCCATGGTGACCCTTGTTAAATTTATATAGCATTCCAATGTGGTTCGTCTCTAATCCCCTCGTTGTTTGTTGTAATAGGTTTACCTGAAAAACACATAATACCGCCTTCGGCCTTGTGGCTGAATCAAAACATTTAAAATAAAATATACAATATAAATTCACTATCATCTATATATGAATCAATTCATCATATAGGAAAGTAACAGTATCATTTACAATTTTATACAACATCTCGACCTTACATTTCATCAATATCAATATGATCACAAGATTAGTTCAATCGTTAAGGTCTACTCAAGAAGATGCAAATATCGCATGTCAGAAATATGTAACCATGTCAACAACATATTCTCATCAATATAAAATTTCTTTAATAATCCACACACAACATATTATGAATCGAAAC
This sequence comes from Taxus chinensis, assembly GCA_019776745.2. NCBI lineage: Eukaryota > Viridiplantae > Streptophyta > Pinopsida > Cupressales > Taxaceae > Taxus > Taxus chinensis. The sequence continues at coordinate 279,815,305 of CM034155.1, forward strand.
AAACAATAGACCGAGTATCTCTATCATCTACCATCCTACTAAGTCAAAATGATATAATAATGTCCATAAGTATAGTCAATAATATCAAAATCAAAAGCAAAAGTGTCAAAGGGAAGTGGGCACTACATCCCCCTCCCCTTAGACTCGACTTCCTCCTGGAAGTCACTAAAATAGGTGTTGGAAACTAGACTCGTAGAAATGTAGCATCCTCCCATATAGCCACAGTCTATTCATACTTGTCCCACTTGACTTGAACCTGATCAATCTCTCTGCATCAAAGACCTAAGGTCCTACGCTTTAGAATATGGATGAGCTCCACCATCACCTACCCCTGACCCTGTACCTGTAATGAGGTCAAATCTAGCACATGAGAAGGATCTGTAATATATATTCTTAGTACAGAAACATGAAATACATCGTGGTTGAGAGACAAGCTAGGTGGAAACACTAGATGATAGGCCAAAGGGCCGATATGCTCCAAGATCTCAAAGGGACCCACAAACCTAGGAGAAATATTAGAATTTTTTTCATAACCAGATAGGGATCTTATGTGGCTTGACACGAAGGAACACCTTCATGCCCACCTCAAAACTATGATCTTTCCTATGCTAATCCGCATACTTCTTCTTCCTGTCCTAGGCCTCCTACAATATCTATCTGATCATAACAACCTACTGCTCCATGTCCAGTACTAAAGATGGTCCAATAGAAACTCTGTCCTCTAACCTGTCCCAACTTAGAGGTGTCATTCACTCTCTTCCATATAGTTCCTGAAAAGGATCCATGCCTATCGAACTCTGAAAACTATTATTGTAGAAAAACTCCAATAAGTACAAATATTCCTCCCATCTTGACTGATGATCCATAATGTACATCCTAAGCATGTCGTCCAAGATATGATTCACCCACTTAGTTTTTCCATCCATCTCAGGGTGATAAGTTGTGCTAAAATTGATCTTTGTACCTAAGGCATACTGCATGGTAGTCAAGAAGTGGGAAGTGTATAGAGGATTGTGGTCACAAATGATAGTGCATGGAATTCCGTGTAATCTTACAATATCATCAAGATATACTTGTGCCACTTGCACTAGCTGTGTAGGTGGTCTTCACCAAAGAAAAATGAGCCACTTTCATCAATTTATCAACCATGACCATGATGGAATCATGGTGGTATATTGACATCGGTAACGCAACTATGAAGTCCATAGAAATGGTGTCCCATTTCTACTCCAGTATAGCATGAGGAAATAGAAGGCCAGTTGGATGTTGATGCTTGGACTTTACCTTCTGACACTCTAAACAGTGTGACAAAAACTGAGCCATGTCTCTCCGAAGTCCCCTCCAATGGTAAAACTATCTCAAGGTGCCATACATCTTCTTCACCCTAGGATGAGCTGAATAAAGTGCACAATGAGCCTCTATCAAAATGTCCTTCCTCAAGCATCCATATCTAGGAACATATATCCAACATCTGTGTTGGAGAAGGCCATCTTGCATCCAATGAAAATCCATTGAACTCTCCCCTCAATGGGTCTCTGAGACTCAATCTCTACTCTAGTTGCACAGGTAGAATATTTCATGAGCAAGCTATTGTACAATCCTACTTTACAAATTTTTACCCACTTGAAGTGGTACATAACCACATGTATCCATCTACTCAGGGAATTTGTAAACATTTTCTCCTTCCCCTTCAAATTCTCTATCTCCATTTCATACTCATAAAGCAACTCCATCAAACATCACTGACGAGTGTTTAGATTGGTCTATGTGAAGAGGTGATGAAGACTCAAGTTATCAATCATGAGTGTGAATCTCTGGCTAAGAAGGAAGTGTCTCCACCAAACCAAGGCATGCAAAAATTTTGCAAGCTTAAGGTCATGATTCAAATAATTGAGCTCATAATCCTTAATTTTGGGGGACTCAAAAGTAACTACTCTACCCTCTTGCATCAATGCACCTCCAATTCCTGCTAAAGAAGAATCTGTACAAACAAAGAACTCAACTTGAGGGTCTTGTACTGCAAGAATAGGTGTTGTCGTGAGGCATTCCTTTAGTGTCCTGAAGGCCTTCTCACATCTATCTGACCATAATAACTTCTTCCCTTTCCGCTGAATGGATGTGATGGGATGTGCAACCCCAGAGAAGTCATTTACAAATATTTTGTAATATCTTTCCAAGCCCATGAAGTTGCGCACCTAAGTCACACTAGTGGGTGTTGGCCAATCCATAATAGCTCAAATCTTGGAAGGATCAATTGCAATACCTTCCCCAGAGATGATGTGGCCCAAATACTACTCCTTTGTCTAAAAGAACACATACTTCTCCAGGTTCCTGTAAAGACGCTTCTCATGGAGACACTGAAGAACCTAACGAAGGTGCTCCTCATGCTCCACACATGTAGGTGAGTAAATCAAAATGTCGTCACAGAAAATGAGCATAAAGCGATCCAAAAATTTTGTGAACACCCCATTCATCAAGGTTATGAACATTGTGGGGGCATTCGTCAGAACAAAAGGTACCACTGTGAACTCGTGGTGGCCATATATCATATGGAAGGTGGTCTTATGAATATCAGTCTCTGTGATCCTCAACTGATGATAACCTGACTTATGATCTATCTTGGAGAAAACTATGTCCCCCTTCATCTAATCAAATAAATCATCAATGCACAGAAGGGGGTAACGATTCTTGATCCTCACTTTGTTCAGTTAGTGGTAATCAATACACAACTGTAGAGATCCATCCTTTTTCTTTACAAAAATCATGAGTGCACCCCAAGGAAATACACTAGGAGGGATTAGGCCTTTCTCAGGGGTGGTTATCCGATAAGGTGCTTGTGAGATAGGCTCTACTCCCGAAAATAAATCTATGTCAAAATATATCTCACGTGGGGGTGGTAACCCCGGTAGCTCCCCTAGGAAGACATAAAAAAAATCTCTCAAGATGTGATGGTCATCAAGGGATAGTCCACTAAACTCATCCTTAGATCTATCACTAACCGTGACAACATACATTTGACAACCTCATCACACACACCGCTTAAGCTACATAGCGGAGATGGTGTGAATAGAAACAGGCCTCCTAACTCCTGCTAACACTGAATCAACTCCTAGATCATTTGTACATGAAATAGTCTTATGGTAATAGTCCACTCTAGCTCTGTGTGCAGACAACCATTCCATGCCCAAGATGACTTCATACGAACCCAACGGAAGGATACGAAGATCCGAGTTAGTAGTAAAGGGTCCCAAATCCCCTACACACTCCTTAACCAAGAAGTATATTTCAATGTCCCAACTAAGACCCTTCCTTACTATCACCAGCCTGCAATGCTATACTAAGGATGGTGTAATAAAAGAATCAGATGAACTAGAATCAAACAAAATGAAGGTAGGAATACCACCAATGATCCCTGTGGTCTCTATCATGGTACTCTAATTCTTATCCTGACAATTCTCAACCGCTGCATAGATCCAATGGTTGTGCCCCATGTCGCTAATAGTAGGCTCTAAAATATGTCTTACCCTTATTACTAGGGTTCTATGGGCACTCTCTCTAATGATGTTCAAAAACACCACTACCATAACATCTGCCTGATCCTCTCTAATGACGTGCATATCCACTAGTACTCTAGAGGTCTATGTTGTGCCTCCTAATGATCCAGCTATGGACTTCTAAGGTCTCTCCTGACAAGCTTTTGTTGACTTAGTGCTTGCTACACCTTGTGTCCTAATGGGACCCCTAGAAGGAGGCCTCACACTCTATCCCCTCTGAGCATCAAATCTCTGAGTAGGTCTGAATCATGGACAAGTCTATTACTGCTGCTTCTGAGGTAGCTATGTTTTATGGTGGCATGAGTGAAGACTACATTGAACCTTGTCCACCTACGAGGAGGAGGAGGTGAGTCCCTTGACCTTGTTATCCTACATCTACTTGGATGCGGCTCCGAAACTCTGTCCTTGGCCTGCTACGTCTTTCCTCGAGTCTCCTCTGCTATGTAGGCCTTCTCAATGGCCTCTTATAAGGTCTGTGGACGATGGGTACACTCCCAAATCTAAATTCAGGCACCTCATGAACCTCTGAATCTGAACTTTCTCATCCTGCATATAGTCGACATACTAGAGTAGGTCTAGAAATTGACTCTCATACTCAGCTATAGTCATGGATGCCTGACGGAGGTAGTTGAACTCATCTATCCTCTACTAAATGAATATTTGAGATAAGTACCTACCCCTAAACCACTCCTCAAAGAGTTCCTAGGTAGTGGTCTCTGAATAAACATGGAGCTTTTGCTCCTTGGTCCTCCACAAGACACCTAATCCATCCCTCAAAAGATGGATCGTAACACAAGCTTTCATGTTGCTAATACAAGGGCGGAGCTTGAAGCATCCACTCAAGCTCACCAACAAGGCCTCTGCCTAAAAATGACCTGTATCTCCAGAATGGTGAGATGGTCGTAGCTTCCTCTCAAGCTCACCAACCAGGCCTCTACCTTAAAACCGCCTGTATCTTTAGAATGGTGAAATGGTCGTAGCTTCAGGAACTCCTTGATATGGTCTGCAACTGATGACTAACGACCCTTATGTCTCTCTACATGCTCCTCCCTCTGCCTAGGGCTGCAAGATCTATCCCTGTGTCCTGAAATATTGTCTCCATGTCCCCTCTGTGGTGACTCTACCTTATCCAACTCCATGTGAGAGTTCTCTACCCTATGATCCTCGCTCTATAGAGGAGATGCACGATATTGAACTGATGGCTCCCTAACCTATCTAGTAATTCATCCTCCTAAGGACCCTCATTGTATAACTACATAGACGTCCTAAAGCATGTATAAAATATTAGCTAGAATGGCTGCTATCACCTGACTAAGAAGTGACAATTCTAGATCTATATGAATGAACCCCTCATCTAGTCTGCGCCTCCTACACAGACCAAGGCGAGAGTTAGTTCATCATTTTAGGTTTTATTCCAGTTTTCTATGTTTATTAAAATAGACAAATTTTAGACAAAGTTGTTTTCTAGGTTTAATATTGTGCTAGGTTTAATGCTCATGTCTCAAGTTTTCCTGTGTGCCCAAGGGTCCAAGCTTTGATCTCACGGCTTTGATACTAATTTTAATGCCCGTAAAAAATTCACCCACACGAAACCATAGAACAACCTAGGACAAGCTAGAAAATTATGGAATTTGTTTTTTGAAAAAGAACGTGCCCACAAAGAGGTTTTGAAAAATAACAGTTGTTACATTTTTGTTTCTACGACACTTATACTTAGTAATAAATTTTTTCCTGTTATAACAAAATGTTAAAACCCATATTTTAGTTTAATGAACTTAATTAGATGAAGCATGCTTAATTTCTCGCTAAGTTTTATTTTAATAAATAATTTAAGTCCACTATAGTTAAATATCCCACATTTAAATCTCAAGGGAAAAATGGGCGAATATATAATACTAAAGTTAATTTATTCCACAAGGTTAAAACAATTAACAAGGTCCCCATTTGATATGGGGTTAGAATAATAAACATACCCCTACCCCATAAAGGGATCCCTTAAAAGTCAACCCATGTATTTTGGAATTAAAACATTTAAATTTAAATACAAACTCCCCTCAACCACTCTCCACCTACTTTTTGTAGGGGTGAATCTTATCCCTTGGATGGAATCATTTAGGACCCTTGGATGAGGGAAAAGACAACTAACCGTAAAGTATGCTTAAGTAACTACTTTCCCTTTTCCATTGGCTTATTATTTATTAATGGGGTGGGGGTGGGGTTGCGGACCCCTCCCCCCTTACCCCTTTTCTCTTAATGCACAATCCACCATATTCACCCCCCCCTTTTCAGCCATAGTATATATTTAAATGCATTTTTTTAAGTTGTAACATTAATACATTTTATTCTATTTAATACATATAGTTATATATATATATATATATATATATATATTAACATATTAAAATTAATAGTATTTTAATATTAATGCATTTTTATATTAGTAAATCCCCTTTAATAAATTAAATAATTTTATCATTAATAATATTTAAGAGTAATAATAAGAAATCTGCGGGCAAGGACAGAACAAAAGCTCAGATAGGGAGTGGAAGAAATGCCACGGCATATGCAACCAGGGACCCTACCCTTCACATAGCACATATTGATCACAGATCTTTTGATGGGAGTACTAGAAGCAGAAGCAGGTCAGGGGAAGAAAGGGAATGAGAGTGCCAAATAGAGGAATCGAACCCTGTCCTTTGCTGAAGTTGCTTCCCAGGCTAGAGGTAAGACTTCGAAAAAACTCCTGAAACCCTCTTAGATGATACTGACACTCAAGATTGAGGAATATATGCTTCACAAGGTATTAAAAGAGGAGGAAAATCTTATTCAAGTTGGTCTCATTTATAGGTTTAATAAATTTTGGCCTAAACTCTCTCAACTGCATGACTAGATTGCACAAAGATGGAGAGAAGAAGTGCAAGGTAAGATTGAGCTTTATCCTTGTGCCAAAGCATATTATCATTGTTTTCTTTGAAACCCCTGAGGATAGGGATTTTATTTTCAAACAATATTGGATTTGGGGGAGAACACGGGCTCATGTTCAAGCCATGGCATCCATCTTTTGATCCCTTAAAAGATTCTTTTGATACCTACCCTGTTTCAGTTTGTTTACCAGGACTCCCACTTCAGCTCTGGAATAGATCGTGTTTTCTTGCCATAGGTGATGCTCTTGGATCATGTCTAAAAGTTGATGATAAGACCTTTGTTCAGGTACATGCTACTTATGCCCGAATCCTTATAGGTCTTGATACCTCTCAACATATGTCTCCCTCATAAAAACAAATAGGTCTTGATACCTCTCAACATATACCAGCAGAAATCAATCTGTAAATTGGAGATAGAATCTAGACGCAAAGATTGGATTATGAAGGTCTTGCTTTCAGATGTTGACATTGTTTTCAAATTGTCATATTTCAGAGGATTGTGAATATTCCAAACAAAATATCAAACCTATATGGTGGAAGGATTCTCGTCTTGAACATCTAACAATCAATCCCCATATTGACCTGGTGGGGTGGTAGGGTATAGAACTCACGCAAGATGAGAAAACTTCTGAGAAGAAAGCTTCCTCTCCTCAGAATATGGCTTCTTATTAATTCATCGATAGATTCGACACTCCTTGTTGTGGGTCACATCCCTATCAATTCAATTGAAGTTTTTCTTCCAATCTCAATGGAAGAAGGAAATGAGAAATGAAAGGTAGTGGATAGGAAAAAAAGGTATCTAAACCCTTTGCTATCTCAGACAAGGCATGAGTCTTGTCTTGTTATGTGTTATCATTGCTACATCTAGGCTATTGGCCTACTATGCTACTACAGAGTAGCTGCTATTTAGCTGTTTTTTTTTTTTAGTTTTTAGCTTTGATCTTGACAGATTCTTCTCTACTATTGGGCTTTGTCGTTATATCTAGATTTTGATATCTTGTTAAATTACTGATTTAGTCAAATCTGGCATTTGAGCACTGTTGTACAAGGGTATATTCCCTTTTAAAAAACTATTTACCTTTAATAAAAAAAAATATTACTATCAAAGTAAGGATAAAACAATAGATAATAGTATTGGTGAGTTCTATACTTGCACTAATACTTGTTCTCTAACAATTTAATAAATATAGTAAAAAAGTAAGAGAGAATACATTTCCTTTCCATTAGCAAGTTTTTGATAGATTTGTAATAATATTACATTGATAATTACCTACTAGAATTAGTAACTAGACTACTTCATTGACCAATTAAAAGACAATTATAATTTTAACTCTTTTCCATCAACAATACAAGAAGATGCACAACTAGTCTAACTTTTCCAATACATGCCTTCCAAGTAACACAATGAGCTTTAATATTTCTTCATACAATTTTCCAACATTCCACAAGAGATATTCAAAAATATTTCCAATAATTTATTTAGAACAAAGGAAACACACTTTTATGGGAAATGAATCAATTACACTGAAATAAGATATTTCCCTTATAAACTTCTTTTCTATTTCAACAAAACTAGCTTTACAAACACAAATCTTTCTTTCCTTTTTTTTTCAACCTACAATACAACTTGAATGTCCAATATTGAATACAAATTTTCTTCACAAGATTAATACAATATCCTCCACTTAAAGTGGGAAAACTTACAAGAATGAAAGCTAAAAGGAATAGAATATTACAAGTCTTCCACCCTAAGTGGGAACAATAAGGAGGTTTTATCACAAGGAAGGATTCCTTAAGGACACCAATAATGCTCCAAGTTTTACATCACCAAAAGAGAGCTCCACCTCCACCATGACTCATTTGATCAACAAAAAAAAAAGGGGGGGGGGGGGGGAGGCAACACTCTCCACCCAACCAATAATCCAATGAGGAGAAGTTATCCTCCTCATTGGCCCCCAAGTCCCAGCCACATTGCAATGAAAGATGGATCCAACTCATGGAAACAAAACAATCTTCCACATTACAATACAAGGATTCCAAAAGCATACCAAAACAAAAACAACTCAAACTTCAATCACAAGAAGAACTAACACAATATACAAGGCTTCAAATTATAAAGTCAAAGGAGCAAGATCTATGGGGAGTTCACTTATGCCTCCCAATGGGAAATAGGTGTCCACTTTAAAGCCCTCCAATATACATCTCAAAACCCCTACACACTCTTATGCCTCCCTCAAGAGCCTCTTATGTCTCCCACATTCTCTTATGCCTCCCTACAATCTCTTATGTCTCCCTCATAAAAACAAATTAAGAAATGCAAGCATTTTCTTGTCCAAGGTGGGATACCCAACCCAATTCCCTCCAAAACATGAAATAAACTCTTATGTGTCCCTACATGTAAGATCCCCACAATTCTTCTTGAATTTACTGAGTTATAGCTCAATCTAATTCGAATGTTTGTGCTTTCTAGCAAGTTGTAGCTTACAACTTGGTCAAGTGTGTGCTTGAATTGAAGTTGGTGCTTTATCAGTTGAGTTTTAGCTTAACCTTTTGTAGCCAAGAACATTATAGTGATTTGGTTCAGTGGGTTTTTTCCCTAATTGGGTTTTCCACTTAAATTTGTTCTCTTCTTGGTGCATGTGTGAGGTAAATTGCTTTGTGAATTTGTTTTGTCGACTAATTGACTGATTCTTTAACTAGAAATGTTGAATTGAACACTAATTCTAATAATCTTGGATCAGTTTTACACAGGAAAAATCAATATTATTATTCACGGAATAATGATCTTCTTATTAATTCATTCCGGATACATTTACATAGAAGGAGTTTACACTATATATGAGGATGTTATCCTTAATACAAGGAGTCACCATGAATCCTCAATAACCCACATATCTCTCTCTAATCCCTATAATCTCTCAAACTTATCCCTAAGATATCTCTAGATAATCTGTAGGATATCTCTCACATTAAAATAGCTACGTGAGTTGTTCTCACAACTCACTAATAATAAAAATATTACAACTATATTATTACTTATAAGAGTTCTATAAAATCATTATTAATAATATTATAATTTAATTAATAATGTTACACAATATTTTTGTAACATTCACTCCCTTGTTGTTAACATTATTAACTCCTAATATACACTCCCCTAATGTTGACATTATAGAATCAAAAATCACACTTCCTTCTGCAGCTTGTCACTCATGCGTGCTTATGATCTGAATAGTTTTGTACGTCAACCAAAAACATGAAACAAAGGATGGTTTTATAGCACAACCATCAACCTAAAGCAAAGTATGGTTTTACAGGAAAACCAACAACCTTAATATCATGTTGCTGCTTTTCCTTTGTGCTTTCGTCTATCCACTATGTCTTTCCTTTAGGGAATCATGTAAGAGCCACTGCTTACTGAATACAAATTGAATAAAGGGAAAATTGAACATTGAGAACAAGTTCCAGTTCCCCCCTCAATGTGAACATTTCACTTATTCAAACAGGAACTTTGAAATCATACTGCAAATCTGAAATAAAAGAAAACACACATACACACACATTGCCATCACAACTTCATGCGGCCCTTTCGTTGGTGACTAACGAGAGTTTGTTAATTGACCTCCAGCCTCCGTTGCCTCCTTCCTCCATGTTATATGTGTTTCTAACTCAGTAGGATGCGAACATGAACCACATTTGTTTCCACATTGAGCTTATTATTTTCTTCGCTCCCACAATGTGAAATATTTTATTTTCTAGACGTTGGGTAACACCGAAAATACGTTTGTGAGGCAATTTTTTTTAATGGAATTTTTACAATTTTTTATTATTGACTTGACTTGAATGTAATTACTCTTTTATATTGACTAGGTAATTTTTTTTTTCGAAAACATAAGCACTTTAACGACCCTTTTAATGAAAAAAATTGACTATAATTTACATAAAAAACATGACATTTTAATGTAGCGTAAATATATAATTAATAATATGAAAAAATTATATATATTTTTTTCGACTCTCGACTCTTTTGATAACACTTTTTATAACTCACTATAAAACTAGACACACAAATATTGATAATAATGCCAAGAAATAACAACTCTATTGACAATAACTAATGACCTTTTTTTAAAATACATTGACCACATAAAAAATAACTAAGAAAGCGTACCTATAAATATTACATACCTAAAATATTTAAACAAAAAATACGCTGGCCTCTATTTTATTTTGTTTTGGTACATAAAAGGACGAGTACATGTTCCAATGGTAGCGAGATTCTCTGTAGCTGAGACGTGAGTTGATCTATGTGGGCAGCACCAAACTAAATACATAGTTGGAAAGTTTTAAAGCATCTCAAATATCTATTTCCATCATTGTATATGGCACATATGTAATGAAACCAAATAAAAATGCAAATCAATTTTGATGTGGGTAGCTCCGAACTCGAGATCCAACTCAAACGACGGAATTAGATTTCTCAACAAGATTTACATGGAAATATCATTAGTTCTTGTGCACTATACTCGACTGAGTGGATCATAAACATGTGGAGTGCTTGGAGGAGTGATATGCCAAGGAAATACAAGAACTAAATTGCTTAGTTGACCAAACCGTTTGGAGATCTCCTAAAAAAATTAAAATACCACAATCTATGCCAAAAATCAAAATCTACTGAGTTAGCACACAATTAATACAAAAAGAAAAAATATGATTATCTTGTTCCACAAGCTATACGCGCAGACAAATCTGTATATAAAAACTACACAGTCTTTAATATTGACCGTCTCCTTCCAAGTTTAGTTGTGTTGAGGACGTGTCTGATCCAACTTCATTGTAACGAGTTGGCATATCTAGACACCTTAACAAGCTCTCCTCATAGTAATTTTTGACATGAATCCTTTGAATCAATTTTCAAGAATCATCACATACATTCCTAATGAGGTCATAGACAACATAAATTCGATGCACTTCAAAAATTTCTAAATTTGACGGGATTTGAGCACTTACGAAATAGTCCGATCCAATGCTAAATCTAATTCATAAGTTGATTCTCGAAACTAATTGAAAACCAATATTATCAAACTCGGTTGATACAGCAACAAAGATCTACTTTTAGATACAACCAAACAAATATTGATAAATATGAATATCATATGCCTTATTTTATTCAGTCAAGTGAATACTTGTAATGGGAAATGATCCACGTACACATATATGCAGGAGTACATCACAAACCAAATGCTGAGCCACTCATGGATGACTCGCAAAGGAACACACAAATAACAAATGTATTTTCTATATAGGTAACCCACTCTGATACCAAATAACAATTTTGGATCAATTTTACATAGGAAAAATCAATATTATTATTCACGAAATAATGATCTTCTTATTAATTCTTTATGAATACATTTACATAGATAGAGTTTACATTATATAGGAGGATGTTATCATTAATACAAGCATTCAACATCAATCCTCCACAACCCACATGTCTCTCTCCAATCCCTACAATCTCTCAAACTTATCCCTAAGATATCTTTAGCTCATCTCTAGGATATATCTCCCACTAAAATTGCTACGCGAGTTGTTCTCACAACTTACCAATAAAAATTTTATTACAAATATATTATTAATATGAGTTCTATAAACTCATTATTAATAGTATTACAATTTATTTAATAATGTAACATAATATTTTTGTAACAGATTCACCCCTCTCAATGTTCCTATTTCTAACAATTAGTATCAGAGTCGGACCTGGTGAAGTGAGTCTAACAACTCAAGGGACATCCAGTGAATTCAAATATGGAAAAAAACAAGAAAATGGGTTCTCTAATTCCAAATCACTTCTGTTTAATCGGTAAACTCTACTTTTTGGAGTGTCATGATGAAAACTTATATAATGTCACTTAGGTTTGATATTTTGGATTTAGTTAACAATGGTTATAGTGTTCCAACAACACTTTCCACTGACAAAGAAGGAAAGACAATAGGTGAAAAAAATTCTAAGGCCATGATTGTAATTCTTTGTGGGTTAACTGAAGTTTATTTTACGAAATTTATGTGGTGTACTATAGCGAAAGAGATGTGGGACAAGCTAAAAACAATCTATGAAGAAGATAGCAAGGTAAAAATATCCTAGTTACAAACATACGAAGGACAATTTGAAAGCATTAAAATAAAAGAAGGTGAGATAATTTCCTCATATTTACAGAGATTTGATGAAATTATCAATATCATTAGAGGCTTGGGAGAGAAAATAGAAGAAATTGTGATAGTACGGAAAGTTCTTGTTATCCAAAATAAGCTCATGCTTATTTTTGGTTAACTGTACCTTTTTTCATCCGTTAGTGCTTTAATCCTATTTTTTGATATTTTAAGCACTTACAGTTTCCTGAAAACATCTTCATCAGATAGGAAATTTCTTCCCCTTTCCAGAAATTGTAAATAAGTCCTTCTAACTCCTCATATTTTGTAAGTTACGGGCTAACGGGCCTTGGAAGGATTTTTTTACCAAATGTGGGCTGACGGGCCTGGGGAAGACTTTTGTGGAGTGGTGGGAGATATGTTGGAATTTTGCACTTTTTGAAAAAGACCGAAGTTAAAATTACAGGTTCGCAAGCCTGGGGATGATATCTTTAGCTAAGTGAATATGCAGGGCCGCAAAGGAAATTTTGGCCAAGTGTAAATTTGGGCCGAACGGGTCTGAGGGAAAATTTTGCAATATTGCACAACTTTTCGCAAAAGGGTGTGGTTTGCAATTATAGGCCCGTGACCCCACGGAGGATATTTGTGCCAAATGAAGAAAAAATTCCTTAGGCCGGTAAAGCGACACATGGCCATATATCAAGTCAAAGCGGGAAGGCAGGTTGCTAGAGGTAGTTTGAATTTTTGGCTTTTGTTTTGAAAAGGCATAAAGTTTAAAAGTAAGCTGCACCTCCGCTAACGCCCAACGAAGCCACGTGTCAAGCCTTTTTCAGCTGTGGGGAAGTGGGCCGTTGGGGAAACTTCAGAAATTTTGCAACTTTTACAAATAGCGCAATTTCAATTTTGGGCCCACGAAGGCTTTTGGGCCAAAGTAAATTTTGGGCCTGCGGGGCTACAGTAGGTTTTTATAATTTTGCATTTTTTCGCAAAAGGTGCCAAAGTGAATTTCGGGCATGCGTATCCATTTTGCAAAAATGGTTTTTTGCCATTTTTGTACAGATTCGACTCAAATATTCAAATGGGCATATCTTTCCATCCAGTGCTCGAAATTTAACAAATTTGGTACCATTGGAAAGGACTTGACGTCCTCTATGCCATGGAAGCCTGAAAAATAGGAAAAAAATCTTTCCTACCATTAATGTATGATCTGATTACTTCCAAAACCAGATTAGATTTGATTTGATCTGTCATTCTTCCTTCTTCAACATGCCAAATAGACATGGAGATCCAGACGTGACAGATTACGGGAAAATTTACAGGCATTGATGGCTAGTAGTTGAGCTTCCAAATTAGATTTCCCACCTCCTTTCCTTCTCCTCTCTTCGCTTCATCTATAAAGGTAAGAGCTTGGCTCATTGTAAAGGGTTGGACATTTCTGCTCTGCAACCTCCCTTATTCTCTTTCCCGTAAGTGAATTCATGGAGTTCAAGCCTCTCATAATTTGTGTCTCTTGGCCATTGTAATGCACTATATCAAATTTTGGAGCAATAATGCATGTATGTGAATAATTTTTAACCCTCTCTTGCATTTTTTGTCTCTTTTCTGATCTCTCATTGCAGTCCTGGTTATTTGTGCATGGTGATTGTAATGTAATTTTTTATGGTTTGTGTTTATTATAAAGCCAGTGTTCAACATTCCTTTGGTGCATCACCTCTATTAGTTTAGATTTAATTTCTTGCATCTTCTTAACCCTGTCTCCTTGGAGAGCTAGAGTAGGTTTTAGAATAGATCCTCTGTAAATTTTATGTGTGCAGCTAAACAGAGGAATATAAATTGGCCTTCATCTAGAGATCTCTCTTGATTTCAAATTCCCACACTTTCAGAGATGCTCCATGTTATGCTATCACACTGAGAGTCTCAACCCATCAAGTTGCAGACATTCAGGGGTGCTGTGATTTTGCACTAACAGTTTTGGCACGCCCCGGTGGGACCAAGAGGTCTCCATTTTTATTGTAGGAATATTGATGTGCACTTATTGTAAGTTTTTAGCTTGTAAGGAGCTTTGAAAATGCACATCTGACAACTCCAAAAGAGGCAGAGTCCACTGGTTTCAGCAGCCCATGCTTAGTAGATTCATGAGAAGAATTCAGACTAGATCAAGAAATAAAGAAGAAGGATTGTTTTTCTATCTACACTTGTCCCCAGATAGAGCAAGGAGATGAAGAAGAGCTCAAAGGTATCCATCTCCACCAAATAGAAATTTGTCAAAACCTCCCCCTGGTGGGCCTTTCATTCAATCAACAAGGGTTCTTAGGCCAATCATAATGGCACATCCACAACCCAATCCCTATGTCAATTTCACTAGCACCAGCCCGCTCACTCTCAATGCACAAAATCCAGTTCTAGTTATAGCATTGAAGAGCATTCCATATTTCACTGGAGAGAACTAGACTACTCCTAGTGACCACATTCAAGACATTACAAATGTCTGTGTAATTCATGAAACCATTGAGATGGACATTACAGTCAAATTTTTAGCCTCTTCATTTAAGGGTAAAGCTTTGCAATGGTTCAGGAGTATAACAACAGGCTCTATTCAAAATTGGGACCATCTGTGCACAAATATTCACAATCAATTTGGAGAAAAGGGGGCTAACCTATCTCTATTAGAACGATTGACAACCATTAAGAGGGCTCCTAATGAACAGTTGACAGAGTTCAACTTCATATTTCAAAGGACATAGGATATGATTCCATTAGCTATGAGACCAAAAAATGAAGGTTCTTTCCTATACTTTCTTAAAGCTTTAAATTCTGATATTTCTATAATGATTCAATCCATGGGAGGTGTAACCTTACCTTTAGCCTATAACATTTCCATTAGAGCTGAAAATTGTTTAATTCAGGCTGGTAAACTTGCACCTAGGCCAACTATGCATCTATATCCAGAATTCAGAAGTCCAAACACTAGTCAAACACCAGAGTTGAATCCCATTCCACCCCTAGGAATCAAAGCAACAATGAGGCTTCTACTTCTTCTAGTACTTCAAAGGAGTTACGGGAGGTCTTGAAACAACTGCAAAACCTAGGAAACAAGATAGTGACTATCAAGAGACAACAAGCTTAGAGTTCTAGGCCATATCAGCCTCAAACGTAGTATCAAGCTAGGCCCTCATATTAGCAAAATAAACCACCAAGTCATGCCACAAATCAAAATTTTAACCAAGGAGAACCTCAAGCTACCAGGACATTCCAACCATATGATCCAAATGTAGCTTCAACATCAAAAGATTTAGTTCTAACAAAGAAAAACATGGCACATGAGTACAACTGGTGTTACCCCTGTAGTCTACCTCACAATCAATCAACATGTTTCAATGGTGCACTGAACCAAGCCTTGATGGTACAGACCGTTGGTATGTCCAAAGAACCTAGTCAAGAGAAAAATTAATAGCAAGAAGCTCAGCAAGAGACACCTCCAACTGAAACTATGCTGGTTAATTGGCAAATAGAAGACTTCTATGGAGTTAACCAAGCCCCTTCTCACAGTGTAGCTGCCAATACACCATCCAAGAAAAGGAATATTGGAGAGAGACAATCGTCAGATTCAAGTGATCCACAACCCTCTATTACTCCACAAGGTATTGGCAATCAAAGTGCAGCTTCCAACGTGCAAGGTCAGCCCAAGCCACCCCCTAGACCAGCTCAAGTGCCAATTGTAACAACCCAGGTGCAAGAGAATAATATGCAAGGCAAAGGGAAACAAAGAGATAACTCATCTCCATTCAACATCATTGAGCAGATGAAGAGGACAAATGTAAACATCTCAATGTGGGATTCATTAGCTATCCCAGGACAAAGAGACCTATTGCAAGCTGCTATGGAAAATTGGTCAACATCAAATCAATCACCCAATTAGCAAGAGAAAATGCTTACCAATGCAGCTCATCCTGAAGGAAATCATGGAGGACAACAAGCTAAAAATTTGAAGACCCCACCATTTTATATCTCATTGATCATTGGAGATAAATTGGTGCATAATTGCATGGTTGATTCTGAAGTAAGTAGCTATGTGATACCAAAAAAAATAGCTGATCAGTTGGGTCTTCAATAAGAAGTCATCTCTAAAGGTGTGGTGCATTTGGATGGGACCTCAGTAAGAACAGTTGGAGTAATCAAAGATTTGAACCTCACATTACATGCATGCCCCAATGTGACCGTCTTGAAAGATGTATCAGTCATAGACTTTCCACCACACTTTGCATTGTGTTTTTCAAGAGACTTCACTGCTAAAATTGGAGGTTATTTGTCTGCTGATTGGTCACACATGTTATTCATAATAAGGTATGGATCTAAGGCTACAATCAGATCTGAGCCTATTGTAATATTCCATATTGAGCCTCATACACTGAGTCTAATCAATGCAAATTGTTCAACATTTGATCAAGAGGATTATCCAAGCACCCATGAAGCTGATACCAAGATTGGATGTATTCCAGACTTGACCCTTGATGAATGGGAAAACAAGAGGCATGATTTTGACCCTTACAAAGAAATGGAAGAATTTGAATTAGGAGTCTATTGCTTACATGAAGTGAATCATCCTCTTCCTAACATCACTGAGCTAGACCACAAGGATGATAATGAGGTATGGAAATTGTTCTTTGATGGATCAAGAAGTAGACAAGGTGCAGGAGGAGGAGTTATGCTTGTTTCACCACATGGCACAAGATATTACTCAAATTTTCACTTCTAGTTTTCTTGCTCAAAAAATACAGCTGAGTATGAGGCTTTGATTCATGGAATTCATTGGGCCAGGAGGAGAGGCATTAAGAATCTACAAATATTTGGTGATAGTGAGATGATTGTAAACCAAGTCAGAGGAAAACATGCTGCAAATAATGACCTACTCAGGAGATATAAAAAATAGGGTATGGGATCTCATTGAAGATTTTGAGGATTTTAACATCAATTCCATTCCAAGAAAGAAGAATGAAGCAACAAATAGGATGACAACAATTGGGGCAGCATTTGATGTTGTAGAAAGTATAAAAAGTGAGAAATCTCAGCCTCATATCAAGGTGGTTATGAGGCCAGCTGTCCCAGATAACAACACAAGTTGGCAAGTCTTCGAGAATGACCAACAAATTGTCAATTTGCTACAAGAAGAAGATGAGTTCTCCTCCAGAAACCAAGACAAATTGGAACAGTAGTATGGTGACCAAGTAGTGCAGCCGAGAACCAACAAATTACCAAAAGGTCTTGTGACCTTGGAGTCAATCTTCAACCCAAATGATTAGTTCCAGAAGGAAAAGGAAAACATTCAAGTAAAGGGTGAAGATTCAGAGCCCATTCCAGTAGATGAAGGAAAGACATTGAAAATTGGGAAAGTAAGTACTCCACAAGAGAAATTTGAATTTGTTAAACTTTGTCAAGAATTCCCAGATGTCTTTACATGGACTTATAAGGATTTAAGAGGTTTCAACCTAAGATTGGATGAGCATACAATTGAATTAAATCTTGAATCTAAGCCTACTAGACAGAAGCAAATGCTAGTGAATCCTCACATTGAACCTCTCACGAGGAAAGAGTTGAACAAGTTAATTGAGGCCAACATCATCTTCCCTATCAAGCATTCAAGTTGGGTTGCAAACTTGGTGCCTGTGAGGAAAAGAAATGGAGAAATCAGACTATGTGTAGACTTCCATGATCTAAACAGAGCATCACTCAAAGATCACTACCCACTTCCATCGATGGAGCAAATCTTGCAGGTTATAGCTGCTCTAAGAGGTTTTCATTGCTAGATGGATACTTAGGCTATAATCAGATAATGGTAAAAGAAGAAGATCATTTCAAGACAACCTTCATCACCAAATGGGGTACATATGCTTATAAGAAGATGCCATTTGGATTGTCAAATGCCGAAGTAACATTTCAACGAGCTATGGACATGGCATTCAAAGGATTAATAAATAAGATAGTTCTAGTGTATCTAGATGATATCACCATCTTCTCAAAGAATACTATAGACCATCTCTTCCACCTCAGGCAGGTATTTCAGGGGTGTAGAAGGTTTAGAGTGTCATTGAATCCAAAGAAGTGTGTACTCTCGGCACATGAGGGAAAATTGTTGGGCCACATTGTCTCAAGAGAAAGGTTAAAAATTGATTCTAAAAAGTTGAAGCCATCTAAACACTTCCATTTCCACAACACAAGAAATATCTCCAAAGCTTCTTGGGAAGAATAAACTTTGTTCGTATATTTGTGCTTGATTTTGCCACTCTTGTGAAGCCTTTAACAATGATGTTGAAGAAGATTCTTGCATTTAAATGGACAAAAAAATGCAAAGAGAGTTTTGAGGCTATCAAACATGCAATATCATAGGATCCAACTCTTATCAACCTAGACTTCTCAAAGGACTTCATGTTGTATGCTTTTGGAGGATCAAGCACAATCTCAACTATCTTGGTACAATTGAATAGAGAAGGATCAGAGCAGCCTATAACATTCTTCAGTCAGATCCTAGAAGATTACGAAGTAAGTTATTCTTTTATTGAAAATCATGTGCTTGGTGTCATTAAGAGTTTGAAGAAGTTCAGACACTTGGTCTCAAACAAAAAGATCCAACTGTTAGTGTCTCATGTTGGTGTCAAAGTAATTTCTCCTAAACAAGGACTTGAATGAGAAGAGAGCAGGTTAGATCACCCGTGTAATGGAATATGACACTGAAATGAAAGTGACCAAGCTGGTTCGTGGTAAAGGTTTGTGTGAGAAGCTTGCTTCTAAACCACATGATGAGTCAAAAGAAGAGGAAGAGGCTGTCCTACTACTGTAGAATGATCAAGAGCAGCCAGCTAACAATTCATGCATTCCATGTTGGACTCAAGCCTTGGTGCATTTTCTCCAGATAGGTTTGTGCCCTCCTGAATGGAATAAAGCAAAGAGGAGATACTTCAGATTACAAGCCATCCCATATGTGCTTATTGGTGGTGTCTTGTTCAAGAAGGACATCAATAGTGTTCTATTGAGGTGCATTGGGACAGGCCAAATTGAGAGGGTGTTGCATGAGTTCCATGAGGCCACTTTGCTCCTCGAGTAACAACTCTCAAAATCATGAAATATGGTTACTATTGGCCTACGGTGTTTAGTGATTGCTACTCATGGATCGCGAAATGCAAGAAGTGTGCATTCTTCACAGGGAAGGAAAAGTTAGCAGCCCTACCCCTTCATCCAATTTCAGTAGACCAGCCATTCATGCAATGGGGATTAGACTTCATTGGAGTGATTAACCCAAATTCAAGTCAAGGCCACAAGTGGATACTTGCAACAATAGACTATTTTATCAGGTGGACTGAAGCAGTGGCACTTAAGGAGGTAAATGATTTCAATATATTGGATTTCTATGAAGGGATAGTCACTAGGTTTAGAGTCCCTACCACTATCATATCAGATAATGCATTGACATTCCTTGGTACAAGGATCACTGAATGGGTTGTTAAGAATGGTGTATACCTCAACACTTCATCAAATTATTACCCTCAAGGTAATGGCCAAGCAGAGTCCACAAACAAGAACCTACTAAGAATTATCAGAAGGACTCTTGATGAAAATCGGAGAACTTGGCACACAAATATCAAATCAGCTCTATGGGCTGATAGGATCACATCCAAAAGGTCTACTAGCAGCTCCCCATACAAGCTTGTATACATAAAATAGGCAGTGTTTCTCATACCATTGGAGCTGCCTGCTTTGGAGCTCATGAAACAGTTGGAACTAGCCGAGTTTGAGCTTGTGGAAATTAGGTATGCAGAGCTAATGGGAGTAGAAGAATCAAGAGAACATGCAATGTAGATCATGGAGAAATATCAAGCATTGATCAAGAAGAGCTTTGATAAGAGAGCAAGAATAAAGACCTTTCAAGAGGGGGACTTATTTCTAAAGTGGGATGCAGATCAGACAAAACCAAGAAGGCATTCCAAGTTTGATGCCATTTGGAGTGGTCCCTACATGGTCACAGGATGTAAAAGTAGCAATGCCTTCCAATTGTTTACATTATATGGTGAAGAATTGTAGATTCCAATTAATGGGATCTACCTCAAACACTGCTACTAAAAGGAGAATTTCTCACCCTTGTAAATAATAGCCTAGGTTTTCAATTTCTCCAAGTACGTATGCACGTTGTCTTGTTATAGTTTAGGTTTTAATTTCCCTAAGTGCTGGTGCACATGCTCTATTACTTCTGGTGTATGATTGTATAAGTGCATCTCACTCATGGAAGAGACTTGTGGCCACAAGAAATTAAATCTGTAGAGTATCCATATTGGAGTAGGTCTGGATGTTTTCATTACACTCCAACAGATCAGGTTTGCAGAAAATCAAACGAGGGAGAATTTTCCAGGTTTTAGACAACTCTCTACTCTCACAAATCTTAAATCCAAGATTTTATTGCAAATATAAGAGTGCATGCAATAGATCTTCAAAGTTCAGATCAGATTTGTGTTTACCAGGTAGACTCCATGCCTAATGGACTGCTATAGGAAACTGATCTTTCCACCTAACAGGAAGATGTCCCCTATGAGTCACCAAATTGTTATCCAAAATAAGCTCATGCTTATTTTTGGTTAACTGCACCCCTTTTTCCTCCTTTACTCCTTCAATCCTATTTTTTAGATATTTTAAGCACTTAAGGTTTCCTGAAAGCATCTTCATCAGATAGGAAATTTCTTCCCCATTCTAGAAATGTAAAGAAGTCCTTCTAACTCCTCATATTTTGCAAATGGCGGGCCTTGGAAGGATTTTTTGCCAAATGTGGGCTGACAGGCCTGGGGAAGACTTTTCACCAATGTGAAGATTGCGGACCAGCGGGAGATATTTTGGCATTTTGATAAGTGGAAAATGCAGGCCAACGGGCTTGGGGAAGATTTTTTTCCAAAGTGGAAAATGCGGGCCGATGGGTCCAGGGATGAATTTTGGAAAATGTAAAGTTGCGGGCTTTCAGACCTGAGGGAAAATTTTGCACTTTTGCAATTTTTGTGCAAATAGCGTAATTTCATTTTTAGGCCCGCAAAGGGACACGTGGCCATGTTTCAAGTTAAAGCGGGAATGCTGGTTGCCGGAGGTAGTTTGAATTTTTAACTTTTGTTTTGAAAAGGCATAAAGTTTAAAAGTAAGCTGCACCTCCGCCGATGCCTAGAGAAGCCACGTGTCAGGCCTTTGTTAGTTGTGGGGAAGTGGGCCATCGGGGAAACTTTGAAAATTTTACAACTTTTGTAAATAGCGCAATTTCAATTTTGGGCCTACAGAGGCTTTTGTGCCAAAGTGAATTTTGGGCCTGTGGGGCTGTGGTAGGTTTTATAATTTTGCATTTTTTCACAAAAGGTGCCAAAGTGAATTTCGGGCCCGCGGATCTATTTTGCAAAACTAGTTTTTTTCCATTTTTGTACGGATTTGATTCAAATATTCAAATGGGCATATCTTTCGATCCAGTGCTCAAAATTCAACAAATTTGGTACCATTGGAAAGGTCTCGACCTCCTCTATGCCATAGAAGCCTAAATAATAGGAAAACATGTTTCCTGTCATTAATGTATGATCCAATTCCTTCAACAACCAGATCAGATTTGATTTGATCCGCCATTCTTCCTTCTTCAACATGCCAAACAGACATGGAGAGCCAGACTTGACAGATTACGAGTGGATTTGTAGGCATTGATGGCTAGTGGTTGAGCTTCCAAATCAAATTTCCCACCTCCTTTCCTTCTCCTCTCTTCACTTCATCTATAAAGGTAAGAGCTTGGCTCATTATAAAGGGTTGGACATTTCTTCTCTATAACCTCCCTTCTTCTCTTTCCCGTAAGTGAATTCATGGAGTTCAAGGCTCCCATTTAAATTGTAATGTAAGTTTGTGCCTCTTGGCCATTGTAATGCACTGTATCAAATTTTGGAGCAATGATGCATGTTTGTGGATAACTTTTAACCCTCTCTTGCATTTGTTGTATCTTTTCTGATCTCTCATTGCAGTCCTGGTTATTTGTGTATGGTGATTGTATTGCAATTTTTTATAGTTTGTGTTTATTGCAAAGTTGGTGTTCAACATTCCTTTGGTGCATCACCTCTGTTAGTTTAGGTTTAATTTCTTGCATCTTCTTAACCCTGTCTCTTTGGAAAGCTAGAGTAGGTTTTAGAATAGATCTTCTGCAAATTTTATGTGAGCACCTAAACAGAGGAATAGGAACCGACCTTCATTCAGAGATCTCTCTCGATTTCAAATTCCCACACTTTGAGAGATGCTCCATGTTATGTAATCACATGGAAATAATCAACCCATCGAGTTGCAGACATTCAAGGGTGCTGTGATTTTGCATTAACAATGCTTAAATCATTGACCTCAAAATTTGATGCTAAAGTTTCAGAAGTAGAAGAAGATAAGGACCTGACTACTCTAACATTGGATGATATTCATGGCATATTGACTTCATATGAGATGATAATGAATAATGCCAACTCAGTAAAGAAGGTGACATCCTTCAAAGTAGACAAAGATTCATAAGGAAATAACTGTTATCCAAAATTCACCCCTCGAGGTAAATTTGATAATATGCATCAAATTCTTAAATCTCAAGCAAGTAGAATTGATTCAAGGCTAAAAATCATGTTTTTGGGGTCCCTTTGGATTCTCTCTAACTTTCTCATCCAGGAAAAAACCCAAGAAGTTAGAAAAAATTGAAAAAATCCAAAAAATGAAGTATCAAGCTTGTTTTAATGTATTTCAGGTTTTGAGGGTGTGGATCGTACCAGTGCAGATCGTACCAAGGTTCATCGATTCCAAGTTTGGAGCTGAAATACAAAGGAATTGGGTAAATCGGATCTCTATGTCCTTGACCGCACAAGTTCAATAGGGACAAAAGTACGTGCGGAGCGCGCATTTCCAAAAATTCCAAAGTCAAAGCGAAATCGGTGAAGTTAGTACTTTTGGGCCTAGGCAGTCTATGGGATAGTTGGGACACAGATATGCATGGGATGTGAAAAGGTGAAAAACCTGCAAAAGGAACCATGTGTTGCAGAGGATGCGGAGGTCAACGGCCCTCACGGCCTGGTCAACGGTGGATGCGTAAAGACAAAGAATCCCGAATCGGGTGATATAATAATAATATGTCTGGGACAGCCGGGACATGCGGACCCGATTTTTCCAAAATAGCCGCAATGAAGAGAAAAAGTCAATGTTTGACCCCTTAACTTAAAATGACCATAACTTTTGACTTCGAGCTCCGATTTTCATAAAATTGGACTTTCTGGAACGAGCACGACATCCTCTACATCAAAAAATCTGGATTTCTTAATTTTTATGAGGGAGGATATATTAAAAGTAAAAAATATTCGGCTACAGTAAATTAAATGCTCAGTCCCGTTAAATGACAGAAAATGCTTGACAGACCCAAAATAGCTACCCGCACTTAGAAGGCCATAAATTTTGCATTTCTCAAAAAAATCACATGAAATTTTTACCTTTGGCATCATTTTTTTGAGCCCGACGCACATCAATAAATAAATTTTGGATTTGATGAGAAATCAATGGAGATTTTTCATAAAACATGGCCGGGTTCATGGCAGTTTTTTATTTGGTAGTTGGGAGTGCAATTAAGAGGCATGGCCATCATTATTTCTCAGTTGCGGCACCAAGGACATTATGGGGAGCATTTTTCAAGTAACATACAATAATTTCACTCCATTTAATGCCTCTTACAATTGGTTGAAGGATAGATTTTGGGATTTCCATTTTCCCCTTCTCTCTCTCTTCTCATTTTTCTATAAATTGGAGTGTTAGGCTCATTGTAAAAGGAGGTAGTTTTTATTGTAGCAAAGCTCTGTCGAAATTGCTTTGTGAAGCCAATGTGCTACAGGCCCTTGTAGTGGACTCCTTGCATGGTTATCTAGGCCCTTATCTTGTAAAATATTGAACTGTGTACATCATGAAGTAGTAAAATACAAGTTTGTGGATGCATCTTCCCCTGCTATGTTTTTTTGCACTCTTCTTGCCCTTTCGACCTTCATTACAAAATTATTGTGTCTATTTTAATGCTCTTTCAAGGAGTCATTATTATTTTTCATGTATGAAATATTGGTGTGAATGCATTTTCCATATTATGGAGAACTGTTATCACCCCTTCTTGTATGCATTTTACTTCTATTTTTCACACATTGGAAGACTACTCTCACACCCGTCCTTTTTTGGTGTATCACCTCTTTAGTGTAGGATTTAATTTTTATGCATTCTCTCTCCTTGGTCCCTTGGAAAGTTAGATTAGAATAGTTAGTTTTCCCTGCATTAGAGTAGATTGTGGCAGGTAGTTTAGGAGCAAGAACTAACTTTTTTCTGGAGGTCTATCTCAAGTAGAAAGTCCCACAACTTAGAGATAGTACCCATGCTATCCAATCATATCGTGAGCTCAATTATATGCACTTGTGTAAACATAAGGGTGGTGTGATTCGGTGATAACAAGAACAAGGTAGCTAATTTTTACATGGAAATAAATAATGACAAGATAGAAGCAATGACTTGTGATAAAGATGAAAATAGGTTGAGGAAAATAAAAATCTAATCTCCCATTTAAATTCTTCAGATGTTGAAAAGTTGGTCACTTTTCTTCTAAATGTCTTAATAAACATAAAGATAATGAGGAATCCTCTAATCAATAGAAGAATAAAATCAAGAGGTACAACGGAAAAAATAAGTACTTAAAAAAAGAAAACCTTCTACACATAAGAGAGTTCAAGCTCTTCACAATCTAGTTACTCTAGCAACTTCGAGAGTGATGATGAAGGTATGCATGTTTAGACTTTGTTTATGGCTATTGATATTTCTGATGCAAGTAACTCTAAAGGAAAATTTCAGACCCAGTCTGAAATCTCAGATGATGAAGAAGAAAAATTTAATCTTGAAGTTGAATTAATAAGTCCTATAAATGAAATAATGCATCGAAATAAGAGAATTTTTTTTTGAAAATCATGGTAAAATAATATGAAGAAAAAATAATAATTCTTGAAGAAATTTAGAAAAAACAACCCCAAGAACCTGAAGAAATGATCAAATATTTTAAAGCATAGGTAAAGAAAATTGAAGAGGCCTTCAAAGTGAACGAGAAAGAACATTTGAAGCCTAAAGATGAGATGGAGCAGATGTAAATTCAATTAGATCAAACCTCTGCAGAACTTAAAATGTATCATAAATTTGAGAAGAGAACAATTGATCTAAGTGAATTTTGGAGCAAGCAAAAGGATGCGAGCAAAAAATATGGTTTGGGTTATGAATAAAATAAGGAAGATGACAAATCAACATTCAATAAGATGAATAAGGCACATGAAGAACCTCCTATATTCAAGAGAGCTAACTTCAAGAAGTAGCAATATCAAAGAAGACACTATGCTATGAGGTATGCATATTTATTTTATAGATATTTTTATGCTTGTAATGAATTTTTTCACAATGCTGCTAAATGTAGGATGTATTCTAGAGGTCATGGTAGGAATATGAATTTTTAGACAACTAGAGACAAGCAAGAAGAAGGTGAAGGGTTTTAAAAATATGGTTTCCAAAATTCAAGTAAATTTTTGCGCCCAAAATGGAAAGCAAAGTGGTGGAAGAAACTTCCAAGTCTTGAGGCTTGAAAGAGGAAAATAATGCTTCCTTGAGGGGTAATAGGAGAGGGAGGTTTCCATGTGAGAATCCCAAGAATATTTTTCAAAAACAACCAAGCAAAGGAATTTTAATATAAATCCAAGGGCATGGAGGTGATAGCTTGTTCCCCAGAAGGAGGTGAAAAATTACTAAATAATGCACACCATTCTTTTTTTTTGTACTTGGGAAAATTTTCATCAAACATGATTTCATTCCACAAAGGAAGGAAAATGAATTTTCAGGTCGGTTCTCTTTTTCATGCGAGCCCAAATGGTTTAGAATCTAACAAAGGATCAAGATACATGAGGGCTAGGAAGGAAATGGAATGGAGAGGTGAAGAAAGAGGTAATGGCCAATGGAAGATATTGTTAGAAGAATTTTTCCCATCGAGTAAAAATATGAAGAAAGGATCAAGACCTTACACGTAATTCAGATTTTCGGAAGGGATCTCATTCGTCCTTTGGAGCTCACATGGTTAAAACTCTGAATAAATCTAAGTCTGTAGGTGGGCAAAATTGAGCAATGAAAATGCAGTTGACTCAAAGCAAATGCAATAGAACCAAGGGAACGGGCGATGTGTTAACTCATCAGAGCTTCAAAAGATGTGACAAAAATTAGAGGACCAATCCTGAAGTTTTTAGACTTCTAGGAATGCCTCATCAGCGCAACTTTAGAGGTAAAATCTCCTAAGGAAAAATTCTCCAAACAGAGCGCAAACTCTTGACGTGGAAAAAGCTTTTGAAAGGAGAGAAAAGTCCAAAAGGAAAATTTTTGAAAGGACATGGGAAAAATCTGAAAGGAAAAATCCTCCAAACATGTGCCTCAAGATAGCAAAAATTTTGAAAATTAAAATTTTTGAACTTATGGGTCCCCAAACGAGTGCAGGAGTCTTCAGGTTTCTCCAGAGTTTCGGAACATAGTTCCTCCTAAATTGGGGCGATGAAGGGACTATCAGCGAGTCCACAAAGGAAATAAGAGCAGGATCATGGATGGTGCCAAGTTTTCAAACTTTGCAGGTTTCACATGAACCTTGAAGTTTTGCAAAACATCTTGGAGTGTTCAGGTGCTCTCGAGGTGGATCTTTCAAGGATAGACTCCAAACCCAAGGCAACGTGTTCACTATGAAACCAAAATCAACTAAAGTATAATGAAGGCTATCTAGAATCCTCCAACGTTTCAGAATTTGGCACACATTTGGTATGATTATTAAAAGGAAGGTCCAAGAAAATAAACAATAGGCTCTCCATGTGGTCAGAGCCTGTGAGAAAGTTACACCCACTATTGAAAGGTCTAAGCTTGGTCCAAGGTTGCTAGTGGAAGCCTCATACGTGCTCTAAACAACAGAAAGATCAGTAGTGTAAAATCACAAAGGAAAGTCCCCAAATGCAGAATGAGGAACTCGACCTGTCATATCATCCAAGAATGAAATATGAATCATGAATCCCACCAAGAATTTTATTTGCTTAGATGTTTGAAAGTACTTGTGAGAGCCAAGGTGGAATGCCCAACCCCGAAGTTCAATTTTGAGCATAACGACTGACCCAGAGCTCTGATTTTCACAAAATTGGAATTTTCAAAAAGATATCTACATTCTCTATGCCAAAGAAATTGTATTTCATATTTTAGGGTAAGGGTCCCAGGTGGGATAAAATAAAAGAAACATATCCAACTCCAATAAACAGAGAATGACGCACAATGATCAAGGTATGTAGAAACTAATGAAACTTTGATGGCAATTCTTTAAAAAATGATCCAAGTATTCAAAGAGATAGTTAAAAAGCGGTTGGGAATGCATTTTATGAGCAGGGCAATGCATTCTTTCAATACTTTAGGTCAGCAGACAGTGGGGGGAGTCTTTTACAATTCAAGGTGTCATCTGATTGCATCTTACAAGTGGTTGGAGTAAGCAATTTAGGAATTGGAATATCCATATCTCTCATCTCATTCCTATATATAGTAAGAAGGGGTCATTTTTGCTAGTGGTTGGATATTTTTATTTTACACCCTCCCTTCTTCTCTATGGCCTGTAAGTGAATTTTTGGAGTTTCAAGTCTCCCATTAAATTTGTAATGTAATTCTCTGCCTCTTGGCTATTGTAATTCACTATATCAATTTTTGGAGTAATAAGATAAGTTTATGGATGAATTTCAACCCTCTCTTGTGTTCATTGTCATCCTTCCTGATCTCTCATTGTAGTTCTTGGTTATGTGTGCATGGTGGTTGTATTGCATTTTTCGATGGTTTGTGTTTAATTGCAAAGAAGGTGTTCAACATTCCTTTTGGTGCATCACCTTGTTAGTTTAGGTTTATTTTCTTGCATATCTTCTTAACCCTATCTCCTTGGCAAGTTAGAGTAGGTTTTAGAGTAGATCCTCTGCAATTTGTATGTGTGCACCTGAACAGAGGAATAGGAACTGGGCCTTCATCTGAAGAGCTCTCTCGATTGCAAAGTCCCACACTTTGGGAGAAGATCCATGTTATGTAATCACACTGAGAGTCTCAACCCATAGAGTTGCTGACATTTAGGGGTGCTGTGATTATGCATCAAAAAATTCTGGCATTCCCAAGTGGGACTAATAAGTCTTCATTTTTACTTACAGTGATATTGATGTGCACTTGTAATAAGTTCCTAGCTTGTAAAAATCTTTAAAATTACACATCTAGCGAATCAAAAAAAGGGAAAAATCCAATGGTTTTAGCAGTCCAAGCTTGGCAGATTCATGAGAAGAATTCATAAAAGCTAAAGAACAAGAGAATAAGGATTATTTTTCTATCTGCATTTATCCCTAGAAAGAGCAAGGAGAGGAAGAATAGTCTCAAATGTCTCCATATCCACGAAACAGAACCTTGTCAACACCTCAACCTATGTAGGCCTTTCATTCAATTGACTAGAGTTCTGTGACAAATTAGGATGACAAAACCCAACCCCTACATCAATGTCACTAAAAGTAGCCCACTGGCTCTCGATGCACAAAATTATAGTTCCAGTTGTAGCACTAAAGAAAATTCCATATTTTACTGGAGAGCACCAGAAAATTCCAATTGATCATATCTCAGGACATTGTAAATGTCTGTGCAATTCAATGAAATTGCTAAAATGGACATTTGTTTTCAAGTTGTTGGCATCCTCCTTTAAAGGTAAATCTTTGTAGAGGTTCAAGAAGTCTAACCATGTAGAGTCCATCTATAATTGTGACCATTTATGCATATCTCTCCACAATCAATTTGAAGAAAAAGGGGCGAATAATCTGTCTTTATTGGAACATTTGACAACAATCAAGAGGGCTCCTAACAAACAGTTGACGATGATTTCAACTTCAGATTTAAGAAGACTTGGGACAGGATTCAATTGGTCATGAGACCAACAGACTAAAGTTGATTTCATATGCTTTCTTAAAGCTTTAAATTCTAATATTTTCATGGTGATTCAATAAATGGGAGGTATAACTTTACCCGTAGCCTAATAATATTGTTATTAGAGCTAAAAATTGCTTAATTCAGGCTGGTAAACTTACACCTAGGCTACATATGTCTCTATATCCAGAACTAGGAGCTCTAAGCACTAGTCAAGCACGCTACATTAGGTCATCATTCCTTCCCCAAGAAATAATAATTCAACTAAAGCTTCTACCTCAACTTTCTAACACCTCAAGTGAGCTCCAAGAAGTCATGAAGACAATTGCAAAACCTAGGAAATGAGCTAGTAACTATCAAGAGAAAACAAGTTCAGAGTTCTAGGACATATAAACCTCCAAACTCAATACCAAGCTAGGATGAACATATTAGATAAAATAAACCACCAAATTAGGCTGGAAATCAAAACCAAAACTAGGGACAAACTCAAGCTTACTAGGCCATTCTAACCATATGATCAAAATGCATCTTCAACGTCAAGATCCTTGCTTCTAACAAAAGAACAACATGGAACATAGGATTACGACTGGTGTTTACCCTTGCAATCTACCTCATAATCAATCATTTTGGTTTCAATGGTCCACTAAACCAGGCCTTGATGGTACAGACTATTGGTGTGTCTCAAGACCCAAGTCAAGAAGGAAATCAAAAAGACAGGAAACTCCGCAAGAGGCACCTCTAACAGAAACCACTTTGGTAAATTGACACACACAATAATTCTCTGGAGTTAATCAACCTCATTTTTCAGGGTGTAGCTACTAACACACAGTCAAATAAGAGGAACAAAGAGGATGGACAACCATCTAATCTAGTTGTTTCTCATCCCACTCCTACACAACAAGGAGTAAGTAGACCAAAATACAAACTTGAATGTGCAAAATCATCCTAAGGAACCCATTGTAGCAATACATGTCCATGTTCAAGTACTAGAAAAAGGTCACACCAAGTAATGGGGGAACAAAATGATAATTCATCCCCCTTCAAAATTATTGATCAGAAGAATAAAACACATGTGAAAATTTCCATGTGGGAGTCACTGGAACTCCTAGGACAACGAGATTTCGTTGCAAGCTATAATGGCCAATTGGTCTACCTCAAATGGATCAAACCCAGGTAAGGAGAAAGTTCTCACTAATGCAATGCAACAAGGTGGTGGTCAACCAAGCAAAAATTATTAAACCTCCACCGTTCGATGTTCCCGTCAAATGACAGAAAACGCCTACCAGACCCAAAATAGCTGCCCGCACTCATAAGGCCATAAATTTTTTGTTTCTCAATGAAATCACACAAAATTGGTACCGTTGGAATCGTGGCTCCGAGCCCGATGCAAAAAAATCAATAAATTCCAAATATGATGAGAAATCGGTGGGGATTTTTCATAAAACGTGGCCAGGTTCATAACAGTGTTTTATTTGGTAGTTGGGAGTGCAATTAAGAGGCATGGTCATCATTCTTTCTCTGTTGCAGCACCTGGGACGGTATGGGGAGCCTTTTGCAAGTAATATACAATCATTTTACTCCATTTAATTCCTCTTACAAGTGGTTGAAGGACAAATTTTGGGATTTCCATTTTCCTTTCTCTCTTTCTTCTCAAATTTTCTATAAATGGGAGTGTTGGGCTCATTGTAAAGGGGGTAGTTTTTGTAGCAAAGCTCTGCCAAAATTGCTTTGTGAAGATAATGTGTTGCAGGCCCTTGTTGTGGACTCCTTACATGGTGATCCAGGCCCTTATCTTGTAATAGATTAAACTGTGCATATTATGAAGCAATAAAATATAAGTTTGTGGATGTATCTTCCCCTGCTGTGTTTTCTTGCATTCTTCTTGCCCCTTCAATCTTGATTACAAGAATAGTGTTTCTACCTTATGTTCATGCAGAGTTCCACTATCATTGTGTATGTTTGAAATGTTGTTGTAAAATGTATTTCTGTTGGATCGTGAGGAACTGTCATCACTCCTTCTAGTATGCATTTTGCTTCTTTATCTCACACATTGGAAGGATACTCTCACACACCCTCCTTTTCTGGTGTATCACCACTTTAGTGTAGGTTTCCATTTTATGCTCTCTCTCTCCTTGGTCCCTTGGAAAGCTAGATTAGAATAGTTAGTTTACCCTGCATTAGAGTAGATTGTGGCAAGTAGTTTAGGAGCAAGGACCAGCTTTATCTGGAGGTCTATCTCAAGTAGCAAGTCCCACAACTTGGAGATAGTACCCATGTTATCCAATCACACCATGAGTTCAAGTATATGCACTTGTGGAAGAACAGGGGTGCTGTGATTTGGTGATAACACTAACATCGCCAAGCCAGAAAATGAAGATGAAAATGAAGTATGGAATCTATATTTTGATGGTTTAAGAAGAAAACAAGGTGCTGGAGGAGGTGCATTATTAGTTTCACCATAGAACATCAATTATTATTCAACATTTCATTTTCGGTTTACCTATTCAAACAACAAAAGTAAATATGAGTCCTTGATTCATAAACTTCATTGGGCCAGGAAAAGAGGCATAAATAATTTGTAAATATTTGGTGATAGCGAGCTAATCGTCAATCAAGTCAGAAGGAAACATGCTGCAAAGAATTACCTACTCAAGAGCTATAAAAACAAGGTATGGGACCTAATTGAAGACTTTGAAGCTTTCAACATTGTGTCCATACCCAGGAAGAAGAATGATATTGCAGATAGGCTTGCAGAAGTTGGAGCAACATTTTATGTGGTTGACAGTATCAAAAGTGATAAAACATAGCCACATATCCATGTGATTGTAAGGCCAACAATTCCAGACAATAACAAAAGCTGGAAGGTGTTTGAGAATGATCAACAAATTATCAATTTCTTGCAGGAAGAGACTGAATTCTCATCTAGGAACCAAGATAAATTAGATCAGCAATACGGGGATCAAGTGGTGCAGTTGCGGACAAACAAGATTTCCAAAGTTTTAGTGATACTGGAGTCAATATTCAATCGTAATGACTAGTTTCGTAAAGAGAAATTAAACATTAAAGTTAAGGGAGAGGATTCGGAACCTATTCTGGTTGGGGAAGGAAAAACCCTTCAAATTGGAAAAGTGGCCAATGAAAAATAGAGATATGATTTTACACAACTTTTCCAAGAGTTTCCAAATGTCTTCACTTGGAGTTATGAGGACTAATGAGGTTTCAATCCGAAGCTGGTACAACATACAATTGAACTGGATCCAGATGCTAAGCTGATCAAGCATAAACAAATACCAGTCAACCCTCACATTGATCCTCTAATGAAGAAGAGATAAACAAGCTAATACAGGCCAATATTATATTTCTAATCAAGCATTCAAGCTGGTTTGCAAACTTGGTAATGGTCAGAAATAATAACGTGGAAATAAGGTTGTGCGTGGAATTCTGATATCTGAACATGGCATCTCTTAAAGACCATTACCCACTTCCTTCAATGGAAAAAATATTACAGGTAGTATCCAGCTCAAAAATATTTTCTCTCCTGGATGGATACTCAGGGTATAATCAAATAATGGTGAAAGAAAATGACCAGTTCAAAATGAATTTCACCACTAAGTGGGACACCTATGCCTACAAGAAGATGCCATTCAGATTGTCTAATGCCAAAGCCACTTTTTAAAGGGTGATGGACATGAAATTCAAGGGGTTGATCAAAAAATTAGTGCTAATATATCTTGACGATATCACTGTGCTCTCCAAAAATGTAGCGCATCACCTTTTTCATCTAAGACAAGTATTTCAAATATGTAGGATATTTGGGGTATCATTAAATCCCAAAAAATGCATATACCTGGCTCACGAAGGCAAGATCCTAAGCCATATTGTGTCAAAGGAAGGATGGATGATCGAACCAGAAAGAGTTGAAGCAATTCAAGCATTGCCCTTACCAAGCCATAAGAAGGCTCTTCAGAGCTTTCTAGGAAGGATCTATTTTGTTCGTAGGTTTATGCCAAATTTCACCACTCTTGTGAAGCCAATAACTCTGAAGTTGCAGAAGAGCATGGCATTTAGGTGGAAAAATAAAAGAAAAGTGATTTTTGAAGTAATAAAAGAGGCTATATCCCAAGCTCCAACTCTCGTCAATCCAAACTTCTCTGAGGACTTCATGCTATATGCCTGTGGTAGTGGGGACACAATTTCTGTAATCCTAGTGTAACCAAACAATGATGGATTTGAACAACCGATTTCCTTCTTTAGTTAATGTTTTGAGGTCTATGAAGTGAGATACTCTTTCATCGAAAAACATGTCCTTCCAGTGATCACGAGCTTGAATAATTTCAAACACCTAGTTTCAAATAATAAAATCCAATTGCTTGTCTCTCATGCAGGAGTCAAGGATTTCCTTTTGAACAAATATCTGAATGAGCAATGTGTAAGATGGATCACTCATTTCATGGAATATAACATTGAAATTAAGGTCACTAAGCTGGTTTGTGGAAAGGGACTATGTGAACAACTAGCCTTGTGCCAACAAGTTGATGCAAGTAATGAAAATGGGGTTGTTTTGGTACTACAAGATGGTCAAGAACAAACAAATGATAATGTTCATATTCCCTGTTGGACTCAAAACATGAGACACTTCCTACAAATAGGCCTATGTCCTCTAGAAATGAGAAAATAAAAGAGGAGATACTTCAGATTACAAGTCATTCCATATGTGCTTGTTGATGGTGTCTTATTCAAGAAAGACATCAATGGTGTTCTACTGAGATGCATTGAAACAGGTTAGATTGAACAGATGTTACAAGAATTCCATGATGGAGAGGCAAGATGTAATTTTTCCCCACGGTTAACAACCCTAAAGATAATGAAGGTGGGTTATTATTAACCCACATTGTTTTGTGACTTCTACACATGGATAAAAAGGTGCAAAAAATATTTGTTCTTCATAGGTAAAGAAAATTTAGCAGCACTACCATTGCACCCAATTTCAGTTGACCAACCATTCATGCAATGGGGATTGGACTTCATTGGGGTCATCAATCCAAACTCAAGCCAAGGTCACAAGTGGATTCTCACAGCAATGGACTATTTCACCAAGTTGACCAAGTCAGTAACACTCAAAGAAGCAAACGAATCTAGTATACTAGACTTCTATGAGGGAATAGTGACTAGGTTTAGTGTGCCATCCACTATCATATGAGATAATGTATTGGCATTCCTACGTTCCAAGATCATAGAATGGGATGTCGAGAATGGAACCTACTTCAGCACCTCTTCAAACTATCACCTGTAGGGTAATCGGTAAGTAGAGTCCACAAATAATAATTTGCTAAGGATCATCAGAAGGAATCTAGATGAAAATCAAAGGACATGGCATACCAAGCTCAAATCAAGGAGGTGAACAGGTAACTCTCCCTACAAGTTAGTCTATGGGAAAGAAGCAGTGTTTCCTATATCTATAGAGCTACCTGTAATGGAGCTCATGAAGCAGTTGGAGTTTTCTAAGTTTGAACCAATGGAGGATAGGTATGAAGAGTTGATGGAATTGGAAGAGATCAAGGAACATGCAGTTCAAACAATAGAAAAGGATCAAGCCTTAATTAAGAGATAGTGTGAAAAGAAAGCAAGAGAAAGAACCTTTCAAGAAGGGTCCTAGTTCTAAAGTGGGATGCAGATCGGGAATAACAAGGGAGGAATTCCATGTTTGATGCCATTTGTAGTTGCCCCTACATGGTCACAGGATGTAAGAGTAGATATTCCTTCCAATTGTCTACATTGGATTGAAAAGAACTTCCTATTCCTATTAACGAAATCTAACTTAAACATTATTACTGAAAAGGGAAGGTTTCACCCTTATAAATATTATCCTAGGATTTTAATTCCTCTAAGTGCGTATGCACATTGTCTTGTTGTAGTTTAGGTTTCAATTTCACTAAGTGCTTCGGAAAGGGTTTTTTTGCTCCAAGGTTGCATCACTATGCAGCTCAATGTGCCTACAGTTCATTTCTAGGATAGGTGAAAACTCCTGGTCAAGACAATTTTCTACTCTCAGAAACCTCATTTTAATGATTTTCATATGAAATTGAGAGTGCCGGCAGCAGGGTGGGTTTCAGGATCACCAAGTGCAAGCAGTCGAGTTTAGGTTTCCAAACAAGATCAGTATCAGGATATCATTCATGACTTCATGCCCAATGGATACAACAAGGAAAATGATCTTCCACCTAGCAGGTAGGTGAACCCGCAAGTCGCCAAATTGTTATCCAATTTTTCTCGTCGGGAAAAATTGATCGAACAAAACCTTACAAAAGAGAAATGGAAAGGTAGGTTTAATCATGTGAGATTACAATCGATCCCAAAAAATCAAGTTGTAGGTGGGCTTGACAATGGAGAAGTAGGGTCGGAAAATGAATGGAAAATAGAAATGTTGAAGAAAAGATAACTCGGCAAGTCAAAATCGAGCCCAAAGTGAGTCAACTCGAAGCAAAGCAACAGAGCTATGGAAGGTGCCATGTGTCATCTCAGCACACTTTCAAAAGGTGCAAAAAAGTAGATACCCTAGGGATGCGCTTGACCCCGACATGGATATCAGCACATACCAGGCTTGCAGACAATGCCAAGTGCCCAACCGTCTCAACTTCAAGAGGGAAAGGAGGGGGTAAAGTCTTGGAAGCCTGCATGGTTTTCATGTGGAGCTAAGTCCATCCATCAGGGGAAGACTCCATGTGTCTCTTCAGCGCAACTTCAAAGGTGTGACAAAAGTGGGGTACCAAAACAAGCGTAGGATCTCCACATGGTCAGAGCACGAGAAAGGTAGAACTGGGCATTGAAAACTCTAAGCATGGAAGAGCCAACGAAAGACTCCACGTGTCAATATGAGCATAACTTCAAAAGTAGAATCCAAAGGCAGGTCCCCAAATGTGCGCTGGGCCTTCAAGTGTATAGGGTCCAACATAGTTACTCCTAAACAGAAGGGACTTAACCAAAAACCAAAGGAAAGAAGCAGAATGTTTGCGGACGATTCCAAGTGTCAGCAAGTCACATTCCTAGGACCCTAAAAGGAAGCAAAAATCTTAAGAATGAGCGGGGCTTCCACGTGGATCTTGCACGGATAGACTCCAAACCCAAGGAAGTGTTCACTCGAGGCCCGAATTGGCTAAGTATAAAAAGGTGAGCGGAAGCCTCCACATGTCTGTTCGGTGCACTTTTGGTATCATTCTTAAAAGGCATGTCCCCAAATGAGCACAGGCCCTCCACGTGTCTAGGGTCCAACAATGAAAGATGAATCGCATGGAACACATGACCCTAACCTTTAGATGGCCATAACTTTTGACTAGGAGCTCAAATTTGAGAAAGAGAGGACTTCTTGGAAATATCTTGATGTCTGGTACTCGACTACGACTGGATAAATTTAAATTAGTGGGACTAAATTAGTCAAAATTGAAAAAATATAGTCTGCCATTTTTGAGGTTGTCAAGCTTCTCACCTACCACCATAATGAAGTATGGGATTCCTTTCTTGCCCAACAAGGAATATCACATGGAGGCACAGGTTTTTTAGTGGAACCCATCATTGTTGCTGGTGAATGCTATGCAATTTTGGGGTGGTTGAAAT
Organism: Taxus chinensis; assembly: GCA_019776745.2. Classification (NCBI taxonomy): domain Eukaryota; kingdom Viridiplantae; phylum Streptophyta; class Pinopsida; order Cupressales; family Taxaceae; genus Taxus; species Taxus chinensis. Next base: position 279,852,575 of record CM034155.1, read on the forward strand.
AATAATTTGGAATCCTTCTCATCTCCTTCTCTAATTCTTCTTATATATTGTAAAGAGGGGCATTTTTCTGAAGGTTGGACATTTTGGATTTGCACTCTCCCTTCTTATCTGTTCTGTAGGTGAATTTAAGGATTTTTAAGCCTCCTATTGAATTTGTAATGCAATTCTATGACTCTTAGTTATTTTAATGAATTGTATCAATTTTTGGAGCAATATGATTTTCAACCCTCTCTTGTGTTCATTGTCTCCTTCCTAATCTCTCATTGCAGTCTTGGTTATCTTTGCATGGTGGTTGTATTACATTTTTTATGGTTTGTGTTTATTGTAAAGCATGTGTTCAACATTCCTTTGGTGCATCACCCTTGTTATTTTGGTTTTATTTGTTGCATCTTCTTAACCTTTTCTCCTTGGAAAGTTAGAGTAGGTTTTAGATTAGATCTTCTGCAATATGAATGTGTGCACATGAACAGAGGAATAGGAACCAACCTTCATCAGGAGAGATCTCTTGATTCACAAAGGCCCACACTTTGAGAGAATCTCAATGTTATGCAATCACACTGAGAGTCTCAACCCATCGAGTTGCATACATTCAGGGGTGCTATGGTTCTTCATCAATAGGCCTAGAGCATAATTTTTTGAGTGTTATTCAAATGTGCAAACAATGCTATATTGTTCTCTTTCATGATAAAGCTTGTGACATAAGGAAAGGAAAAACAGGTAAGGTGTTAGGAAAATCATAAAGAACTAAGAACAACATGTATGTGCTTAAGGAAGTGAACAAAGAAAAATGTTTCTCAAGGAAAGTTGACGAGAGTTGGCATTGGCATAGTAGAATAAGACATCTAAAATTTAATAATCTTGTCAAAATAATTTCTATTGAGTGTGTTAGAAATATGCCCAAGATAAAAAAACTAGATAACAAGCTTTATCATGTCACAAGCTTAGTCCCTTCCTTGGTCGAGGATCACTTAAAAACCCATAATTTATTTTTAGTTCCTCTATCCATGTTAAAGAGTCTATAACTTGGGCGTGAAACTCAGGTTTTTCCTTCCCTTCTATTTTCCACAGTCACATTTTTTTGTCCCTATCATTTTTGTCCCAAGTACATATGGAAACATGATTAGATGTAGCTTAGATGATCATATATGAGCCTTATAACATTTCTAAAATCTATGTCCTTGAAGAACGATTCATTTTCAGGCTCAAATGATGGTTTTCCTACATCTTACGGTCTGATGGGTGTATTTGTCAAGGTCAAATTTAATTCTCAGCATTAATGGAAATGTGGACCTTTCTATTTTGATGCGGCTTGGTGGGGCACTCTAAAAATTCTAAGGCTCGCTTCAACCCAAAACTTGTCCACGTGGAGGAATGATGATCATTTGAAAATTCACCTTTTGGTCTGGCCTTGGAGTTGCGCCAGGGGGACATGTGGAGGTTTTCGCTACTTTGTTCATACATAGACAAATTTTTCATGCAGCCGATATAGTTTTGGCAGAGCATGGATGCGTTGTGGGCTAACACTCATTTGAGGATCCACCTCAGGGTCCCACCTTAACAAATTGCGACAAGGAGACATGTGGAGGTTTCCACTGGCTCCACTTTGTACTTAAAGTTTTCAAAGCAATTTTCTAAGGCTTGGGACATGTGGTGAACATGCACTTGCTCAGATTCTCCGCTCTTGGGCACCATCTCAAAGTTGCATCGTGAAGACATGTGGAGACTTCGACCAGGTCTTCCCATACTTAAACTTTTCAAGAAAATTTCTAAAGGCCTGGGACACATGGAGGGATCACACTTGTTTGGGGACTGGCCCCTAAGTTTTATTTTGAAGAAGCGCTAGGAGGACACTTGGAGGCTTCCGCTCACTCCTCCCTTTTCTTGGAATTTTTAATACCCAACGAAAAATGTCTCGGACCCTAGACACATGACACCTTCCACTGAACCTTCATCTTTTTTTACAGACTTTTCCAGACTGAGACATGTGTTGATCCCATGCTTATTTGGGGTCTCTGTTTTTGGGGACCATCTCAAAATACGCCATTAAGACACGTGGAGGCTTCCGCTGGCTCCTTTTTTCACCGAGACTTTTCAAACGCCAAAAGGCATTTTTCTTGGGTCCGGGGCGCGTGGAAGGCTCGAGCTTATTAGAGACTTTCCTCTGTGCTTCTCCATTGCAGTTGCACCAAATAAACACATGGAAGACTATATTATAAAGTGGAAAAGGGATAGGATCAATGGTTGTTGTGCATTTCACCTATTTTTCTACCATTTTTACTCCAAGACTCTTGGAGACGTGAATACGCACTTTTTTTCATCATTCTTTGATGAATTTCCTTGTCCTTTTGATTTGTAAAGTGCCATTTGGTGGATTCAGAACTTAATTTTTGAGTACAAGGATTTGTAGGGTTGATATTTTGAAGTTGGAGTTGCTTAGAAACTTGTCAAAATAGGAATTACTAGAGGAGATGGATGTGGGGTAGAATTGCAGAGGAAAGAGAGGGATAAGGGATAAAATGATGAAAGTGCAGGTGCAAAAGATGGAAAAGGTGTCACCTCGAGAGTGAAAAAGATTACTTGTCATATCCAGATGTGCAGAGTCTTTGTAAAAAGATTAAAAATGGAATTTATTACATGAAAAAATTAGAATGATTAAATGGACTCCTGAAAAGTTATGGCATGGCATCCTAGTCATTAGTCAAGGGCTGAAGAAATGTGATCAGTTCACAATTGGTCCACCTGGCAGATTTTGGATCTGAATTTGTTAAACGTCGTTGTCTGAAAAAAATTGGTAACAAACAAAAGTACCTCAAATATTCTTCTCTTTTAGGGTGAAAATTGAGTGATAAAATTGTATAAATGCAATGAGAATACTCTTACAAATGGTCATAGTTTTAATCCTAAGAGAAAATTTGAGAAATCTATATTCATGAGAGACCAAAGCTGAGATAACCTATTATTTTGTTCAGTGTTATATTTTCTATCGTGTCAATTTGGTTGCATATGTATAGCCATTGATGAGAAATGAGATTGATCTGGAAGCTCTCCTCTGCTAATGAATCTAAGTAATATTGAAATTAATTTGTGTCCAATCTCTAGCAATTTGTGTGTTCTTTGTTTCAGAATTTCTGTAAATAGTTTCTTTTGTTCCTATTGCAATCTTACATTGAAATTTTTGTGAAATCACACAAGATTTTGTACTTGTGATAGTTTAATGGTATTTTCAATTTCATTTCAAGAAGAGCATTCATCTTGGATGAGATAAACAAATTTAAAATCAATTTACTATCATTTATTGATAAAGATTGTCTGTAAGTCTTCGGGTGTACCTTAGGCATGATTTATCACAAACTTTGGTGTTTAATAGAGTCTTTCAATTCGAGTCTTCGTGTTGAAGTATCAAATATTATGTGAAAATGTGCTTATTTGGGCCTCCATTGAAGTACACCTTGTGGTTAAAGGAACATATTAACTATTTTAAAGCTTTCTATTGTTGAGTTGTTCATTATTGTGAATTCCCTTTGAAGATATGGTAAAATAAAATTTATCTTGCTTCATATCCCACCAAAATTATTCAAAAAACCATGAATCCACCCTGAACCACCCCTGTTTTCCCTGTGTATCAACAAAGGAACAAAATATACTTGCAAAAATATGTAGAACAATCAGGATTTCTTAATGTCTTCAGTAACCTTAGCCTTGGGTTGAAAGTATCTCCATCATTTAGAAGTGACAACTCTTAAGAGTTAAATCTTAGAATATTTACAAAAGAAGGATATCTCCATCTCCTTCATCAAACAAAGGTTACACTAAGGGTTCACTCTTGTCGAAGAGGCACGACCTAAAGAAATGACGACAGGTCAAATCCTCTTAAAGGTGTTATCCATATCTCCACAAATCTGAGTAACAAAGGGCCAGTTAGATCTCATCTCCGGATACAAAATGACACACACTAATGATCTATATACCTCTAAGATCCCTGTTGAATCTGTGTTGCTACTTGACTTGAAAAGGAGAACGGATTTGGATACCAACACTCGTGGTGCCGATGCCGCGGAATCTTTGAAGTATTTGAACAAAGGTGTATGTGTACAGACCCTGGTAATGCTTTTTACAAATTTTAAAGTGCAAATACATTACTGAAACATACTTATTTGTTCATATTTGTAAGAATTGTTCAAATTTGTGAGTTTTGAGTGCAATATTTCCAGCTTATACAGTTATTGCACCAATATTTGTATCATCATTGATAAATTTGGGTAAAAGAAGAGAAGATCTTGTAAGATTTGCATGAATATAGTTTTGACATAAATTTGATAGGTCTTTCATAGTGCATTTATACAAAATAATTTGAAAATCTGTAGTGGAAACTCGTTGTTGTTTAAATTATTTATAAATACCAGTGTCTTAACATATATCAAGTGATATTTGTAATTAACATCTACAAATTTGGAAGCAAGAAGATATTTCTTCACCAAGGACCCTAGTAGAAGGTTGTTTCAAGAGCTGCGAAAGTATAATTCAGAAGGAAGAATAATTTGGAAGGATGTTGGAGATCAAACATCAAGAAAATATATCTCTATTGGTGAAACTAATCAACCTGACATTGAAGATTGCAGTACTTCTTCAAGTTTTTCTGAATTAGTTAGTCTCTTTGTTGAATTGAATTCTCCATCGGGAGAGGGTCCTTCATCTGTATTTGATACATTTGCTTCTCAATATACCCCTGTATTTTAAAAATATAATAGAGTTTTCCAAGAGACATATCCTTTAGAGGGTAGTCATTCTGAAAATTGCATCCATGTACCACACAGACCCCTCACTCCTCATCATTTTGTCTCTCTTGTAAGATCACATCCTTAGAATAATATGGCTCCACCTTCACCTAGACCTTCATTTATCATTAATACTTTTGGTCTTATTAGTTTTAGAGTTATGGCTGGCTAACATAATGTTGTGCCACAGGATGTAAGAAACATATTGCCTAAGTTTCAAGGAAATAATTTAAAAAATGGTGATCAACACTTGAAACTCTTTGTTAATATGATGGAGGATTTTGAAATAGAGTTTGAGGATGTATGCGTATAATTATTGATTCATACTCTAGAAGAAGATGCAAGGGACTGGTAGAAATATCTGTCAGATAATTCCATTGACTCCTGGAAAGAGATGAAGACTGGTTTTAGAATGCGGTACGGTGATAAAACAGACCCCGAGTTTCTTTTATCAAAGTTTGAAAATATAAACAAGAATTCTAATGAATCAATGCATGATTTCAACACTAGATTTAAAAAAACATTTAGAAGACTGCCTATTAATTTGAGGCCATGTGATGAATCATGTCTGATAAATTATTCATATTCATTTGATAAAAAATTTGCTTACTATTTAAGGGATAAGAAACCCTGGGACTTTGAGGTAGGCCTTTACAATGGCTCTGTAAATTGAGAACAATATTAAAGCAGTGGGAAAACCTCCTAAGAGTGAGGGTGTTAAACTGATCAACCCTGAGAAGCCTCAATCAAGTAAGACTGTGAATCTTGAGGAAGTTGTAAAGACTTTTCCCGGGCTATCAAAGAAATATTTTACAAGCTGGCTAGGGCAGAAAAAGGAATTAGACAAGGTTCTCAGGGTCAAGATAGGCAATAAGGATAAGACAGACTTGCGAATCATCCTAGAAATAATCAAAGGTTTGATAACAGAAGTAAAGGACCTAAGGGAGATAGAAAACCCCAAGTTAGGGAAAATAGAGTAGTGTCTGATCCTCTAAATGCTAGATTTGATGTTGTTCAAGAGAAAAATAAAATGAATTGGTGCGACAAATGCTTCTTACCCTACCTGTCATGTGAAGTAAATCAGCAAGTTGAAGAAGTTGATGATGATGACAACAATGATGATGATGCATTCATGGTGGACTTCTCTACAAGGTCACAGCAAGGAGCAACTTCAATTGAGGTAATAAGTGCAAGAACTGATGCAATTTTTTGGGACTGTATTCACCGGGTACCTCTTTTTCCTCCCTCTCATGCTTTAGAAATAGATATAATACAAGCATTTGAACTTCCTAATAATTATTTTGAGTACCTAAGATCTCTAATGATTAATAAGTATGATTGAGGAATCCCATCAGAAGAGGACAGACAACTGCTAATGAATGTTGTTATGGCCCAAGAAAAAGAGTATAACACAAGAAGTAAAGTTGTCAAAGCGAAAGGGCCTTAAGCCAAACCAAAGACCCCAGTTCTCACCAATGTCCCAAAAGAGACTCCAAAGAAAGATGCATCTGGAAAAGGCCTTGTTGTCTCAAGTAGAACTGGTGTTACCGTCCATGCCCAAAATGTTAAAAACCTTGTGCCTTCTGATGAGTTTGTCAACCTTTCTCCAAATGATGCTTTGCCCAAATGCATTCCCTCTAACATTTCCCAAGTCTTTATTCAGATCAAGATTTTTTTCCCAATTGTGGAACTTTTTAGGATTCCTAAGCATAAGAAGAGGGATTTTGAGTATTTCAGGGTGGAAGAGGATAGGAGTGCCCAAGGAAGAAATATAAATAATGTAAACACTCCCCCTCCAACCATTGCAAAACTAGAAAAACCACCAGCATTAGAGGAGATAGGTGAACCACCTGAAGTTTACTTGGGGACATCTTTAGTTGAGTCATAGTTAAATGCTGATCCATTTTTTACAACATTGATTATTAAAGACATACTGCTGCATAATTATATGTTTGAATCTGGAGCATTATGCAATGTTATGGCTATGGAATTCATGAATGAATTTAACATTAAAGTGACAATAACTTATGGAAAGTTTACTACAATGGATTCTAGAGAGGTCCCAGTTGTAGGGTGTGTGAAGGGTCTTGTAGTATAACTTGCATTTTATCCAGGTAAGAACCTGAAACCTAATTTTTTCATTGTTGATTGCCCTACAAAATGGGGAATTCTATTATAAGTAAATGATCCAGAGGATCCTCACAGAGAAACACTGATCTAAGATCTTCTCAGAAATTGTTTCAGTCATTTTTAAAGCATGGGGAAAAATTATACGACTCCAACGACAGCTTGTTTGCAGGAAACGGATCTCGTTTGCAAAAGTTATAGTCCGCTGAAATTTTTGGGCAACTGGCGAATTTTGGAGTTTTTGTGTAGGTTGGACGTGTGCATGCTCGCCAAGTGTTGCGATCGTATTGCGACACGTGGACGAATTATGTGACGTATTAAAAAAATGGGTTTTGGAACGCCGGTCTTGGACACTCGATCTCGGACAAATGGACCCCGCTATTTACTGGCTGGGGGCCCTCAGCCAGGTTCGACACACTCGATTTAGGAGGGGTACCTTGGCCTCTTTCTCATTTAACCATTCAACCAAATGTGTATATAAACCTCTATTTTTTCTATTGCGCCATGCATGTGGGATATTGGGCATGTATGATTTAAATTATCCACGCCTTATAAACTTATTTGCACTTTCCACGCCTATATCTAAACATTTCCACGCATATATCTAAACATTTCCACACATATATCTAAAATTCCCACGCCTTATTTTGAACTGTCCACCATTTAAGGGATTGGGCGCCTAAAACTATGCCATGCGCCACCCAAGAAATGCGCCCAAGTCAAAGCGCCTATCACATAGGCTTAGGTGGCTTCCTTGCCACTTGAAATGCGCACCCACCTTCTAATTTAAACCATTGGATAGGTTTCCATGCGCATAATGTGGGATTTTAATCCCAAAAGGATAAACAAATAGCTAAGGAGGGGAATGGAACTTGGGTGGGCCGAGTAAAAGGATATGCACCCAGCCATCAGACCAGGAGGCGCACAAATAATATAAATAGGGTGATATTCTATTTGTAATGCATTCGGACTATGTAGAAATATTGTATTGCTCATATCTTGAGCTAACGGTGGAATTTGAAGGAGATGTAAAAGGCAACCCCTGTTATTTTCGATAGAGGAAGACTGTGAGAAGGTATAAATTTTGTATAATTCTTTGTAAAGGATTATTTTTAAGATTTTAATAGATCGGTCCCATTCAACCGGACCCGGAGACGTAGGCCTCAAGTGCCGAACTTCGTTATCAATTCTCGCGTCACGTTGCTGGTGAATTCTCTTCATTTATTTTAGTATTTGCACAGTACTTGCAGTTTTTTATTCTTTCATTAAAAATACAAAAAGAAATAATGCACAAATTTAAATCGAAAATCAATACAAAAGCAAGAAAATGTGTGTGCACAATTGCTAGTTAAATTTGGTTTTCAGATCAGTAAAGTGGGTTTCAATTATTGGTGGAAGTGTTCATATGGATATGTCTTTTGCCACCATTCCAATTGAAGGAAACCTTGTAAAGCTGTATGGAGAGAATAAAATGTTGCACCTCATTGAAGATCCAAATAATGCTTCTTATGAAGTTTTATATGTTGATGTAGATACATATAACTTTGTGGGGTTTGCGGATGGAAAGGAGCACAAGATTGATCAATTCTAATGTCTTGAAAAAGTGGGTTTACCTTGGACCTTGTTATTTGATGGAGCATGTTCCAAGTTTTGAAATAGTGTTGGAATTGTTCTGAATTCCCCAGGCTAAGAAGAGTTTGTATTTTCTTTCAAACTTAACTTTGAATGCACCAAAAAAATTTCTGAATATGAAGCATTGTTATTAGGCTTGATAATTGCATGGAAATATGGTATAAAGGATGTCACTGTCAAAGGGTATTCAGAATTGATCGTCAAGAAAATTAGGAAACTGTATGCTACTAAACATTAGAGAATGAAACAATACAAGCATGCAGTTTGGGATTTGATTGAAATGTTTGACTCTTTTAATAATTTGCACCATGATAGAAAGTTTAATGTTGTTGCACACAAGTTAGAAGTGCTAGGATCCAAATTTGGGAATTGTATAATGTCTCCATTTTGTGAGTATAATGTTGAAATACTAACAAGGTCATCTATCCCTGATAACATTAAAAATTGTTAAGTGTTTGATGATGATGCCCAGGTGAAATAATTTCTGTAGAACCAAGGAAATTTTTCTAACCAAAATATAGATTGGGAACCAATGGTGTGTGTTACTAAAGGAAAGGAAACTTTATTCGGAAAATACATCATCCAACTAAAGACAAACACAATTCCCAGAGGTTTGGTGGCTCTTGAGTCAAACTTTGATAATGCTGATTGCATTATGAAAAGAAGTATGTCAGTTTAAAGAGATGTGGGAGAGCACGACCTAGGTACAAAGGAAAATCCATGTAAAATCTGGTTAGGAAGCAATCTCAGCAAGGAAGATAAGTAGTCCTATATTTAATTGCTGAAGAAATATCAAGACTGCCTAGCTTGGTCTTACTTTGAGTTGAAGGCATACAGGGAAGATTTTTTACAACATGAGATTCCTCTTGAGTCTAATGCCAAGCCTTTCAGGAAAAAATAGAGGCCCACCAATCTACTTCTTTATTTGAATATGCAAGAAGAACTAAAGAAGTTGAGGGATGGAGGGATCATTCAGTCCACAAGGTACTCTTCTTGGGTTGCAAACCTAGTGCCTGCCAGAAAAAGAATGGTGACATAAGGCTATGCGTAGATTTCAAGAACCTGAATAAAGCATCACTGAAAGATAATTACCCTCTTCAAACATGGAGAATATGCTACAACTGGTATCTAGTTCTGAACTATTATCTACTTTGGATGGTTTCTTTGACTATAATCAATTTGTTGTGAAGTATTTAGAAAGAATAAATAATTCCTTTTCTAGTCCTTGGGGAACTTATGTCTATGTCAGGATGCCTTTTGGCTTGATGAATACTAGAGCAACTTTCCAAAGAGCAATGGATGTAGCATTTGCTAGTTATATCAATTATTTCATTGTTGTTTATCAGGATGATGTAACTATGTTTTCCATAAATAGAAATGATCACTTGCAACACTTGGAGAGAATGTTGATAAGGTGTAGAGAGTATGACATATCATTGAATCCCAAGAAGTGCCACTTTGGAGTGCAAAAGGAAAATTTGCTTGGTCGCATTGTATTAAAAGAAGGGGTCATGATAGATCTAGAGAGAGTGGAAGCCATCAGCAATGTTCCAATTCCAGGAAATAAGAAGGGAATTCAATCCTTCTTTGGATAAATAAACTTTATCACAAGATTTGTGTCTAACTTTATTGAGCTGACTATCCCCATTACTAGCATGCTGAAGAAGGACCAAGTTATCTAATTAGAAGAAGTTTCCATCCAAGGTTTCAATGGGATCAAAGAAGCTTTAAAGCATGCCCCTGTTTTGGCAGCTCTAAATTACAAGAATCCTTTAAAAGTGTTTTATTTTGCTTTAGAAAACACCATTGCTTATGTTTTGTTACAAAAGGATGATGAAGGGGATAAGAGACCAATTTCCTTTTTCAGTATGGCATTGCAAGGAGCTGAGTTGAATTTCCTTGGTGAAAGAAAAAAAGGTTTTCAGACCCTACATCTTGTGTTCTAAAGTTGTTGCTTATGTTCCCCACACCATGGTGAAAGACATCTTAGCAGAGATGGAGGTCTCAAGAAAAAGATGCAGATGGGTGAACAAGTTGCAGGAGTATGACATGGATATCCAAACCACGAAATTGGTAAGAGGTTTGGACCTAGGTGAGCTTATGACTGAGAATAACCTGAAAACTATTGAGGTGAATGAACTAAAAGGAGAAAGGGTGGATGTCCTTTAAAATTTGGTAATTTATGAATGGTACAAAGATATAATATTTTATCTCATACATCTATGCTGCCCTGAATATTTGGGTAAAAATTAGAAAAGATATCTTAAATTACCCTCTCAAAAGTATGTCATTACTGATTTTGGGTTAGCTTAGGAGAATCCTGAGGGAGTGCTCCTGAGATGCATTACTGCAGATGAGGCCCCCAAAATAATTGCTGATCTCCATGGAGGAGTCTTTGGGGGACATTTTGCTGAAAGAGTTACAACACAGAAAATCTTGAGAGCTTGTTATTGGTGGCCAAATCTCTTCAAGGATACAACTCTATTAGTTAGGAAATGTGAAATTTGCCAGCGTTTTTTTGGAAGAATGAAGGCTTCAGGCCCCTTCCTTTGTAGCCTATGTCAATTGAAGCCTCATTCAGACAATGGGGAATGGGTTTTATTGATGGAAATTTCTGATCCTTCCCGTACTTGTCATAAATGGATTCTTATAACCACTAATTATTTCACTAAGTGGGTGGAAGCAATCCCCACCAAGAAGGCAACACACAAAGTTATCATGTACTTCATGTCGAATCAAATCATATGCACATTTAGAGTGCTAGCTAAAATTGTTGCTGATAATGCCATGAGTTTCAGAGCCAAACCATGTGCAAAGAGTATCTGATCATTTTGACATATGCTTCTAAATACAATCCCCAAGGAAATAGACAAGCTGATTCTAGTAATAGAAACTTGTTGAGATCATTAGAAGAACCTTGGAGATGAAAAAAAGGAAGTGGGGTGAGCAACTTAAGTTTGTTGTTTGGGCTGACAGAATCACTATCAAAAGAGCTACTGGTAAAAGACCATTTGAATTGGTATTCTCCATTTACAATTGTCTTCATTTAAGTTTGTTCAACAAATTGAAGACTAAGAAGTTATTCCATATGATGCTCGAATCAATCAGAATATTAAGTTGGATGAAGAAATAAGGGCATCCCATGAGTGGCATGTGAAGTTGAGAGAAAAGTTGAACAAGTTATTCGACAAAAAGGTGACTCCCAAAGCTTTCAGCATTAGGGATCTTGTGATTTTATGGGATAACACGCATGAAGATAAGGGTAAGCATGGTAAATTTGATGCATTGTGGATGGGCCCTTATTCAATTGATATTCGAATTGGTGAAAATACCTTCTTCCTAAAAGGCTTAGACAGGGAACTACATGAATTTCCTATTAATGGCAGGCATTTGAAACATTTTCTTGATTTATTTCTTAGAATCAAGGTATACTCCATTTGTATAGTGTATAGTTCTTTGTTCTCGTCTTCTTTTTTGTTTTTGCTTGTTATGGTCCTTGGTGACCTAGTTTTTCTGGTTTCTTGGTTTAGTGTTTGGAGGATTGTTATGGTTTTTCTAATCTACAAGATTTCTCTTTGACTCCGCTGCCAAATGGTCTGTTTTTGGCACTTGTTTTGTTATTTTTTCTTATGGCAGTCACAGGGAGTGGCCATCCTGGAGTCGAAGCTGATGTTGGTGCTCAAATTAGTCTCGCCTTGTTTGTCATTAAAATTCCTCAGTTTACAGCCTTTGTTATGTTTTTTGTCTCCCCGTATTGGTGCTTGAAGACTTTTTCCTCCATTTAGTTACCATGATCAGTCCCTTCCTTGGTCGAGGATCACTTAAAAACAAAGAATTTTTTTATCATTCCTCTGTCCATGTGAAAGAGTCTGTAACTTGGGCGTAAAAATTTGGTTTTTCCTTTCCTTTTGTTTTCCACAGTCACATTTTGTTGTCCCTTTTGTTTTTGTCCCAAATAACTGTAGAAACATGATTGTATGTAGCTCAGAGGATCATATATGATACTTATAAAATTTCCAAATTCTCTGTCCTTGAAGAAAGATTCATTTCCAGGCTCAAATGGTGGCTTTCTTACATCCTAGGGTCTAACAGGTGTATTTTTCCTGGTCAAATTTACTTCTCAGCATCCATGGAAACATGGCCCTTTCTAACTGGATGTGGCTTAGTGGGGCACTCTAAAAACTCTAAGGCTCACTTCAACCCAAAACTTGTCCACGTGGAGGAACGACACTCATTTGAAAATTCACCTTTTGGGTTGGCCTTGGAGTTGCGTTGGGGGGACACATAGAGGTTTCCGCTGCTTTTCCCGGACTTAGACAATTTTTTCATGCAACCGTTAAATTTTTTGTGGACCATGGACATGTGGTGGGTTGGTGCTCATTTGAGGATCTACCTCAGGGTTCCACCTTAACAATTGTGACAGGAGACATGTGGAGGCTTCTGCCATCTCTTCTTTATACTTAAAATTTTCAAAGCAATTTTCTAAGGCCTAGGACACATGATGAGCCCACACTTGTTCAACATCTTCACTCTTGGGCACCATCTAGACATGTAGAGGCTTCTGCCAGGTCATCCCATACTTAGAATTTTCAAGCAATTTTCTAAAGGCCTAGGATACGTGAAGGGACCGCGCTTGTTTGGTGACTGACCCCTAAGTTTTATTTTGAAGAAGCGCTAGGAGGAAACTTAGAGGCTTCAACTGACTCTTCCCTTTGCTTGGAATTTTCAACAGCCAAAGAAAAATGTCTCAGACCCTAGACACATGACACCTTCTGCTCAACCTTCAACTTTTTAAACTGACTCTGCCAGACTAAGACACATGTTGAGCCTGTGCTAGTTTGGGGTCTCTACTTTTAGTGACCATCTCAAAATGTGCCATTGAGACACGTGGAGGCTTCCGCTGGCTCCATTTTCACCAAGAATTTTCAAAGTCCAAAATGTGTTTTGCTTGGGCCCGGGGTATGTCGAAGGCTCACATTTTTTTTAGATTTGTGTCTGTGCTTTTCCTTTGCAGCTCCACCAAGGAAACACGTGGATGGATATGATATAAAGTGGAAAAGGGGCAGGATCAATGGTTGTTTTGCATTTCACCTTTTTTTCCACCTTTTTTACTCCAAGACTCTTGGATTTTTCATCATTCTTTGATGAATTTCCTTGTTATCTCTTATTGTAAAGTGACATTTGATGGATTCGGAACTTAATTTGTGAGTCCAAGGATTTGTAGGGTTGATATTTTGAAGTTGGAATTGCTGAGGCACTTGCAACAATAGGAATTACCAGAGGAGATGGATGTGGGGAAGAATTGCAGAGGAAAGAGAGGGAAAAGGGATATAATGATGAAAGTGCATGTGCAAAATATGGAAAAGGTGTTGCCTTGATGGTGAAAAATATTACCTGTCATTTCCAGCTGTGCAGAGTCTACAAAAAATGATTAAAAAGGGGATTTCTTGCATGACAGAATCATAATGATTAAAAGGATTTCCAAAACGTTGTGGCATGGCATCCAAGTCATTATTCGAGGGACCAAGAAGCGTGATTAGTTGACAATTGGTCCACCTGGAAGATTTCAGATCTTAATTTGTTAAATGTTACTTTCTGAAACAAATTGGTAACAAGTAAAGGTCCCTCAAATATTCTTCTCTTTTGGGGGGAAATTGTGTGAGTAAACTATATAAATGCAATGAGAATACTCTTGCAAATGGTTTGAGTTTGAATCTCTAAGAGAGAATTTGAAAATTTTGTCTACGTTAGATATCAAAGCCGAGATAACTTGTTATATTCCCCTGTGTTATATTTTCTATCGTGTCAAGTTGGTTGCATATGTATAGCCATTGATGAGTACTGATATTTTTCTAGAAGCTCTCCCCTGCTGATGAATCTAAACAATTTTGAAATTAATTTGTAGCCAATCTCTAGCAATTTGTGTCTTCTTTGTTTCAGAATGTTTGCAAATAGTTTCTTTCCTTCCTATTGTAATCTTACATTGAATTTTTTGTGAAATCACCATGGATCTCGTCCATACAACAGTTTAATAGTATTTGTAATTTCATTTCAAGAAGATCCTTGATCTTGGATGATATAAACAAATTTAAAATTTATTCACTGTCATTTGTTGATAAAGATTGTCTGTAAGTCTTCAGGTGTACGTTAGGCATGATTTATCAAAAACTTTGGTTTTTAATTAAGTCTTTCAATTCAATTATTCGTGTTGGAGTATCAAATATTATGTGAAAATGTATTGATCTAGGCCTCCATTGAAGAACACCTTCATGTTGAAGGAACGTCTTAATTGTTCTGAATCTTTTTGTTGTTGATTTGTTCACTCTTGTGAATTCCCTTCGAAGATATGTTATAATCAAATATATCCTGCTTCATATCCCACAAAAATTATTCAAAAAACCATGAATCCACCCTGAACTATCCCTATTTTCCCTGTGTATCAACAAAGGAACAAAATCTACTAGAAAAATATGCAGAACAATGAGGATTTCTTAATGTCTTCAGTAACCTTAGCGTTGGGTTGAAAGTATCTCCATCTTTTAGAAGTGACAACTCTTAAGATTTAAATCATGGAGTGTTGACCGAATTTTCCCAAGGTTCTCTTCATAGAATTTGTACAAAATAAGGATATCTCCATCTCCTTCATCCAACAAAGATTACACAAAGGGTCCTCTCACCCTGGTTAAAGAGGCATGGCCTAAAGTAGTGAGGATAGGTAAAATCCTCTTAAATGTTGTATCAATCTCTCCACAAATATGAGTAATAAAGGTCTAGTTAGATCTCATCCCCAGCTACAAAATGACACACACTAATGATCTATCTACTTCTAAGCTCCCTGCCAAATCTGTGTTGCTCCTCGGCTTGAGAAGGAGAAAAAATTTGGATACCAACAAGTACACGCCAACATAATGGGGTGGTTGAAAGAAATAATATAATAGTACTATAAATGGAAAGATATAATCTAAATAATTCAAAGTTATCTTATGGTTATTGGAGACAAGCAGTGGGCACTGCAGCATATTTACTAAAAAGAGCTCAAATAATAAGAAACAACAAAAAGACACCATATGAGCTATGGAGGGGTAGACCTGAAAATTTTAAGCATCTTAGAAATTTTGGAAGCAAATGTTACATCAAGAGAGACGAAGAAAATCTAGGTAAATTTTACTCCAGATGTGATGAAGGAATCTTTTTACGATATACAACAATTAGTTCAACTTATAGATGTTATAATAAGAGCACAAAGAAAATAGTTGTGAGCAAAAATGATATAGTAGATGAATACGGTCCAAGGAAGATGAAAAGTTATCCTAAAGTAACTCCACAAGCTTCAGAAAATAAGAATGAAGAAGAAATTTTAGAAGTTGAGCATGAAGAAGAGAGTAAAGACGAAGAAAGACCAAACAGAAAAAACCCTCTAGGCAAGTCAAAATAGACCATCCTTCAAGCCAAATTATAAGAAACAAAGAAGAAGGTGTTAAAACAAGAAGGAAATTAAGAAAAATTCAAAATACAGAATATATGACTCTTTTATAAAAAATAGAACCAAAAAATGTAACGGATGCAAGTAAAGTTCAGAACTGCATAAAATAAATGAATAAAGAGTTGGGCCAAATATAGAAAAATTAAACCTTGGACCTGGTACATAGGAAAAAATAGGAATTTCATTGGAACCAAGTTGGTCTTTACGAACAAACTGAATGAAGAAGAAGAGGTAACGAGAAATAAAGAAAGGTTTGTTTGTAAAGGTTATGCCCAGGTAGATGGAGTAGACTTTGATGAAATTTTTTCTCCTATTGATAGAATGGAAGCTATTAGATTCTTCTTAGCATATACATCTCATAAAGGATTCAAATTATATAAAATGGATGTCAAATCAGATTTTCTCAATGGGCAGTTGAATGAAGACGTATACATAGAACAACCAAACGGCTTTACTCTCACTAATGATTTACACTATGTGGGTAGGGTGAAAACGCATTATATGGGCTGAAACAAAAACTCATAGCATGGTACAATAGGTTGGATAAATACATTTAACTGAACAAGGATTCGGGAAAGGGGTGGCAGATAGCAATTTATCCATCAATGAAGAAAGAGAGCACATATTGATTGTGGTTGTGTATGTTTATGACATAATCTTTGGAAGCAATAATGAAGGTATATCACATGGTTTCTCCGAGGTAATGAAAAAGGAATTTTACATGTCAATTTTAGGAGATCGTTTATTTTTCTTAGGACCTCAAATTCTTCATAGTAAGGAATGTATAATCATGTCACAAAGAAAGTATGTTAAGCAGATGTTGAAGAGATTTCATATGGATGATTGTAAACCAGTCAGTACTCCTAGGAGTGTTGGTTGTAAATTCAGTAGAGAGGATGATTCACCAAAGCTAGATTAGACTTTATATAGGTCCATGATAGGCAACCTCTTATATTTGACAACATCCAAACCTGACATTATGTAGGCAATTGTCTTGGTAGGATGATTTTAGAAAGACCTAAGAGAAATTTATTTGTTAGCAGTAAAAGGAATATTCAGGTATCTAAGTGGTACATTAGATAATGGGCTTTCGTATCCAAAGTGCGATGAATTTCAGATTAATGATTTCATAGATTCAGATTGGGTAGGAATCTTGGATGATAGAAAAAGAACAACAGGTGGAGCTTTCTTTATTAGTAAGTGTCTTGTCTCATGGATAAGTAAGAAGTAGTATCTTGTATCTCTTTCCACATATGAAGCAGAATATGTGGTAGCATCTATCTATTTCATACAAGTAATGTAGATGAAACAAACCCTTGAAGACTAAAAGGTTGAATGTAAATATGTAATTCCTTTGTATTGTGACAATACCAATGCTATCAGCTTTTCAAAGAGCCCAATGTTGTATTCAAAGACTAAAAATATACCCATAAAGTATCATTTTCTGAGAGAACAAGTCAATGAGAAGAAAATCAAGCTTGAGCATGTATCCACAAAAGATGAGGTGGCTGATATAATGACTAAACCATTTTGTAAAGATGGTTTTGAGTAGGTGAGGCATAAATTGGGGGTAATTCAAACCCCAAAAATTCACTAAATGTCTTAGAAGGATAGTGGGAGTAGCTAATGTTTCAAAATTACTCCTAATGAACTTTTTTCAATCTAGACAGGGGGAATTAGCTTTCCAATTCTAGGAACAAAATAGTGTTCAAGTAAAGACAACAAATGAATCCTGATTTGACAATTTTATCCATCACAAGGAGAGTTACATGTGCTGCATGAAAGAACAGTAGCATAGCCTTTTGAGTCTCTTCACAAAGGAGAACAACAGTTTCCCAAGGGGAGTATCTGCAAGGTATGAGCATACTTCTTTTTGTTGAATTTTCACAATCTAATATATTTGTTGTTCTCATGAATATTTTTCATAGATGTCAAAAGGGGAGAGAGTGTGCTGAAAACTTGTTCTAGGTACGAGAATGTCAACATAATTGTTTTCCATCAAGTTTCAATGTGTTACCATCAATGAAAAAGGGGGAGATTGTTGCACCTTGTTACATTGGATTTTTTTGTCATTTATGTAAATGACATTGGTGGAAAATAGACAGTGAAATAACATGCATATCATATGGAATTCATTGGTGCTCAATGGTTTAGGATGGTATCAAGTAGATTCAGGCATGTCATAGTGTCACAAGGTGATTTCAAGGTTCTTCAACAAGATAAGAGTGGTTTTATAGGGAATGAAATGGTTACAAAATCATAGGAGTATCTTTTTTAAGGTTTCTAAAGTGTAGTTGAGAAATTTCAAGGCTTAGTTCATGTTATGGAGTAAAAAAAATCATATTGCATAGAGAAGTGATCTTGAGAGCTGGTTGTGTTCTATAAGCCAAATGAGATTGGTTAGAGCTTAAAAAGAAAACCTTGGGCTAAACACAACATGGAAGGTGTAGATGGGTGTCGTTTAACACTCTATTTCAAATTTTATTAGATTTTGTAATGGGATTTTTGATTATTTATTGATTTACAAAAACATACCTTTTAAGAAGTTCATCTTGAGTTGACTAGCTTTGTAGCAGTCATGGAAAAATATAGTGTATCCTTCAGATAAGTCATATAAGTAATTTTTTAATAGGACTCCAAGCATGAATTAGTTCAAAAATATTTTGGCCATTTGGATGTGTTTGAAGAAAGTTATTAGAATTTTACCGATAGCCTTTTTCTACTTCATGGCATGTGTTCTGAGCCTACAAAGATCAAGTTGAGTTGTTTTGCATGCTAAGATTTTTTTTGAGTGATAACTACTTAAAGTAATATAAAAACACCTCTTCAGTCTTACATGAGATCCAAAACATATTTCAAGGTGAGTCTCTAAAGAAAATATTTCAGTAGTCATGAATTACCAAGCTTTTCATCTCAAACTCATTTAGAAAATTCTTACACAAAGCCAAATAGTAGTCAAATGCTGAATTCAAAATATCCAACCTTCTTTAAAAATCTAACTCAAGATGTTTGATTAATTGGAGTTATCAATTAGTGAATCTCATTAGTAAACTATTTCCCCTAGGCTGCTATGTACTCTTGGAGTCTTATATTTCTCACACTTAGGCATGTAACTGAGTTGTCTTTAAAATAAAAGGATGCAAGGTTTATCATAAATAAGTGTGCTATTCAAATGAAAGTGTAATTACAATCAGTTATGGTTACCAAAATATTGTGTAAGATAATAAAATAAAATCTAATATTATTAATAATGAGTTTCTAGAACTCATATTAATAATATAGTTGTAATAGTTTTATTATTGGTGAGTTGTGAGAATAACTCACGTAACTATTTTAGTGTGAGAGATATCTTAGGGATAATTTTGAGAGATTGTAAATATTCGAGAGAGATATGTGGTTTCTTGAGGATTGATGTTGACTCTTTGTATTAAGGAGAACACCCTTCTGTATAATGTAAACTGCATCTATCTAAATGTATCTTGAATGATTTCTAAATTCAATACAATTATATTTTGCAGTGTTCAACAGTGGTATCACAGAAGGATCATGTTCTGTATAGTTTGATTGTTGAATTAGGGGCATTTGGAATTCTTTATTTCCCTGCTAATGGTAAAAATTTTATATGAGAAGTAATTTTGCAAAGAGTATTTCAGATAGCTATTATTCCATTTATGTTTGTTCGTGATTACATTTTTCTATTGTTGGTTTTTTTCTTTCCGGGTTGCTGCCATATATTCTTTAGGAGATTTATGGATCTATGCATAGACACATCATGACATCTTGTGGATTCACTTCAAATGATCTTGTCATTTAGTCTTCCATTTACATGGTATGTCGCAGTTCAACTCTTATATATAATCATTTTGCATTGTGTTATATAATACATGTTGGGATCACGATTGTCGTTAGACGAAAACCCATGAGTGTTAGTCTCTGATACAATCCCTAGAGTTAATGAATACATGCAAGGTGGTTATTACATGTCACGAATCCCATGGGGAGCACTGAAAACTAGCAAACAAACCCCTCCTTAGCATTACCCAAGCGGATTCGAACCCGTGACTCCTCGCTCTGATACCATTTGTTGGCATCACGATTTTTGTTAGACTAAAATCCATGATTTTTAGTCTCTGATACAATCCCTAGAGTTAATGAATACATAGGAGGAAGTTAGTCCATGTCACAGATCTCAGAGCGCTGAAAACTAGGCAACAATACATTTGAGCACGATAGTATTTGTATTTTATAAGCATTATCTCATGTATTCACCCAATGTACCTGCACGAAGAACATATACATTGCGATCTATTGTTCAACATAGACTAAAGTCTTGCAAGGAGAAGTGAATAGAAATCACAAATAATTGAGTCCAAATTTGGTAGAAACGTGCAGACCGTAACGTTTTGGAGTTCAGTCATTAAAAATAACTCCAAATTCACGTACAACTCAGTCATGAACAGATTTTTGGTTAAGTGATGAAATAAAATTTGGTTGGTACTATTTTGAAGCTCTTAGAACAAGCTCTCTGATGCATAAAAACAATTTGAAAAATGGATTTCTGCATCTCAAGTTATCAATGAAACATCGATTTCATATCATGTGCTTCGATATTGACAGTTTTCATTTTTAAAAAGTTGTTTTAGGTGTGAATTCATGGTATTTGATAAAGTAATTTTATTTTAAAAGGTATATAGTTTCCTTCAATTGTGTCTTATAGGTTTTATGATATTATTCATAAATAATAATTAAATTTGTTAAGAAAAGTAATTTGCATATTATTTTTTAATCGTCTTATCATTTGTTAAGGGTTTTATAGGATTTAGTATCAGTAAGTCATGTTTTATGTTTGTAATTGAGATTTTTTAATCTCACTATAATAAAAAAAAAATGTATTGTCAAAGTAAAGACTATATTTGTGGTTTATCAATTGTTCAAAAAGAGTCATTGTCCTCGTATTAAAAAGTTTAGTCATTTTGAAGTTCCCATGTTTAGTGTCAAATTTTCATATTCATTGCTAAATGTATTTTCATTTTCAAAGTTTTCCATCATTTTCAAAATGTCAAAACAGTCTCATTGTTTAAGTTAGTGTCATCATTATAATTTATGAGTCATTGTCAAAATTATGTATTTGTCGATGTTTGCTAAAAGTGTCATTTAAGTGATTATTAGGTTAATCATATTAAAAAACTTTACCTCACAGATGCATTTTTGGTGTAACCCAACGTCTGATTTGTAAATGAACTTCAAAATTACATCTTGATGAGTTAAGAAATGACATTTCAGGGAGGAAGGAGGTCAATCAACGACCTCTCGTTAGCCGCAAGAGATGTGGCCGCACAATGGTGTTGTGGCATTTCATTTTCAGTTGTGTGTTTACTTTATACATATAAGAACAGATGGATCATACACGTTCAACTATTGTAATAAGTGAGCTCCTACATGAGTGATATTTCCGACATTTTCCCTTGATGTCAAAACATTGCAGAAAAATTGTAGCACCAATGTAAGTTGGTTCATGGATCTTGAAAATGTTTTTTGGAGATCTAGAAAACCACATGAGGTGGACAGTTGATGGTTCCTGTCATGTCAAGGTTTGTGGTAAACCTATTTAAAACCATGGAAGAAGAGATCCTTTCTTTTGATCAAGGTCATGAGCCAAGTTGGGCATGCCACATGGGTGAGCATGCTGCAAAAGGAAGTGTGATTTTTTTTCTCCCATGTCAACATTAGGGGAGTGTATATTGGGAATTAATAATGGTAACAATAGGAGAGTGAATGTTACCAAAATAGTGTGTAACATTATTAAATAAAATGTAATATTATTAATAATGAGTTTATAGAACTCATATTAATAATATAGTTGTAATAGTTTTATTATTGGTGAGTTGTGAGAATAACTCACGTAACTATTTTAGTGTGAGAGATATCTTAGGGATAATTTTGAGAGATTGTAAATATTCGAGAGAGATATGTGGTTTCTTGAGGATTGATGTTGACTCTTTGTATTAAGGAGAACACCCTTCTGTATAATGTAAACTGCATCTATCTAAATGTATCTTGAATGATTTCTAAATTCAATACAATTATATTTTGCAGTGTTCAACAGTGGTATCACAGAAGGATCATGTTCTGTATAGTTTGATTGTTGAATTAGGGGCATTTGGAATTCTTTATTTCCCTGCTAATGGTAAAAATTTTATATGAGAAGTAATTTTGCAAAGAGTATTTCAGATAGCTATTATTCCATTTATGTTTGTTCGTGATTACATTTTTCTATTGTTGGTTTTTTTCTTTCCGGGTTGCTGCCATATATTCTTTAGGAGATTTATGGATCTATGCATAGACACATCATGACATCTTGTGGATTCACTTCAAATGATCTTGTCATTTAGTCTTCCATTTACATGGTATGTCGCAGTTCAACTCTTATATATAATCATTTTGCATTGTGTTATATAATACATGTTGGGATCACGATTGTCGTTAGACGAAAACCCATGAGTGTTAGTCTCTGATACAATCCCTAGAGTTAATGAATACATGTGAGGTGCTGAAAACTAGAAAACAAACCCCTCCTAGTACATGTCACGAATCCCATGGGGAGTGCTGAAAACTAGCAAACAAACCCCTCCTTAGCATTACCCAAGCGGATTCGAACCCGTGACTCCTCGCTCTGATACCATTTGTTGGCATCACGATTGTTGTTAGACTAAAATCCATGATTTTTAGTCTCTGATACAATCCCTAGAGTTAATGAATACATAGGAGGAAGTTAGTCCATGTCACAGATCTCAGAGCGCTGAAAACTAGGCAACAATACATTTGAGCACGATAGTATTTGTATTTTATAAGCATTATCTCATGTATTCACCCAATGTACCTGCACGAAGAACATATACATTGCGATCTATTGTTCAACATAGACTAAAGTCTTGCAAGGAGAAGTGAATAGAAATCACAAATAATTGAGTCCAAATTTGGTAGAAACGTGCAGACCGTAACCTTTTGGATTTCAACCATGAAGAAGAACTCCAAATTCAACTAAGTCATACAACTAAGTCATGACCATATTTTTGGTTAAGTGATGAAATAAAATCTGGTTGGTACTATTTTGAAGCTCTTAGAACAAGCTCTCTGATGCATCAAATAGTTTAAAAAATGGAGTTTTGCATCTCAAGTTATCAATGAAACATCGATTTCATATCATGTGCTTCGATATTGACAGTTTTCATTTTTAAAAAGTTGTTTTAGGTGTGAATTCATGGTATTTGATAAAGTAATTTTATTTTAAAAGGTATATAGTTTCCTTCAATTGTGTCTTATAGGTTTTATGATATTATTCATAAATAATAATTAAATTTGTTAAGAAAAGTAATTTGCATATTATTTTTTAATCGTCTTATCATTTGTTAATGGTTTATAGGGCTTTAGTATCAGTAAGTCATGTTTTATGTTTGTAATTGAGATTTTTTAATCTCACTATAATAAAAAAAAAATGTATTGTCAAAGTAAAGACTATATTTGTGGTTTATCAATTGTTCAAAAAGAGTCATTGTCCTCATATTAAAAATTTTAGTCATTCTAAAGTTTCCATGTTTAGTGTCAAATTTTCATATTCATTGCTAAACATATTTTCATTTTCAAAGTTTTCCATCATTTTCAAAATGTCAAAACAGTCTCATTGTTTAAGTTAGTGTCATCATTATAATTTATGAGTCATTGTCAAAATTATGTATTTGTCGATGTTTGCTAAAAGTGTCATTTAAGTGATTATTAGGTTAATCATATTAAAAAACTTTACCTCACAGATGCATTTTTGGTGTAACCCAACGTCTGATTTGTAAATGAACTTCAAAATTACATCTTGATGAGTTAAGAAATGACATTTCAGGGAGGAAGGAGGTCAATCAACAACCTCTCGTCAGCCGCAAGAGACATGACCACACAATGGTGTTGTGGCATTTCATTTTCAGTTGTGTGTTTACTTTATACATATAAGAACAGATGGATCATACACGTTCAACTATTGTAATAAGTGAGCTCCTACATGAGTGATATTTCCGACATTTTCCCTTGATGTCAAAACATTGCAGAAAAATGACAGCACCAATGTAAGTCAGTTCATGGATCTTGAAAAGGTTTGTTGGAGATCTAGAAAACCCTTACTAAGGTATAATCTTTTACCCTTTTTGGTGATCATGGTTAACATGTTTTGGTTGGTTTTGATTTTCATGGTACTAAGGTTTTAGACCTTAAAAGGGTCAAATGCAAATGATTTTCATTTAGATAACAATGATGTGGGCTGGCCCCCTCTCCACGATGACTCGCCCCTTCACACTTTACAGTGGCAATTTTTCTTAAATACATTGGCCACTATGGTTAGCTATGACTGTTGATTCTGGCACTTGGATTCTTATGAACTATCAATCTTGCTTTTCGTTTAGGGTTTCACTTGGATTTTAATACAGTTGTATTCAAGTGACCATGACGATTTACATTGAACGTGAAGATCTATTATCATCCTTTGATCTTTGTACCTGTTGAATTCAGACCGTTTGATCACTAAATCCAGGTGAGTTACGTTAAGCCAAGCTCAGGTGGGTGAGTTAAAACAACTCAATCTCCATCATTTTGGTCATTTCACATCTGGTTTTCTCACAGAGAGTGGCAAAGTTCTAGAATCGTTTGTTTATACCACCATTTTTGAGTTGTTGAAGCTCATCTTTTGTTTTGTTTGGTCTCTGTGAGTTGGAAACCTGGTTGGTCTTGCTTGAAAGTTTGGAAGTGTTCAAATATTCATTTTTTCTGAGTTCTTGTATGAGCTCTTTGGAGGATTCTGTCATTTTGAGTTCGAGCTTTCTATGGTCATTTGTGCCTTGGTTTCGAGCTCAAATTTTGACTGTGGATGTGTTTTCTGAGTTCGTAGAACTCAATGATGTTTGTGAACACCATTATTGTCCCTTTTAAGCTCTGTAAATCAGCTTTACACAATATTTAATTGATTTTAACCAGTTTCATTTCCTTTGAGCTCGGGTTTCTTCCAAAATATCTTTGTCTTCTTTCTTGGCTAATATCTTTGACTTCTTTGAGCTTGATTAATTCCTTCTGAGCGAAGTCTGAGCTTGGATTTTATGTGAAAAGGATTCTCTGAGAGGTTTCTTTGTCTTAAAATTTCCAAGTGGTCTACTGGCCGCCATCGTTGAAGTATTTCGAGCTTGGAAATGTGCAACTAGTATCACATTTCGATAAGAGGATGGTAAGTTTCAATCTCTTAAGAACCACTGTTACTTTATCTTCACTAGTTTGACTTCAAAATATGGATAGTCATTTTTCTTTGCACTTTTCATGATTTCTTGTGGCTCGGCCTTGGTCATTTTGAGTTAAAACCCATTCTGAGCTTGATCTAATTTTTCTAAACTTGATTTTACAGGTGAAACCCTGTCAAAATTTTCCTAGAATCTTCTTTTCATTTTGTTTCGGTTGTAACCCTTTCTTTCTAGTTAACTTCAACTGCTTGAAATATGATTCTTTTTCTTTAGTTGCAAACTGAAAAGTATAATTCTATTTTCTAGTCTATTTTCTGTACTGTAACTTCTTCTGGATTTTTAGAAAATATTGAATTTGAGTTACATTAATCCTTCTTTCTAGCATGTATTTATGACTTGTCTATTTCTTCTTGGCTGCAACCTATACTTGCACACTCAAGAAAATAGTTAGAAAAATACTTATGATTTTTGGCCTCTCTTGTGTCCATGTTTCTTCTTTTCTTTTTTCTTTCTTCTTTCTGAGTGAGTATAACATGTATGCAGTTTGATTTTCAAGTAAATTTTATCTCCTATTTTTAAGATATTCATATGCACAAATTAGGATAGTATAGGAATATGAATTGGTCCCTAAGCTCGTAACTGTAAATTTTCTCTTTTCTTCTTTTCAAATACAATGACTTGTACAACAAATATGAGGAAGGAACAAAAGATAGAGTGGAGATGGTTCTAACAATGAATAAAACCCCCGAGGAAATGATGGGTTCACTCATACTCATTTACTTTCTTTTTCATGCATGTGTACCTCTTATTTCAGTAATTGTACTTTACTTTCCAATTACATCCCATGTCTTGTATGGGAAGATTTGAAATTCCTTATGAATAAAACATTGAATTCTGAAAATGAGTTGTGTATTTTTGTCTGCATTTCAGATTTTTGTCTGGATTGTATGATGAACTAAACAACTTAGTGATATAATTGAATTTCTTAATAATGAAGGAAAGAACATTAATGATAACCTATAACATCCAGCAATGAACTCTGATTTTTGCAATCTACACTTATGTTTGTTGTCCCAAAACTCAACATTTCACCTATTCTACAATTTGGTGTCTTCATTAAGACAACACAACTGTACTTTGGGGCATTGTGTTCTATGTTTGAAGATAGTATGAAACTGTAGACTATGTGATTTGTTACATTTCATAACAGCACACACAGTTACAGATTTCACGTAATCATTAACTAATTCAGAAGTAACAATAATATAAAAACTCCCTTAGCTTAGGTATACTTCACCAATGCCTTCCATCAAAATGGAGTTTCGAGTTGCCCATTTTTGCACAGTGCAAAAATTGTCAACAGATTTTTTGGTTCGATTCAATGTTAATAGAAGGAAGTTTGAAATTTAGCAAATATATATGAAACTTGAAAAAGGAAGATAAACTATATTTAAGATGAATGAGAATCGAAACTAAAGGCTTTAGAATGAAAAACAAAGAAAGTGTATGTATGAACTGGTATTTTGGTTTGTAGAATGATGGTAATCTAATACACAAAGATAATAAAGATGTGATATAAAGAGGATTGTTTGAATGGAGATATATGTAAAAATCCAAGAGCTAAAAGCTTAAACACATATAATTTTGAACACAAAGATAAAAATCTTAACCTCAGTGAAAGATAGAGAACAGTGGACATATATTGTTTTGCAAGAAATATGAGTCAATGTGTGCAAAGGTGAAGAATGCAACTAAGACAATTTTCTATCTAAAGATGTAAAATCTCTCATGGATGATATAATTTAATTGTTAATGATATGAATCAAAGTGATGTACAAGACAAAAATAGATACGAATCATTGACACCAAAGACGCAGGGATTGTCAAAATAGAGCATTAAAATAAGAAAATATTCTTGTATCATTGTGATAAATGTAAAAAAAAGAAGATTGGTGAAAGAAGTATAATAGTGACCTACTGATATCTGATAATTTGTAGGTGTTGAGAACTAATCAAGACTTCATACTAGTTTTTAAAGGGAGATAGATATTTGAATCAGATAACAAGGTGAAAGTGAATAGAGAAATGAATGAAATCTAGTAAAATAGATGAAGGGGAAGAAAAATTGTAAAATGAAAGGTTTCTAACTAGGGTCATTATCAGATGAACTTTTCATGAAATCGAGGGTGTGACCAGTTCCTCTTGAAATTACTGATTTATAGTTCAATCTAATTAGATTGGTACTTTCTAGTAAGTTATAGCTTGTAATTTGTTTAAGTTGGTGCTTCATTAGTTTATTTTTAACTTAAAATTTTGTAGCCAAAAAATTTATAGTGATTTTTAGTGGGTTTTCTCCCTAATTGGGTTTCCCACATAAATTGCTTGTCTTTTGTGTGCATGTGTGAGTTAACTTTCTCTGTTAATTTGTTTTGCTTACTAAGTGATTGATTCTTTCAATCGAAAATTTTAATTGAAAACTAATGTATCCCCCTCTCAGTGTTCTAACTTCTAACCTATTTTACATATATTTATATAAGATAGGTATACTAGTAGTAGCTACAGGGATTTCATTATAGATAAAATGATACCAAAAATAAAGTCAAGAAACTAAGGTGGATATTGATTTCATACATAAATGACCTCGATGAGAACCTATCAATTTGGTGACTTAAGACTCGTGTTATTAATAATAAGGATCCCTACCCATGTATTTCATTAGTGTTCATCGTCGTGATCATTAATATTTTCTTCGTTGTTACCTTCATCATCATACTTGTCGAACCTTATTTTTCATTTTTTATCATCCTCATAATCATCATTGTCATCATCCTTGTCATCATTATCATCACCATTTCCAAAACCATCATTGTCATTGGAATCATCACTAATAGTAATCTTACTACTAATATCGATATTATTATTACAATTTATAAGAAATAAAAATATTATATTTCTACTATTTATTAATATTAATGTAGTTATTATTATTAAAAATAAATTTATTTTAATAATTTCAATAGTAGTATTAGTAATATCGTGTTTATTGTCATCTTAACCATAGTCATAATCTTTGGTGTTGTTTTCATTTTCATCATTATTGTGACAACTATCGCTACCACAACCATCATGGTTGCCATCACCGTCATCATCACTATTATCAATATTAATTTTACTCTTATGGCAAATCATCATCTTCATGACGATTATCATTTTCATCTTCATCCACACCATGACCATCTTTGTTATCATCATCAGTGTCACGATCATTATCATCATCATGATCTTCACTATCATCATCATCTATATCATTATTGTGATCATCATTGCTATGTTTTTCATCATCATCACATTCATCAGTACTCACCAAAATTGATATGATCATCATCATCATTGTCATTATCAAGATGATGATGATTGCATCGTCGTGATCATCATATATATAATTTCATTGTTATGTTTATATATCCTTTCTTGTTGTGAACACAAATACCTCTTGCCCTTATTAGATTTATAATCCCGTGATAATGTTGTTACATTTTTATTTCTCGCTGATGTTATTAATATTTGTTACATATGTATCCTTTCTCTAGCATAATATGGTATGGTATAAAAAGTATGTAAAATGAATTTCGTTGAGCTTTTAACTATATAAATTAAAATATAGATTACATGTAATGATGACTTTTTTCATTCATCCTCTCCTGTAACTTTTGTTTTCTTTTGGTTTATTTGAATGAAAAAATGTATTCTTCAAATTTTATTCTCTATTTTTGTATTGAGCAAAGCTTCACATTCTATTTAGTTAAGGTATTAATTTGACATCAAAAAGAACTCAGAACTTATTTCAGTGAATTTTGATTTTATATTTTCTTTTAAAATAATGAATAAATATAATGTGAAGGATTAACTATATATCTAAAAATGTAAGTTTATTCTTGAAATGGTAAATGCATCCAAATGTTCATCTAAATAAAATAAATACTTTGGTAGTATTTTTCACGTAGAGTTATATACCAAACATTATATGAAATTGCAAATAAACTTCTGTCTTCAATGAAATATATAGGGAAATTAATAAATTACTTAATAAGATTTATATCTTACACTATAAAGACATTCCATTTGATTCTTATGTTGGATATATGTCATAAATATGTTAAAATATGAGAGAGAATTAAGAGAAACTCAAAGGCACACTAAGATATGTGTGTAACTGTCATTTTATTATGCTGGAAGAAGTTATATTCTAGTTGGTGTAGTTTACAATCTAACATTATGTACGTAACTATTTTTCCATCAAATGTTAAGTAATATATCTTAGTGCCCCCTTTTAATGACTAAACTGGAGACATGTTTGTCTTGAAATTTTACAAATATAATAAATAGATGAATTCTAGTCATAAATTTTATAGGCTGCTCCTTAGATATTACTTTGAAATCTGTAGTAGTCCTTAGATGTTTTTGTGTGGGGTAATGTAGGATCTTTAGTGTATATAGGAGCACAAAAGTATAGGTAATAAAAAAATAATGAGTCGGTTGTGTGGACATAAGCTATAATAGGATTCCCACAAATTATTTGTAGAATGATTCATTCACTACTGATAAATCATCATTAGCTAATACTGTCAACCCAACCTTCATAATTATGAAATAAGAATCTTGGAGATGCTGATAAAAGAGCATGTACCAGGATCGCGGATCTTTCTTGATTCTCTATAGTGACTGCATAAATTTACAACCTAAATGAGCATGTTCAGATAATTGAAAATATTTAAAAAGCACCATGTTGACCTCCTTGTCCAAATCTCTAGAGAGAAGCAATTGAAATGTGACAATTAAACCAAGTCTATATTAAATTATAAGGCTTTAGTTAATTAGTAATTGACTACACATTACTTAATACTCGATTGTAACCATCACCTGTGTTGTAACTTCCTTCTACATAATAAAATGACAAACACAAAATCTCAAAAGTGTGTAATTGATATTTTTCTTAACTCTTATTTTCTCACATATTCCAGCATTAGTATCAGAATTAGATGCAGGGAGGTTTTTGAGAGAAGGATAAACAGACTATAAAATTGTGAGTTTTATAAAACCACGAGTTTTATCCATATGAATTATTATTAGGGCATGGATTTTTAAGGAAATTTAAGGAAATCAAAAGACCATAGAAGAAATTGTAGTCATAGTTGAAATCCAACACTCAAGGTACAAAGTTTTTTGTGGAGACATAATCATAGAAAATAGTCCTGAATGTACTCAATTCAAATATTTGGGGTTTGTTTGGAGAAAAATATAGGGAAATTGATAAATTACATAATAAGAATTATCTCATACACTGAAAATAATTTTCATTTGATTCTCATGTTAGATATATATCATAAATATGTTAAAATATGAGAGAGAATTAAGAAAAAATCGAAGGCACGCTAAGATATGTGTGTAACTGTCATTTTATTATGATGTAAGAAGTAATATTGTGGTTGATGCAGTTTTAGACCTTCATTATGTACGTAAATAACTATCCATAAAATTTTAAGTAATATATGTTAGTTCACCCTTATAATGACTAAATACGAGACATGTTTGTCCTGAAATTTTACAAATACAATAAAACCAATAACTTTAGTCATATATTCTATAGGCTACTCCTTAGATATTAATTTTAAATCTGCAGTAGTCCCTGCATGTTTTTCTCTTATCCACTGTAGGAGATATGGTGTATATAGGAGCACAAAAATATAGCTAATAGGAAAACAATGAGTCAGTTGTGTTGGCATAAGCTATAACAGGTTGCCCACTAATTGTTCGTAGAATTATTCATTTACTGGTGATGAATCAAAATTAGCTAATACTTTCAGCCCAACCTCCATAATTATGAAATAAGAAGCTTGGAGATGTTGATAAAAGATCATGTACCAGGATCGTGGAGCTTTCTTAATTCTCTACAAGGAATGCATAAATTTGTAACCCAAATGAGCATGTTTATATACTTGAAAATATTTAGGAAACACCATGTAGACCTCCTTGTCCATATCTATGGAGAGAAGCAACTAAAATGTGATATTTAAACCATGTTTATATTAAAATATAAGAATTTATTTAATTAGTAATTGATTACACATTAATTAATATTTGGTTGTAACCATCAACCATGTTGTAACCTTCTTCTACATCATAAAATGACGGACACCCAATCTCATAAGTTTGCAATCCATCTTCTTATTTACTCTTCCTTGTTAACATATTCCAACAGTAGGATTAGAGCAAGATGTTGGGAGGTTTCTAAGAGTAGGACAAATGAAGAATGTAAAATCAAAAGTTTCATAAAGCCACGATTTTTATTCATATGAATTATTATTAGGGCATGGAGTTTGAAGGACATCAAAGGAAATTAAAAGAACATTAAATCCATTGTAATCATAGTTGAAATCCAACATTTAAGGGAAAAAATTGTTTGTGGAGATGTAGTCATCGCAAACAATCCTAAAAGTACCCAATATAAATATTTTGAGTTATATATTTATCTGTGGAGGTCGAAAATAGTCACTATTATATCAGGGGAAAATTTAACTCACATTCGACATCATTAAAGAAATTTTAGATGGCTTTGAAGGAACAACCGATGAAGTAATCATTTGTGCCATGAAAAATAATTGTCAGGATAAACAACAGTCAAATTCATTAAAATATTCTAAGGTATAAAGGATAGTTGTGACTCTTTGTGGAGGAAATACAATACATATTCGATTGAATTAATATCAAATTGACAAAACAACAAAATTCTTTATATTGTTTGTTTTATCTGCTAGGGCACAAAACAATGCAATCATCACAAAAATTCACACAATCTAGGTAACCAATACGCATAATATCAGAATCTATAAGTGAACGGATTGATGCATATTATCAAATGCTATAATTGAATGAATTTTTAATAATTATTTTGATTTTAGAAATGATGGCTCATTATGTGCAACCAAAATGTTTCCTTTCCTGATATGAAATGCCAAGTTTATATTCCAACATGCAAGAAAAGGAAACGATGGTTGCTCTCAAAAGGTAGTAGGTAGTAGACCATCATGGTGGTAGGATATCATGATAAATGGGAAAAACCCTATTCTGATGAAACCTTTACAACTCTTTCCTTTAATCTACTCACATAATCCATCTGCACAAATACTAGCTAGAATCAGTTCGCGAGAGGCATTTGTTTATGCAGTTCAGGTGCATACTCTTGTTAATATGCATAATAGATATCGATCTATATTAAAGTGGTTATACTTACTCATCCTATACGACTCAGTTGCAACTAAGATTTACTTTTATAAGTGTACAAACAAAAAAATGGTGAGAGATGTAATGGACACATTTTACACACACAAATACAACACTAGAAATACCAGAATCTTATGCCCCCCTCAAGTACCCCTTATACCTCCATATACTCTTATGCCTCCCTCATAAGAACAACAAGAAGAAATGTAGGCATTCCTCAAACAAGGTGGGGAACCCAACTCAAACTCTCTCCACAAAATGGTAAACACTTATGCCTCCCTACATGAAAACATCCCATAGTCTTCTCCTACTCCAAAACTTAGGCAATCTACCCACATCCAACAAGCATTCCAAGCAAAACCAGCAAATGGAAAACAACACTCAACACAACATATAGGCGTCATTCACACATACTAAAAGACATAATTTAAACAAGGTGAAGCTCCTACCTCTCCATACTATATCTTTTTCCAAGAATGAAACTCCAATCTCCTCCGAAAAACAATCAAGCATCCCCAAAGCTCCACCAATCCACAAGCTTTCTCAAAAATCCTTTAACTCTCCAAAAATTCAAGAGGCCAAAAAAGATCCAGTAACCCCCAAACAAGATATATGACTTCAATAAATAGAAAAAGGAGAGAGGAGGATGATGTGGCTCCAAGTAGGATGCCACCTCATTTCCTCTCCACTCCACATCACTTAGTCAACCTCATATTCTAATGCACAATTAATAAGTGGTTGAAGGAATGACAAGAAACTTACACAATCCATCTAAGCCCACACCCTCAAAGGATAAAATTAAATATTTGAAAGAAAGTGCAATAAACATTTCACCTTTTTATCTTCCCAAAACACCTAATAGGGCCTAATTTTTAACCCCAAATGCATAGGTAGGGTTGGTATAGATTGTCAGCCATTTAAGATGTATGGGATGAGACCTTCATTTTTGAACTGTCCCACAAGCTTCCAAATTTGGCTTCTAAGGTGAAATTCGAGTTTCCCATGAAGTGTAGAGTGTACAACAGTCAAGACTAAATAATTCAACACACAACACAAAATCCAAGAGTAACTCAAATCTAATAAATGAACTCCTTTTCGGTCACATCTTTAGAATAGTTTAGGACAAATTTAAATTAGCTTAATTAAGGAACTACAACCAAAGATATAATCAATAAGGGATTAACATATATCCAAAAATCTAAATAATAAAACAAGTTGATTTCATTACTAAAATAAAAAAACATACTAACATTATTAAAAAGGGAAATTAAAACAAAACACATGACCCCTTGGTCAAAATTTTCCCTTAAACAAATAATTCTAACACACACACACACACACACGATAACATGTTGTCATGGTGACCCTAGTTGAATTCTCCTCGAATTCCAATGTGGTTGGTCTCTAATCCCCCCGATGTTGTTGTGAATATAATATACCTACAAAATAGAGAATACCTCCTTCGGCCTCATGGCCGCATTAAAACATCCATGCCAAAATATGCAATATAAATCTAAAATCAACTATATGCGAATTAATATCATCTATGCAAATACAATGTCACTTACAATTTCTAGGACATTTCTATTCCACATTTCATCCATGTCAAAACGATCACAACATTAATCCAATTATTATAGGTCCACTCAATATGAGTAAACATATCACATGTCAGAAATATAGATAAATAAGCATGTCAACATTATATCAATATCAACATCAAATGTCTATAATGGTCCATATGCATCATGGAGCCAAGTCCATGCATAGGGAAAATGAAATATCGTAAGAGGTCGGTCGTTTGGGAGATATGGATTGAGGAACCAAGATCACACATGAGATTAGTTTTTTTGTATGAATATTTTAAATGTAACCTTGTTAATTCAGCTAGAGGACGTGAAGTCGGAGTTCGAGCTATGGCATTGGTGAAGTATCAAAGAATTAAGAAGGTTTGAGCCACATCTGAAAGAGAAGGCAAAGATTAGAAACTCGACTCATATTAGTGACTCGTCCATTTAGGACATCATGTAGCGAACTGAGTTTGGGACGAGTTCTCCAAGAGCCAAGGTATATTCAGTTTGCACCATCAAATGAGGCAGGATATCAACTACAAATCAACGGATGGGCTCTGACAGAAGATAGATCAGTATCTTGGTGGGATAATTTCAAGGTAAAAACAAAGTGGGGTTTTGGTGATGGAAGACCAATCCAAAGGTTTCCGCACAGGGGGGTCATGAGGCTTGTTTTTCCCAAAACGTGGAAATTTAGGAGAGAATTTGGATGCAGGGATGTCGACATGGAAACCCAACAAAATATTTCTGATCAGAGGATTATTCTGAGTGTATTTACGATTCACCAGGTGAATCATCTAGGGATTTAAAGTATGTTTGAATGATTGAGCATTTTCACACAAGATGAGAATTCATTCGCCAAGCTATGCGGAAGGTTTTTTATGAGACCGAATGAACATGACGAACAAAAATAAAACAATGCATTAAGTTCCTAATCAACTCACCATCTCAACGGTCAAGTTCATAGGGAAAGGATGAGTTCGTCGATTCATGCAACGTAAAGACCTCGACGCAAGTGATTTGAGGCAGATGCTAAGCGAAATCATGCTAGGAGTTGGAGTTGAGAGGATATATCATTGGAAGAGTCGATCGAAGTGAGTTACTCAGTGAGGAGTATTTTTGGGGAACATGGAGGATCTCGAATGAGGATGACGAATGAAGACTCAATTTTAAGAAATAAATCTTGATGTTAGAGTGTATGCACGATGAGCTGGCAAGGGAGAGGAGCTCGATGCAGTGATTAAAGGAGCTGGTTGCATGGTGGAACATGAAGATAAGCCGCTACATTTTATCCACGAGGAACTTGATGACCAAGTTGGTGAGTTAGCTTGTCCATCCAACCATTGAGTTGCGATGTTTTTGACGTATTCTCATGGACACCCCCATTTCCAATGCAAACCACTATTTGGGGGGATCCCACTATTAATTATTAAATTAATATTTTTAATATAAATTTTATTAAATTAATATTTTTATTAAAATATTTTAGTAATGATAGTTTTTTGTTATTATTGAAATATTTTATTTAAATATTCCTTTAATTGAATAAGAGGATTAAGTCAAACTGGTCATTAATGACACATGATGGAGGGTTAAGTGGTTTAACTAATTTTTTAATAATTGTTGACCATCAACTACCGTAATTTTAGGAAGAAATTTATGACTTCTCTTTTTCTCTTTCACAGAATTCTTCTATACATGTTAATTGGAGGCTCATTGCAAGGGGTTACATAATTTTTACAGAAATTAGACATGTGACACAAGTTTGAAAAGTTAGACATTTTAGACAAGTGTATATTTTTCCAGAATCCTTTCTCTTCTGCAAGTTAGCTTTGTGGATTGGGGAGCTTTTAAGCCTACTTTCGCAGACTTTAATGACAACCATTGCCACTTTGGAATGTAATGATGAATTGTGCATGTTGTTGAAGTAATAAGAGTGTATTTTTGTATTTCCTTTAGTCCTTTTCATCATTCAACATAATTTTTTGTTCCTTTCTCATGCTTATAGATACATTGTGCAAGTTTAAGTTTCTGTTGCAGATTCTTGGAGTTTTGTGCTTATCAAGTGGTGGAGTTCTGCATGTAGTTGAGTTGTGGTGCTTGTTCACCTATCTCAGTTTCATTCTTCTTCACTGGAAGACCGAAAGAATTTTTGTCTAGCTGAGTTTAACAAAGGGGACACACGCTTCCTAGTTTGTTGTATTTTGTTTACCCTTTATAATTTTCTGTAGGTGAATTTGGATTGTGGTGCACAACACCCTTGCCAAAACAACCTTTCCAAAATTCTAGCAATACCCTTTATTTGGTTCATCACCATCCCTATTGTAGTTTTATTTCATATAAATCTATTACCCTAAATCCCATGAAAATGTTATTATAGGTCTAAACAACAATTTTATTGTACTAGGGGTAGTATAACACTTACTTTAGGAAGAGGAAGTCGACCTTCTCCAGAGGTTCACCTTGATCCTAATTCCCACATCTTGAGAGGTGATCCCATGTTACCCAATCACATCGAACATTCTATTAACATTCTGGCCATTCAGAGGGTCTAGTGATTTGGTGATAACAAGTTCTATTAAGACCATTATTCTCTTAAGCTCCACCATCTTCTCCAAATCCAAAACACAACAAAAAAAAGGGGTGTAGGAAACACTTTCCACCCAACTAATAATCCAATGAGGAAGAGAATCCTTCTTCCTCATTGGCCCTTGAGCCCCAAAAATGAAACAATAAGGTGTATAAGACAACCACTGGAAACACTACATGGCTTCCACAATCATATTCAATTAATAAATTCAACACACTAACCCCAATAGCAAAAATCACAACAAAACAAGAAATTTCCCAAGCACAAAGGCTCCATACTAAATCCAAGAAAGAGAAAGGAACATGGGGATATAATTGTGACTCCCAAGGGTTTGGGTTCCCAACTTAAAGCCTCCAAGAACTCAATCAAACATCTGTAAAACTCTTATGCGTCCCTCCAAGAAAAAACAACTCTTATGTCTATCTCATCTCTTATGCCCCCCTCAATAAAATGAACAAGATAAGAACAAAATTTACTTATCAATAAAGTAGGATACCCCAACCCAACTCACTCCTAATATACCCAATAAAAATATTATGCTTCCCTCCAAATATCCCCATTTCCATTTTCTCCTAAACAACCTGAAGTCCATTCTACTTCCCAAAATCACAAACATGTAACAAGCATCCATTCACAAACATATGCATGAAAAAAGAATAGAAGACAACATGGGTGAATATCCTACCTTTCCATTGCAATAGTATCAAATCCACAAGCACAATCTACAAGTCTTTCCAATTCCAAGCAAGCACAATCAAACTCCAAGCTCTAAAAAACACTTTAAAGGTAAGCTCCTCCAAAATGAAAGAGTCAAAAAATAAACAAGTAACTCCCAAATCTTCAAACAAATTAGAATAAATAGAATACAAAGGAGAGAGAGGTGATGTTGCTTCATGTATGATGCCACATCATTTCTCCTCCATTCCACATCACAAGGTCAAACCCAATTTCCAAAGCACAGTAAAAGTTGTGGTTGAGGGAATGACAATCCTCTTACACACTCAAGCTCAAACCGACACCCCTAAATGACAAAATTTAATACTCGTGTAAGAAATTGTAATAGATAACACCTTTGTGTCTTATAATCACATAATCGGGTCTGTTTTTTATCCCTTAACCCATAGGGGTTATTGGAAGGTGAAATTAAGAGGTGTGTGACAAGCTTAACTTGTCCCACAAGCCTCAAAAAATTGCAATTGATCCCAAGTCAGAATTTGACATGTAAGGTTGAGTACACACCACTTAAAATAAATAAAATCCTTTCAAATCAAACAAAAACAAAGAACTACCTACTCACATTAATTACCCCCTTTTGTCACATCATAAATTACAGTAATTAATCATGTTTAATTAACTTCAATGGAGTACTTAACTAACAATAATAAAGGTGACTCAATATACTAAAATAATAGAAATACTCACAAATAAATAAAACCAAAAGGGAAAACAAAAAATTTACCCAAGGTCACATATGACGCGACCCCCGAATGGGGACCTCCAAACAATCTAATAACAATAACATCATACATTTACACTAGTTGCCAATGTGACCTGTTGTCAATACCCCAGACTCCTTCATTGTTGGTCTCCTATCCCCTTTTTTTGTTGTGTTACAAATTCCTACAAAAATTACAATACCTTTATGGCATTGTCACCATATAACAACATCGAGATAATAAAACAAACACATATACATATCAATTCATATCATCAAACATCATAACTAAATCATTACTAAAATCAACTCACAAATTTTTTAACAATTCCAATATTTTGATTTTATCAATTTATCAATTAGCAATAAGATAAAAAACTAACTAAATCATCTAACAAAATCTATATATCACATCTAATGTGTCAGTAGAGTAGTAACGCAAGATCATCAAATACCGAAATGTAGATCCATGCATATAATCCAACATGTAAATCACATCATGTCATAAGTCAAACAAAACTATATTGTCTATCAAATAAGTTAATAAAATATAGTTATGTTCGTCTATCAATGTCTGAAGATAAAATATGACAACAAAGTCTATACACTACAACAAATATGCACATTTTTCCACAATTATTCTACAAATTTACAAAAATTTAAATGATTGTAGAAAAACTATGACATTTCTATGATAATCTAGTTATTGATTTGCAATTATGGTTTATTTTCTATAGTATATCTATATTGTTAATAATTTGTGTAAAACTTACATCTTAATATGTTCATTATAGAAATTCCACATTTTTTAGTAAATAATATTAGAATTTATTTTAAATATTACCCACCACACCTATGTTTGTGATATATTTTGTGAAGAATGATATTAAATTATAATATTGTTGAAATGCCACATTAAACAATTTAATTTTTTACATGTTTAATAAGACTATATATACAACAAACAAGTTCTTTTTACTACAATTATTTCACACTATTTCTTCAATTTGCAATCATTTTAGAATATGTGTGGGATAGCTATGATAATTCCATTTTTTACATATTATGGAGGTTCCACAGTTTGTGTGTGTGTGTGTGTGTGTGTGTGTGTGTGTGTGATATTTTCATTTCGAAAATAGTATATGAAAATGGCATGATAATTTAAACTCCACATTCAAATGGAACATAATTGACAATTCAATTTTTTTACAATATTTTAAGATGAATTTTTATAATTTATTTAGGTAAACTATGTATTATAAAAATCCAATAACTTCAATTATTTTCTAAAGAGTTGTATTTTTTTTTCAATACAACAGCAATATATTTACAAATCACATTACAAATCAAATCCATATCAGCAGCTAGCCAAAGCACATTGCAGGAATAAGCCTTCATGGTGGGGTTCATCTCTCGAAAATTTACAATGTATTAAATATTTATTATTTTTGGTATGGATTTTGCTATTGGATAGATTGGCCCCCTCTATGGGTTTGTTAGTTGCTTCAAACAATTATAAAACTAAATTTTTTTATATTTCTCATATATTTACAAACAATTTCAAAAACAAATAATTAAATCCTTCACATGCAAAAAGATGATTTAGGTTGTGACCAAATTTCATTCACCTCATGTATAAATTTCACCTTCATCCATCCTTTGCATGCATTTAAATATCTACTCAATATTTGACATAATGTAAAAGATCTCTTAATGA
Organism: Taxus chinensis; assembly: GCA_019776745.2. NCBI lineage: Eukaryota > Viridiplantae > Streptophyta > Pinopsida > Cupressales > Taxaceae > Taxus > Taxus chinensis. The sequence goes on from CM034155.1 coordinate 279,892,452, forward strand.
TTCCCAAATCTTGTGTTATCAAAGATATTAAATTCATTATTTTTATGAGGTCACTTGCATGTTGACCATATTTTCAAACCGTGGAAGAAAAATCAAAGCGAATATTTCCCTAGAGATGGTGATGTTGAAAATAGTGATATTTAAATATGAAGTGAGACATTCAACCAACTGCAGAGTTTAAATTGGAGCTGACAGATGTACGCGCTGAGGCTATAGAGAAGAAAGAATCGATTCTAAAGGAATTCTGAACATCTTAGAGGTGGTCGATGAGATTAAAAATAAATTCAATGCCAACAAAACCTATGAAAATTATTCTTATAACAAGTTTCGAGATGAAAAATTATCCTTATAACAAGTTTTGAGATGAAAAGTTCACCGAGAAACTAGATCCGATGGAAAAGTAAAAGAATGAGAAGTCTGTGGAGGCAGCCATATAGTGGTTGAATCTGAATCATCTTGTTAAGGTGAATGAGCTCAAGGAAAAGTTGAATGTGCTGGAAGGATTTTGTAATCCGATTATTTCTAACATATACCTGGGGGCCATCAGTGATGGACACATTCCCTATGATATTAGTACCAACAGATTTGGTAGTGGTTACATCTATGGATTTTCAGATCCTAAGTTTTTACAAATAGCCAAAGAGTTTTTACCACCTTAACATCCCCATATTAATGATCTTCATGATATTATTACCAGAGTGTCATTTAGAACCCTGTTCTGAGGACTTGTGAAAATAGTACAAGTCTCATGGTCCTCTATGTCTCGTAGAGGTAGAGGTATATATTAATCTTTATCTTCATAATTTATAGATACAACTGAAGAATGTGACTCATTTTTTGCATACCAAGAGATTAATTATTGTTAACACGAAATTGTGAGAGCTTGCAATAGTTTTCTAAGAAGGATGTGTGATTATAAAATTATAAAACCATGTGAGCAACAATGTTACAATTCACTTGTATGTAACAAAGGAAGAAACTATTTTATTTCTTGAGAATAACTTATATTCATGTAATTTGAAGTTCTTCTATCTAATATTGTGGGATTTTACAAGCGTGAATTCTATAATTTTTGTTTTACGCATAATCCTATTTCAAAGAATCAATCTATGAATAAATATAATTTCTAAAAAAAATCATACTTTACTGACATCATACTCCCTGATCTGTCCTCGTGATCTAAAGTTAATAATGGGTAGGGTTCTTTTCTAATGGTTCTATCTTCCTTTTGTTGTTACAGTTTAAAGCATTGAAATTGAGGGCATTGGTCTATAAGTGGACAACTCTCTAACGGCACGAGCATAATCTCCACTGGCTTCATCCATTTTTTACTAGATGCTTTCGAATTTCTAACCCGGCAACGTCTCTAGTAAAATCCATTTGCCAACTTTCCATTTGCAGGATATTAAACTTTAAGTGAATGATAATTTTAGGAAGTGTAACAATATATGATGTGTACAATTTATATAATAAATAGAAATTATGTTTGATCCAAAATGTTTTAATTGGTTTTTGGTTTTTTTGGATATAGAGTATTTAAAACAATTAAAAATAAATTAAAATTTTGGTTTTTGATAGTAACATTTATACAATTTAAAATAATATAATTTCATAACTAATTATTGTGGCAATCAAATTGAAGCTTCCACCTACTAATTGTTTGTGGTAAAGGTAATTATAGAAAAAAAAAAAATTAAATTGCCACAATAGAACATTAATGAGAGTTGTGAAATAGTAAATTGTGGAGTTTCTACAAAGATGGAATTTATAGAAAAACTACATTTTGTGAAGATTTTGGAATATTAACAAGAATAAAAATTGAAAAATTGTTACAAATATTAAGAAATGTGGACAATGTAGAATTAAAAAAATGGAAATAATCTATAAATTTTTTAAATTGTTGACTATGTATAATGAATTATGGAAAAACTACAATATTATTTCAAAAGTGGATTAACTACCATTCCAATGCCACAATTTTAGTTTTTAAAATACCATCTAACCACAAAAATATTGTTGACAACTTGTGGAAAAGGGCCTAATTTGTTGTATTGATAGCTTCAATCCAAAGTAAGCAAAATCGCAGTAATATCAATGTTGAAGAGGAATGGGCATTAAATTTTTGTAAAACTAATTTGCATTGGTTATTCAAGAAGTGTTCATCTTGGAGAAGATGCATGTGAAGTTGTAGTGGATTTGAGGTTAAATTTCCTTCAAACTTGTAAATTTAGACATAAAGTGTATTTGATTTATTAAAGGAAACCATCCTTATTTGGAAGGGAAAAAACATATACTCAAACTTAAATACACTCAAAATTATAATATGTTTTTCATTTTAAAAGATTATTGCGCTTACATGGAATTATACTTGCTTCTCATGGAATGGATGTCATTTGATCTATTGTACAATAAAGGAAATATTTTCTTGTTTTATTGTAAAAGTAAGGATGTTGAAAGGTTGAAATTATAGTTAAATCCGATACTATGTTATAAGAAGATAAAATATATACTTAGAAATGTAAAATAATGAAAATATCGTCCTTATCAATTGTATTGGGTTGAGTAAGAAAATCTATTAATTTCCTAATGTTACTCATAGATGAATAGCTAGAAATTTATAACTTCTTTCCTTACATTTGAATATATAAATAAACTTGAGGGAATGTTTAAATCTCTTAGAAAATAAGTGTTCATAGTGTGAACATATGGTTTGAATAATTATATTATTTAATATATAAATACATCTTAAGTGTGCACAAATAGTTGTCATGCACAACTCATAGATAGGGGTGTGGGAGTAAGACTAGGGAATAGAGGAGAGATTTGGGGATAAAAATATAATACTTATGTCCATGATTATAGGAGAAAACAATTGTATAAAATGCCCTTCCTATTCAATAGAAATTATTCAATTATTTTCTATATTTTATTTGTATCTGTATTTTTCCTATTTTCATGTGCTAATCTAAAAATGTTGTTGCTAAATTTTTTCATCAAATATGGAGCTTTGTTATCATCTTGTATCAGAGTAGGTTTCCTTCTGCAAGTGTAGAAGAAGAAGAAGAAGAAGAAGAAGATGGTTTAAGGAATACTGTAAGACAATTTACAGCAGACATATCACAGTAAAATGAATGCAATTTACTCATATGACATCCAATTGATGTATCATTTTTTATTCTAGAAACATAAGAATAAGAAACACAATATTTCAGTTTACATCAGCTTCATATTTGTCTTGTATCTATGCATAAAATTTTGTGTAAGTTGAATGAAATTTTTGTTTCTTTTTAAACAAGCATTTGATAGATTGATTGTATCTTAAAAACCCAAATTTGAAATATTAAGAAATTTATTGGGTTTGTTTAGTTATTATTTGGAAAACTTCTCTTAAAACTTTAAAAAATTCTAGTTTCTATTTTAAGAGAAACGTTGAAATAAAAAACAAGGATCTGAAAAAAAAAAAAAGTGGTGCATAATACATTTATGTAATTTTTTAATCGGATGCATTTTCGCTTGTACATGACATCCTTAGTGAGGAGTTTCATTATCGGTTCAAATTGACACCCAATAGAATTGTAAAATGAGAGTTAAAGACAAATTCACCCGATTTAGCAACATCACAATGGAGGCAAGAGGCAATAGAGGAAGCAGGAGTTTTAGCGACTTCTCGTTAGGCACCATCGATAAGGCCAAAATATTTCTTTGGTGGAGATGTTTTATTAGTTGTGTTCAGTGTGTTTAATTTTAGCATGTGTGGTAGTAAATAAAGAGCGTATGGATAATACCTGTTCATAGTTATGAACATATTTTCCTATATTTTCTTCTCTTTTGTAAAATAGACATGGGGAAATATGTATGTTATATAGAGTGGTTGGTTGTCCACTAGAAAACCAATTTGAGAGTTTGTGAATCTCTTATAATATCACATACAGAGTTATTAATGGTTCCACTAGAAAACCTATTGGAGTTGATGGCACTCTTTGAAAACCATTAGATTGTATAACATGAACAGGTACTAGACAAAACTTACCCATGTTCACACTAAGGGGGTGAATGTTAGGAAACAAGTGTTCATAGTGTGAACATATGGTTTGAATAATTATAATATTTAATATTTAAATAAATCATAAGTGTGCAAATATAGTTGTCATGCACAACTCATAGATAGGGGTGTTGGAGTAATACTAGGGAATAGAGGAGGGATTTGGGGATAAAAAGATAAGACTTAGTCTCCATGATTATAGGAGAAAGAAATTGTATAAAATTCCCTTCCTATTCGATATAAATCACTCAATTATTTTCAATATTTTATTTGTCTCTGTATTTTTCCTATTTTCATGTGCTAATCTTAAATTATTGCCACTAAATTTTAACATCAAATCTGCAGTTTTGTTATTAAAATCAAACTAAATTTAATGTACAATGATCTTTTTTTAAATATACTTATAGGTACACGTGATCACCATAAATGTCCATATATTTGTATAAAGATTTTAATTCACACGATACATGCTTGCGACCAAAGGATTACATTATATAGCCTGCGCACATATATACCTAGATATACAGATCCATACAGGCTATATCATATGCATCCAGAGGGTATATGTCAATATCAAATGGATAAAAGAATGCACCTAGAGGGTACAGATCTACGTCCAATGGATATTATAGTGCATCTAAAACAAAAATATCTAGAGGATAAAATAATGCATTCGATAGGTAGACACTTATATCCAGTGGTATACCTTAATGCATCCAGAGGGTACAGATATGCGTCTAGTGGATAAAAGAATGCATCCAAAACAAAAATATCCAGAGGGTACAAGAATGCATCCGAAAGGTACACACTTATATCCAATGGATAAAAGAATGCAGGCAAAGGGTACAAATCTATGTCAAGCGGATAAAAGATTGCATTCAAAACTGAAATATACAGAGGGTAAAAGAATGCATGTAGAAGGTACACACTTATATCCAATGGATAAAAGAATGCACCTAAAAAGTATAATTGTTAATACAAACTTTGATTGCAAATATCTCTTTTGCTGGCACCTGTATCAAAAAATAGAAAGAAACCTAGAATTTTTCTCAAAAAACCTAGAAAGATGATATAATTTTTGAGTCAAAAAATATGTCTGTAGCATAATTGTATGATTTTTTTGAGAAACCCTGCCAAAAAAACCCATAAAATGTCTAGATTTGATTACCTCATAAACATGGTTGAGTTTATAGTCGATTCTAGGGTTTTGGCACCTTCCAAATCCAATGGCACACTCCGTTTTGCCTATAATTTAAAGCTGTAGAAAAGTGCTAACAAATTCTGAATACATGAAAATAATAAACCCTTGTTTGCAAAGAAAAACTTACAGATGGATGTCTAGTTCATCTATAGCTCTAATACCATGAAAGGAATGATAAGAAGATTGCTCCAAGCTGCGATCTTAGATGATAATAGCACACCAAATTAGATTTACAAAACAAAAGAGCTAAAATACCATATATGGAAATCTATCATAATCCATAATGCTTAATACATATACATATCGCAATGATTCTTGAATTGGATATCACTATTACATTAAACCACCATGTACATATAGGAGGATTGGGAAGTGCAAATCTGGGTATTTCTAAATAAGTGGTGAAGAACTCCCACTAACTGCATACTTGTAATATAAGTTAACTCCAGAAGACTTGTAAGTGTAACTCCACATAACTGAGAAACTAACTCAACACAACTAGTAAGCTAAATTCACACAACTAGTACACCTAAGAAAGCTAACCCAATAAAGTGAATAGGGCTAAACACAAGTGTAAGAATTATCCTAATAAATAAATAAAAAGATAAACAATAACCTACACTAACTAAGTTAGTTACGTGGTTGTAAGTACGCTAATACGGAAACTAGAAAATATGTGAAGTTCTAGCCAATGAACTAAAGGCATCGTGTCCATGGCTTCACATGCTGTCAGAAATTTAATAGACCTTAAAGAGTGTTGCAAATGTGTGAGCCATGGTAATAGGATGAATAAGAACACTCTTCACAATAATCATACTTTAGGGTTAACTTGGCTCTGACCTATGCGAATACCTTGATCCAAGTAGAAACGCTCTAAGTCTATTTTAGACACACAATTCATACATAGTCAGTATACAACATGACCTTTTTAGTTGTTAATTCATTGAAGTATATATTGACATTACAAGTGGTCACAAATGCTACAAATGACTTTTCGAGTAACAACTTGACTCAACGATGACCAAAAAGGAAACATGAAAACATGCAACACCAATCAAGGACTTGTCCACTGTTCTTTTCGTAATTGTTTCACCTTTGTCAGAACCATGTCTGAGTGTGAAAATACACAGTCACATTAATGAGTACGCTCCATGTATGTATGGTACTTTAATGGACCATGTTTTCTATTAAATGATCTTCGGTCTTGTCATGTTCTTGACTGTAAGTACGAACTAATAGAGAAATGCCATGTTACATTTAAGAAATTTCCTAGTTTCAAAAGTGAACATATTCCTTTGCCACTATGTGACATCAGCACTTGTGTTTTGAACAAGTTGATTCTGAAAGAGTCGATCCGGACCCAAACATTATTTGAAAATCTAGCTTGATTCATTTTCTTAGACATGCACGAGTTCCATGTGGGACAAGATTTGTTATGGGAGACCCAAGCTACTGAATCATGCCACATGTCTTCACCTCCATTTGTCAAGGCGATGAGCATAAGATCTTACTAAATTGGAGTTTAATTATTGAATCACATTTACAATACTCCTTAATGTAAGGATCAATGTTTAACTGTAGCCTAGCAGAAGATTAGTAAATGTACTATGGCTTAGTTTAGAGTGATTAAGGTCAAATATAGTTGTCATCATCATGATCTGCTTTAGCTTATTAACACGTCTTTAATATGAAAATGTATAAGTCTTCCACAATAAGATATTTTTGTCAATAGGAAAATGTTAGTATTCTCTTGATTAGACTCATCAGAGAAATTATCGTCATTTTAGATGTTCCCAAAATTGTTGCATTAGACTTAATGATGATGATGATGCGCGAAACTCCCCTTCTAACTAATATCTAAAATATATTATTGTTAGTCAAATATTATGGTACTTTTCTCACAAAGACTGAATTGTTTCAAAACACAGAGGAGAATACGAATAAATCGTAGACGAAATGGATTAGTCGAGGGTAGAAAAGGATTACACCAGTAGATAAATGCCTTTCTTTCCAATTAACCAGACTCTTAATTTTAGGTAGGGAGCACAACTTCATTATTATCTTGATTTAATTAGAAATGTATGTAGAAATTTCAATTTGCAGAAGCTATGAGTAAACTTTAGTAAATGTGATTACTAATCAGACTAATAATATAAATAGGAATAACATCTAACCTTCTTCTGATGAGGAATCGAGGTCTAGTTACTTCATGAATCCTTTTGATTCTTCTAATAATAAGCAGGAAAATTCACCATATGAATTATCGAGGAAACTAGAATTTTTTTCTCAAAATATTGAATTCAACATTGAATATGAACCAGGGAAGTAGTGAACAAGAGATATTCATATTGAAACATGGATGAGAACTAGTTTAGGTAACATATTTTGAATTGGTCAAGCCAAACTAGTAAATTTGGGCATGAACACAAATAATACTCATACCAATTGAAAAATGTCGCCCTTAACTAGTGGTGAAGATACAAGTTTGAGATCCTAAAAAACTTATAAGCTCATAAGGTCTGCATGGAATAAGTTTAAGACAACCTTATCTTCAGGAGGAAGTATTTAAAAATTGTGAGGAAGCAATTAGATCAGAAGAATAATGGGGAGTAAATAGCTCTCTTCACCTTATATTACTATCAATAAGCGGATATATTAAAGATATGATAGGAGAGCTGATAAACAATACTCCTCTGCAACAGTAAGGAGGAAGATTATGAATCTGAGTGAGAGAGAATAATGGAATACAACATATAGGAGACACACTCAAGGGAAAGAATAGATACAAACACTCCTAAAGATATAATCTATGTATCCTTATGCTAACATTCCCCCCCTTATTACATTATTCTTGCAAATGTGAGCCCTGAAGAGTTTAAATTTCACTTTTCCAAGAGATTTGCTGACAATATCGGCAACTTGTGCTTCTGTAGGACAATACTGGAGCTGAATGTGATGGTTCAAGACGTGCTCTCAAATGAAATGACAATCAATCTCAATATGCTTTGTTCGTTCATGAAAAACTAGATTCTGCATGAGCTTCAACACACTTTGATTGTCGCAATAGAGAATAGGTGATTATTTTTCAGGAATTCCCAAGTCATCCAAAATGTGACGTAACCATATCACTTCGCACATAACTCCTCGTGTAGTGTGATATTCTACCTCTGTGGATGACATAGAAACAACATTCTACTTCTTTCTTATCCACGAGATAGGTCTAGATTCAAGATGAAAAATATATCCTGTGGTTGACTTCCTGTCATCAATAGATTTGGCGTGGTCTGAGTCGACGTATCCCTATAAGAAGAATTGATCATTCTTCTTATATTCCAAACCATAATCAATTGTTCCTCGGACATATCTCAAAACATGCTTTGTTGCAGTCCAATGACATTTCTTCAGCTCCTGCATGAACCTGGAAAGATAGCTGACAACATAGCATAGATTTGGTCTAGTATATGTCAAGTAGATGAGCCCTCCAACAAATTTCCTGTAGAGAGTAGCATCTACTTGAGGTGAGTCCTGGAATCTTGAAAGTTGCAAGCCTTTCTCCATGGGAGTGGATATAGGTTTACAGTTAGACATTCTGTACTTTTCTAGGAGTGTCTTGGCATACTTTATCTGGGAGACAAAAATGTGATGCTCCTTTTTCCATATTTCCAAGCCAAGACAGTAATGTAGTAGCCCCAAATCTATCATGTCGAAGGTTCTTTTGAGATCATTCTTCACAATATCAACCTGATCTTCTGAACTTCCAGTGATCACAAGATCATCTACATACACAACAAGAATGACAATTTCTTTTCCTACCTTCTTTATATACAAATTGGAATATGAGGGGCTACGAGTGAACCCATGCTACAAAAGGTGATCATTGATCTTGATATACCATGCCCTTAGAGCTTGTTTTAGTCCATATAATGATTTGATGAAACAACATACATTCTTAGGATGTTCTTCATCAACAAATCCTTTAGGTTGGGTCATGTACACTTCTTCTTTCAGATCACCATTTAGGAAATCACTCTTGATGTCCATCTGTTGAAGTCTCCATCCTTTCTATGCAATGCTAGTGCGTAAACAACTCTGATGGTCTTGATCTTCACAGTGGGTACAAAGGTTTCTTCATAGTCGATGCCCTCTTTCTAAGCATATCCTTTTGCTACAAGACATGATTAATGTTTGTCGATGGATCCATATGCCTTATATTTTTTCATGAAAACCCATTTGCAGCCTATGGGTTTCTTTCCTATAGGCAGATCGACAAGTTCCCATGTCTTATTTTTCATGAGTGAGTCACATTCTATATCCATGGCTTCCTTTCCACTAAGGTTGACTAAGTGCTTCATGAACATTATCAGGCTCAGAGCTATTAATCATTGAACTCATGAGTGCAAAATTTTACCTCATTTCTTGTTTGACTCCTTATTTTGAATCTGGATGATGTATCTGGGAGTTGTTGCAAATGTGAGTCCTTGATGGTGCTTTGTACCCACTTCAGACGAGAACTTGGATGATTTTGAGAAGAACTGTGTCACGTTGCCATGTGGATTGATGTGGAGTCACATTCTCCAGTTCTCCAAGGTCAACAAATAACTCTCCTGGCAACACATCTTTTCTCTGAGTAGTCTCCTCTAGCTGATCATCTGATTCAGAGACTAGTCGGTGAGAGGTGGTTGGTAATGGTTCTTATGTTGTCACTACATGAGTCAAAGGATGACTCATCACAAACCACATCTCGAATCTCGTATATTTTCTTTGTCTCAGGATCCATGAGATGATATGCCTTCGAGGTAGTGTTGTAGCCAAGTAGGATGCACGGGAGTGTCTTTGGCTCAACCTTCTTTCTCTTCTGAGCTGGGACATGCATGTATGTTGTGCAACCAAATACTCGCAAATGAGAAATTGATGGATTTCTACCACTCCATACCTCTTCTAGCATTTTATTTTGTAGAATATTTTTCAGTGCCCTGTTGAGAAGATATACAACTATCTGTACTGCTTCAGCCCAATAGTGTTCCTCTAGCTTTGTTGTTGTTAGCATGCAGTGAGCCATCTCCATCACTGTGTGATTTTTATGCTCAACAATGCCATTTTGTTGAGGTGTGTAGGGAGCAGTCAGGTTCTTCTTAATGCCTTGTTGGTTCAGGAAAGGCCAAGAACTTATTTGATGTGAATTCCCCCTTGATCTGAGTGAAGTAGAAGAAGTGGTTGTCTGGTCTCTTTCACAACACGATGATAGAAATTCTGGAAATGTTGAAGAGCCTCACTTTTCTTCTTTAGGAAAACACCCACATCTTGCGAGAGTGGTCATCCATGAACAATTGGAAGTACTTGTATCCTGAAAATGAAGCAAGTAGTGGGCCGTTTAGATTGGTATGAACTACCTCCAGACGCTTCTTGGCATGGAAGGTGCTCACCTGAAATGGATCCCTATGTTGTTTTCCTGCAAGACAGCCAGGGAAAATAGGAAAGGAACTGGATAATTTGGGTAGTCTATGGACCATTGCTTTTGAACTCATCTGATGCAATGAACTAACCAACAAGTGACCATATCTAAAATGCTAGAGGGCATGTATCATTCTACTGTTGATGCAGATAAAGCTACTGCAGAAGATGAAACAATATCTAAAGAAAATAAATTATCTTTTAGAAATGCTCTAGCAATAACTATACCTTGTCTTGAGATCAAACATGATTTGATGCCATTTTGAACAAGAAATTCTACCTTAAGGTGATGATTCAAGAGCTGAGTCACTAACAAGACGTTACTAGTCAACCGCCAGGATAATATAGTACCTTTGTAAGTGTACATTTTTTGTGGTCCCAGAGGAATGGTGACATATCCTATTCCTTTTGTAACATACTCTTTGTCATCTACTATCCAAACCTAATCTCCAGTTGGTTGTTCATGGTAGTGAATCAAACAGTTTCTTGTCACTTGACATATGCTTTCTAATTGCACCTTCGATTTTTCTATCAACCATTTTTAATTTCTTCGTGGGCTGTGAACATTTGAGAGACGAGTACAAGGTTCTTACTGCCATTGGCTACTTGTGATGTCTCCTTATTAGATTCATGAATCTTGTTGAAATGTGAGATGTCCACTTCTATTTCATCGAGCGGGGATGATCAGATTTGGAATTTTGAAAATAAGGTACCTTATTCCCTGAATGTGCTTGTTTGACTCAAAGACCCTTGTTTCAAACCATAATACCAGTAGTGATAGTGTCATGAGTGTTGGTTATACAAATGTGACACCACCTCTTTGAAGATTAATCTTTCTTCCGTTGCTTTGGTTGCGCTTGATTTGGTTTCTCTAGGGGAACCTTCCATTGATTCTTCATGGCCATCTGGTATGGCTTTGAGAATAAGGATTTATCCTGAGTCTCCTCTTGGGCTAAAAATTTATAGCATCTTCTTTCTGTAGCAAATTCATGAGTTCTTAGAATGGGCCAATTATTTGTTTAGACGACATTCAAGGCTAAGTCCCCCAAACGAACCAGTCTTCCAAGTATAGAAATCCATTGATAAAGGTTGAAAATGGAATCTTTCCCTTTCCAGGTCGACTCAGGCATGTATGAAGTTTGTCATCCATTGTTTCACCAACACATGGACAATAATCCATTTTCGATGGCGCAGCTTGGCCATACAACGTAAGAACTCATGTTATGGCTTGGTCTCGTTATAACTTGAAACCGGAAAATCTAGGTCAGGTATGTAACTGGGATCGTGTTGACTGAAGATCGGAGGATCTTACGAAGCCGAAACACACTAGGGATTATAACGCGCTATGAGTTACCAACGTGCTTCCCAATCCTCCTATGGTTTCTTCACATTGTGTTTTTCCACGTTATCACCTCCCAAATGGACATGATACTGCATCGGCATTATAGGAACGCGAGTGTAGTTATAAGATGAGTGCACTTATAACACTAGCACATTTCATAAGTTCATTAACGACGGTATGGGGTCTTGCCCAGATCCAAAGGCTTTAAAGTCCCATAATCCAAAGGCTTGGATTTTGAAACCAGAGGTTTGGATTGTCCTATTGTGTTATTAAAATCGTGTTTCACAGAAAGGTAACATCAAAAATTCACATGTGCACCCCAATATCTCATGCATTAAAACATAAGCATATTGAAAGAAATATATTATACTATGATGTCAAGTGTCATAGATACCTTGTAATGATGATATAATTCTTTCTAAAATCTGATTAGTTTAACACTTTAATCCAAGAATTTCTTATCACTTTAGTGCACTTGTTTTCTTACAAATTACATATGCATACGTTTTGATGCACAATTTATGATACTCACGTGCTGAGAGACGACAACGCTAGAGGAGAGAGAATAGAGATTAGTTATTCAAAAATTGGATACATTGGCGTTATAGGAAGGAAAGCTAACAAAACTCTCCTCAATGTAAGGGGTGATCACTTTTCTAGGAGACAATAATGGAATAATCAAAAAATAAACTCTTGTGATTATATAAAACTCCAATCCTACGTATCTTTTTGCTAACCAGTTCCCCCATTGAAGACAAGGTTATCCGGGTTGCAAATCTAGCCCGTTGAAAAGTACAAATTTAGACTTTTCCTGGAGATTTGAGTGAGAATGTCGGCAACTGGTGCTTCTGTAGGACAATACTGGAGCTGAATTTGATGGTTCAAGATGTGCTTTCGACATGAAATGAAAATCTATCTCAATATGCTTTGTTCATTCATGAAAAACGTGGATTCTGTATGATTTTCAACACACTCAGATTTTACAATAGAGAATAGGTGACTATTTTTCAGGAATTATTTAGGTCATCCAGCATGTCATGTGGCTCATACCTTCAGCAATCCACGTGTCATGCATAAAAAAAATTCTACCTATATGGATAACATTGAAACAACATTCCCCTTTCTTGCTTAATCCATGAGATAGGTCAAGATCTAATATGACTTCTTTGCTCCGTCGTGGTAGGCTTCCTATCATGAATAGATCGGGCATGGTCCGAATCGACGTATCCCTGTAAGCAGAATGGTGGTCGTTCTTCTGTAAATTCCAGACCATAATTAATTGTTCCTTTACGTTTTCAATCTCAAAACTCATGATCTTCCACGTTAGCAGTCCAGTGACATTTTTCTTTTTTCTCTTCACACGTGGGCAAGAATGAACTGTGTAGGTCAAGGTTATTTGTATGCCTATATCACAAGTACATGATCACTCCAACAAATTGACTATAGATAGCTTCTAATCTAACCTTGAGGTGAATCCTGGAATCTTGAAAGATGCTTTTTTTTCTTCACATGGGAGTGGAAATTTGTTTACACATTGAAAGAGCACCACATATTTATCACTAATTACTATCTTGGTGTACTTTCCACGCTGGTAGACAAAAATGTGATGCTAGTGGTGCTTTCTTCCATATGTCCAAGCCAAAATAGTAATGTATTAGCCCCAAATCTATCATGTCAAAGGTTCTTTTGAGATCATTCTTCACAATATCAACCTGATCTTCTGAACTTCCAGTGATTACAAGATCATCTACATATACAACAAGTATGACAATTTCTTTGCCTACCTTATTTATATAAAAATTTCAATACTGAGGGGCTACGAATGAACCCATACTGCAAAATGTGATCGTTGATCTTGTTATACCATGCCCTTGGAGCTTATTTCAGTCCATATAGTGATTTGATGAAAGACAACATACCTTTTTAGGATGCTCTTCATCAACAAATCCTTTAGGTTGGGTCATGGACACTTCTTCTTTCATTTCACCATTTAGGAAAGAACTCTTGATGTCCATCTGTTGAAGTCTCAATCCTTTGGATGCTGCTAGTGCAGCAAACAACTGTGATGGTATTGATCTTCGTAATGAGGTGCAAAGGTTTCTTCATAGTCGATGCCCTCTTTCTGAACATATCCTTTTGCTACAAGATTTGCTTTATGTTTGTCGATGGATCCGTCTGAAACCTTAAATTTTACTCTTGAAAATCCATTTAGTCAGCCTATGGGTTTGCTTTCCTGTAGGCAGTAATGGACTGAAGTTACCATGTTCAAGACGTTTTTCATGAAGTGAGTCATATTTTGATATCCATGGCTTCCTTCCAATGAGGTTGACTGAGTGCTTCATGGACATTTTATGGCTCGGAGCTTTTAATCAGTGAACTCATGAGTGCAAAGTTTACCTCATTTCTTGTTTGACTCCTTGTTTTGAATCTGGATGATGTATCTAGGAGTTGTTGCAAATTTCAGTCCTTGATGGTGCTTTGTACCCACATCAGACGAGAACTTGGCTGATTTTGAGAAGAATTGTGACGTTGCCATGTGGATTGATGTGGAGTCACATTCTCCAGTTCTCTAAGGTCAACAAATAGCTCTCCTGGAAACATTTCTTTTCTCTGAGTAGTCTCCTCTGGCTCATCATCTGATTTAGAGACTAATTGGTGAGAGGTGGTTATAAGTAGATATTTTGTCGATATTATTGAGTCAAATTATGACTCATCACAAACCACATCCTGAATCTCCTATATTTTATTTTTCTCAGGATCCATGAGACGATACACCATAGAGGTACTGTTATAGCCAAGTAGAATGCACTGGATCATTTTTGGCTCAACCTTATTTCTCTTCTGAGCTGGGACATGCATATATGTTGTGCAACCAAATACTCGCAAATGATAAATTGATGGATTTCTACCATTCCATACCTCTTCTGGCATTTTATTTTTTAGAATCTTTTCCAGTTCCCCATTGAGAAGATATACAGTTGTTTTTACTGCTTCAACCCAATAGCATTCCTCTAGCTTTTCATTTCTTAGCATACAGTGAGCCATCTCCATCACTGTGAAATTTTGACGCTCAACAATGCCATTTTGCTGGGGTGTGTAGGGAGTAGTCAGGTTCTGCTTAATGCCTTGTTGGTTCAAGAAAGGCCAAGAACTTATTTGATGTGAGTTACCCCCTTCGATCTAAGTGAAGTATAAGAAGTGGTTGTGCAGTCCCTTTCACACCACGGTGATAGAAGTTCTGCAAGTGTTGAAGAGCGTCACTTTTCTTCTTTAGGAAATATACTGACATCTTGCAAGAGTGGTCATCCACAAATAGTTGGAAGTACTTGTATCTTGAAAACAAAGCAAGTAATGGGCCATTTAGATCGGTATGAACTACCTCCAGAAACTTCTTGACATGGAAGGTTCTTTCCTAAAATGGATCTCTATGTTGTTTTCCTGCAAGGTAGCCAGGGAAAATAGGAAAGGAACTGGACAATTTGGGTAGCCTATGGACCATTGCTTTTGAACTCATCTGGTGCAATGAACTAATTGACAAGTGTCCATATCTAAAATGCTAGGGCATTTCAATCTATTATAGAAGCAGATAAAGCTACTGTAGAAGATGAAACAGTATCTAAAGAAAATATCTTATCTTTTACAAATGCTCTAGTAAGAACTGTACCTTGTCTAGAGATTAAGCATGATTTAATGCCATGTTGAACAAGAAATTCTACCTTAATGTGATGATTCAACAGCTGAGTAACTGACAAGAGGTTGCTAGTCAAGCCAGGAACATATAGTACCTTTGTAAGTGTACATTTTCATGGTCCCAGAGGAATGGTGACATTTCCTATTCCTTCTGTAACATACTCTTTGTCATCTGCTATCTAAACTCGATCTCCAGTTGGTTGTTCATGTAGTGAATCAAACAGATTCTTGTCATCTGACATATGCTTTCTTGCACCGGAGTCTATCAACAAGAATTTCTTCATGCGCTGAGAATTTTGAGAGACGAGTACAAGGTTCTTACTGCAATGGGCTCCTTCTGATGTCTCCTTATTAGAGTCATAATCTTCTTGGGCTGCTTCTGCTGTTGTTTTGGTTGAGATGTCCCTTGTGATTTCTCCAGTGGGGACGTCATTTGAACTTTTGAAAATATTTATGCCCTGATGTGCTTGTTTGACTTGAAGAGCCTTATTTCAAGCTATAGTACCAGTAGTGATCAATGTCATGAGTGTTGGTTCTACAAATGTGACCCACCACCTCTTTGACTATTAATCTTTCTTCCGTTGCTTTGGTTGTGCTTGATTTGGCTTCTGTAGGGGACCCTTCCGATTCTTCTGGCCACTGTATGGCTTTGAGAACAGGGTTTTATCCTGAGTCTCCTCCTGAGCTAAATTTATGGCCTCTTCTTGCTGTAGCAAATTCATGAGTTCTTCGAATGCCACTGTTTGTTTAGAGACATTCAATGTTGTAATGAACACTCAAAATAATCAAAATCTTTCATGTGAAGGTAGTGCTCTAAAGGTGATAGGTACGAGAAGTTTTTCGTCCACCATTTCACTAAGTGCTAATAACTTTGATCTTAGCTCAACCACGTGATGTAAAAAATCCTCAACTTTCTCATCTGAATAAAAAAATAATGAAGAAAAAATAATCCTACTTTCCCATAGAGAGGGTGTGCAACTTATACTGAAGATTTTTCATTTATAATTTTGTCCCATTATGTCCATGATTTTACTAAAATTCTAAAAATATATACATTCTCATCATCAAAACCCATTACCAGTTCGCCCTATGGGAAGGTGCGGGCAAGGATACCCAGCTGTATAATACTCCTCACAACAAATAAATGTGAAAGAGCAAAGAGGTGTAAATCCCCCTTTCTTTTTTTTGCAAGCAAGTGATTAAAAACCAGAGGCTCAGACAATATCATATATATCTACAATCTGTGAAGAAAAGAATGGACAACCAGAACACCGAAGGAAATTAAAACCCTACCACAAATCCCATTCAATATGCCATTGCAAGAAGAAAAAACTTTCGTTTCATGAAATTAAAAAAATTAGGAAAACATTGCAAAGGTCAAACTTAACATGCCTAATTTTAAATGCCTTTGCCCATGGCCACATACTGGCATAACTCCTTCTCCAAGTAGTCCACATGGCCCACACTTTCTTTGGACCTTCACTCCTCAAAAAAACAAATGCTCCCTTCCATGGTAGCCCACGCGGCTAGCTACCAAAGCAAGGCATCCCACTTGTACAAAAAGGGGGTTTCTAACACAAAAATCTCATGCAACCAACAATCTTGGGAAGAGCAGGGCACTAAAACAAACATGGAAAAATCCACATGTATGCGGCCAACAAGTAATAAGAGTTTCTTTCTCCAAAATGCATCCCACAAATGTGCTAGGCATAAATCCACCAATATGCATTGCAAGGAAATAAAGGAAGACCAACATTTCTACCAACTACGAGCAAATAACCAATTTTTTTTTGTAAAGTGAGGCAAGGAAAAGAAAGTACCCAATAGAAGTAATCATGTAATTCCCACTAAAAATTATCGCACGAGACCCAAGAACAACCTAGAGTTAACTAGAAAAATTATGGAATATTTTTTTTTGAAAAGTGTGCCCACAAAAGATTTCAATAAAAATATAGTTTCCACATTAATGTTTCTGAGGTAATAATTTTTAATAAATAATTTCCCAAGATAACACAATATTTGAAATCCCCATTATATTTTTAATACATTTGATTTGACTAAGCATGTTTAATCACCCTAAGTGTTTATTTTATAACTAGTTTAAATCATTCTGTAGTTAAATATTCCCTAAGGGATGTCAGGGGTAAAAAGCACCAATGTAATTAAATACCAAGGTTATTTAATTTCTACAAAGTTGAAAAAACTAACAAGGTCCCTCCTTTAATATTTGGGTTAAGATAATAAGCACTTCCTTACCCCATAACTAACCGCTTAAAAAGTCAACCCATATTTTTGAAATTAAAATTTAATCTCCAATCACCCACTCTCCACCTACTTTTTGTAGGGATGAATCTCCTACCTTGTATGGATTTTGTAATGCCTGCTAAAAACTCCCACTTGAGACCCAAGAACAACCTAGGTTTAGTTAGAAAAATATGGAATAATTTTTATTTTTTTACAGAGTTCACAACAAAAAATTTCAGAGTCCACTAAAATAATTATCAAATCACCTTACAAAACATGAAGAGATTGAAATTTATCCCGAGAACAGTTAAATTTACCTTAGATGATAATCTAACTATTTAAAATTAGATTAACACTAAGCCAAACAATTCTTAATTAAACTCAGAGGGTAAGAAGAGCCAAAACAATTAAATACCCAAGGTATTTAATTCCACAAGATTTAAACAATTTACAAGGTCTTAAACATAGGGTTAGATTAAACATTAAAATTAAAAGGGTAAAATTCTCTCTAACCCACTCTCAGAACTCATTTAAGGATTCAATTTTATTTTTCTCAATATTAATGAACTCAAAACTTCCTAGAAATATTCCCATTGGATAGAAAATTTACTCCCCTTTTCAGAGATATAAAGAAGTCCTCCTAACTCCTCATATTTCTCAAGTTATGGGCTGACGGGCCTTAGGGTAAAAAGTTTCTCCAAGAGCGGGCCTGCAGGCTTGGGGGAGGAAATTTTTCCCCAACTCGGGCCTGCGGGCTTCAGAGAGAAATTTTTATTGGAGGAGAAAACTGGACCAGCGGAGTGGGGAAACAAACTTTTCCCAGACGTGGGTTGGCAAAGCGGGGAAGGAATTTAGCGCTTTTGCCTTTTTGGGACAAATGTGCAATTTACCTCCATGCTCCCACGAGCCTGTAAGGGGAAAAGTGTCCAAAAACTTCAACCCAAAGGGAGGGCGGGTCACCAGAAGAATTCAAGACATTTATATTTTTTTTTTGAAAAGCATTAAGGGATAAAAACAATTCGTGCCTCCGTTAATGCGCAATGCGCCATGTGTCAAGACCTAATTCATGCGGAGAAAACAAACTTGCGGGGAAACTTTGTAATTTAAGAATTTTGTGTTAAAATCAGAAAGATTAAGAAAACCTACTCTCCTCTTCCATCACCTTATGAAGCCACGTGTCATACAATCATTGGCTGTGGGGTGACAGAGAATCTTAGGAAAATTTTGCCAAATTTTTTTTAAAATTTAAGTTTTTTATCATGATCCCGCGTGCCACGAAAGAGCTTTTCTAAACAAAGGGCGAGGGTGTGGGGCCGCGGAGAAAGATAGGATTTTTTGCCAAAATTACAAAAAGGTTAAATTAGAGGTTGTGGGCCCCCGTGCCCACGGAAATGTCTTCCAACAGTGAAGGGGGGGGCCATAGGGCCGCAAGGAAGATTTTCCAAATTTTCCTTTTTCGAACTTAGATTATTTTTGACAAAAAATATGGTTTTGGGCCAGTGTTGCAGTAGGAAACTTCATGACTTTTGCATTTTTAAGAAAAAAAGTGCGAAAGGAATATTTTCACCTGTGGGTCCCCCATGGAATATTTTAATAATTAAATTTGACAGTTAGAATATTTTTGAACCAAAATGAAGTAAATCCTTCAAAAGGCCATAAATTTTGATTAAGAACTTGGTTTCTGGACAACGATGACTTTCTAGGAATCTCTTAGCATCCTCTTTGCACATAAACCTTAAGAATTTAATTTTGATAAATTTTTAAGGGTCAATTTTGAGAAAATGTCTTTCTGTCACTTAGAAAGTGAACTGGTAATTTTTAACTTATCAATTTGTTCAAGTTTTCAATTAATTATTTCTCAACATGCCAAATAGACATGGAGTATTTTACTTGGAATATTTTAGGATAGATTGCAAGGTTAAATTTGCTTGATTAATTTACATTCGAAATTTACCAATGTTTACACAGCTAAAAGCCTGCAATTTTGTGTTTGCTTGATCTGAAAGGTTCTTTAAAAAATTTATTAAGTGTTTTAGTTTGTTTTTGGTTGTTTTTATCTTACAAGTCCAATTTGGTATTGAATTTTGTCTTTTTTATGTTGCACGGTCATTCTGTTCAATTTCCTAATTAATTTGTAGAGTTTGAAATTTATCTATCAGAGATCAGATTCAAATGGGTCTATTTTTCATTTATCATCTTCTAAGTTTTAAAATTCATTCCAAAACAAATTCTACCCAATTAATTTTATTTAAGAAAAGTATTCAAATGCCAAATTACGATTTTGATTTCTAAAACATTCATTTCTAAAGAACAGAGCATTATGACATTTCTCCATACGTATTCACTTTTTCATCTTTCCAATCAGAATTTCAAAATACATTCAACAATCAAATTTCAATACCTAATAATGCCATTAGAGAAAATTAATACAATATTTTATTGATTAAAAAAAAAACCTTTACAACTTCTTCTTTCATTCCCCAAGTATAATATACAGAATACAATTTTTTCCACATTTATTCAAAACCAGAAAAAAAAGTATTATCTTTCACATTTCGAATTACAACTTTCATAGCCAATACAAAACATATTTTAATCACAAATAGTGTACAAGCTCATCATCTTTAAAGTGGGGAAGGGTTACAATAATTATAATCTCAACAAGGACTATCAAACTTGTCTTTTTCCTCTACTCCAGAACAGCAACAAGAATATCCTCCATTTTCTTTATTTCAATTTAATCAAAATAGAACAAGGGAAAGGAAACATTCTCAACCCAACCAAGACATCCAATGACAAGTGGAAGCCACCCTCTTCATTGACCCACGAGCCCCAACCAAAATGCAATAGAATATTTTTTTCAACTCATGGCAACAACAGGATTCCAAAAACACACATGTAAATTTCACATTTAAAAACATAGTCCAAAACAGAATGCATTTTAAAACCAAATTGAAACATAGCAAACAAATCTCAGGCTTCATCATGCAAGCCAAAGGAGCAATAAACTATAGGGATTTCTACTTATGCCTCCCAAGGGAAAATGGGTATCACCACCTAAGAACCAACCGCCAAAATATAGCATTTCAAAACCATGACATGCCCTTATGCCTCCCCCAAGTACCCCTTATCCCTCCCATTTATTTATACCTCCCTTTGACCTGTTATGGCACCACATAACGAGTAAAGAAATGAAAGTTATTTCTTTGTAAGGTATAACCCAAATCCCAACTCCCTCCACACTTATACCTCCCCAAATCACTTATGACTCTCACAAAATACCCCATAGTCCTCTCCTACACCATCTCTAGGCAGTCTACCCAACCCTTCAATAATAAAACAACACATTCAAACATTCAGCCATTCTGAAGTGCATAAAAATGATTAGAGATCATTTCAAGAGCCAAGATCCTACCTCTCCATGATGGAGTTTTGTTCCAAGGTTCCAAAATAACAAGCTTTCCAATGTAAAATGCAGTCCAAGATCAACAATCTACAAGCATGCAATAGTCTCCAATCTTCTCCAAAAGTAAGATCTCAACACAGGAAAAGAATTCACCCCCAAAATGAAGTATGAAAAATTGAAGAAAACAAAAACAAGCCAAGGAAATTCAAATTTATAGAAGAGGGAAGAGAAGAGGATGAGGTGGATCCATGTAGGATTCCACTTCACACATCCTCAAGTCCAACACCAAGGTCAAATTCAATCCCCAATGCATAATAAATATGTGGGTGAATAATATGACATTTTACTTACACACTCCAAAACAAGCCCACACCCCATAGGACTGAAATTAAAATTATGTAGGAAAGTGCAATTACAACTTACAACTTGACTTATAAAAATGCATAATGAAGGCTAGATTTAAAATCTCCAAACAGAGGTAAGTTTGGTATGAAATTTTAAGATGTATGTGACAAGTTTAACTTTTCCCAGAAGCCTCCAATATCATCCTCCAAGGAAAAATTCTAATTTCAAAAGAAGGTGGAGTGTTTCATATTCAAAAATTTACTTACCTATCTCTTACACATCACTTACACATTACTTACACTTATCTTACAACATTTAATACAAGATTCAACAACTCCAATAATTTATTTCTTATGTCCCAATTTGATTAATTAATTTTTACCAATATGATTACTCATATTACTTTACCATGTAATTTAGTTAAATAACAGGGGAACACATCACTTATAAAACACATACATACTAAACAAAGGAACCAAATAAATAAATACACATAACCCTTGGTCACATTTAAAGGTGATCCCCCCATGGGAATCCCTAACAATAGGTACACACACACACAAACAATACAGGTTACCATGGTGACCTTGTTGAATTCATCTAGAATTCTAATGTGATTGGTCTCCAATCCCCTGATGTTTGTTCTGATATTTTAACCTACAAAACAAAATACCTCCTTCGTCCTTGTGGCCACATCATAACATCCAAAATACATATAACTATAATTCTAAAATCATCTATATATATGAATCAAAACAACATCAAGGCAACCAAAAATATCATTTACAATTTTATCAACAATTATACAATCATCAAATTAATTCCATTTTCTAGTTCTACTCAATATATCCAAATATCACATGTCTGAACAACATCCATAAATATAACCATGTTGGACAGTATATCATCCTCAATATATAAAATGTCTCTAGTAATGATCATGCATGATATATGAATCAGAGTCAACAATAATCAGTGATCTGACATGTAACACCATACTAAATCAAAACTATAATAATGTCCATAATATAGTCATTAGTATCATTATCAATATCAAAAGTGTCGAAGGGAAGTGGGAACTACATCCCCCTCCCCTTAGACTTATCTTCCTCCTAGAAGTCAATGGAAAGAGAGATAAGAACAAATGCAACAAAAAAAAAGGATCACTCCCATTATGGGATTGCTTTCTTCAAACAAGTGTGGGTCTATAGAACCCATGTCTGGTCCAATGTAATTCAACAAGAAGAATGGAGGTTGTAAGGGATAAGATCTAAAATTTCTGCATACAAGGCTACAAACATTTAAATCTAGAGAGTAAATTTACGCTATCAAACAATATACAACACATAACAATATAACATGAAGAGTTAAAAAGAGTCTTAAGAGTAACCACAAAGTAGGGGAATAATAAGGAAAATTTCATGAGTTTGAGAAAGACCACATAGTTTCCCATGGAACACGACATATTGCAATAACAAAACGTAAGGTTTCTACTAAGGTTAAGTCATGATTTCAAGGTTCATTGTCTAGACAAGGCTAGAAAAAAATCAACTATGACCAAAATTTGCATGAGTAACAAGGGGGTCCAACTACAATCCAAGGTGACTTACACACTAAAAAAAAATCAAACACACAACATCGTGATAAAATGGAATAACATCATCTTGCACTTTCCATCCTAAAGGAAAAGGGGTAATAGTAACATGGTGACCCCAAGAAAATATGAAGAAAAGAAGACTTCCCAAACTTATTTTATATCCTTAGTAACATATGTTGCCTTAAAATTTCAATAACTTAGGTCTCCAAGGACAAGAAAACACATAAGGAGGTTGCTTCTTAAACATGTGATAAGTATCAATCCAAAAAGACCACAACTCACACGTGTCCAACTACGGGATGATAAGGGTATGATGACCTGAAACTCCCAAAAAGACAGGCACATACATCTATGAACAAGAAGGTACTAAGAAACTAGAACACATTACTATCCACCAGGTATTTCACAATTCCAAGTAGGTGACATAACTATAGGTTCAACTATACATTGTAGTCAATGCACATAAATCTTACTTATTTTATAAATAAACTAGTTTAGTCAAAAGTTGTAGTTTCTTTTTCCCAGCACATTCCTTTACAAGTTTTCTTAATTAAATTTCCTCCTATTAAGACATCAAAAATTTTGTGTTATAAGGACCACTGACGGGCATGATATCTCACCATTCTGTATAGGCGAAAAGAGGAAAAGTATTTATTTTACTCCTAGGGGAGGTAGATGGACAAAGTTTTCCTTTTTGTTCTTCTACATGGTTTATTTTTCTATTAATCAACCAAGGTTAAAGCAAGAACCATTTTCTCTTTCTATGTTCCAGTTTATTTGTTAAGCTTTAAGGCCAAATCTCTGTAATTATAGTTTTATGATGTTTGGGTGAGTCAACTTATCAATAAAAAATTTAATGAGAAGGAAAGGTAAACATATCACACTATTAATTTTATGGGAAAGAGGTAAATCAACACATCACATTTTTAATTCTAAGGAAACAAGGGACATTCAACATAGAAAACACATTATTAATTTTGTAAGAACTAGGAAATAATCAACCGTCGTGAATCACAACAACATTTCGAGATTTTTCCACTAATTACAAGTATCATTAAACATTCCTAGTGGGTTTCTACAAGTTCTCAAAATAAGTTACAAGAAAGGCCCATTAAAGAAGCATAATTACTTTTATTGATCTACTAGGATTTAACAATGTTTGCTATTTTGGCGAAAACATTTTACTCACATGATAAGACAAGGAAAGTTTTCAAATCTACACCCATATTACCAGAGGATACCACCAACCAAGCAATCAAAATGACAAGGAAGGATTTTAACTCAAAGGACACTACATACTCACTGGAAGCATCAAATGTAAGCAGACAATTAGCTACCTATTCAACATGGCTTTACGACCAAGAGTTATAGTTTCGCAAGAAGAACCACCTTATAGAATACCACTAAGATTAAATTATCAAGGTCTACTTACACTAACATCACAAATAGCATGGTCCAAAAGTCTCAAATCATCCATAAGTTTCTCCACATAATCAAAAATTAAATAGGTCATAGAATGTTATTCATAGTGATTTAAAAAGTTAAGGAAAATGTAAACTTATTTATAGGTCAAGAGAGAAAAACAAACATGCTTAATTTACACACATTACTCGAATGGGATTAAACCTAGTTCCATAATTATCAAGATGTATAAAATCCACAAGCCACTACTTAATATAATGAAACAAGGGATCATGATAAAACTTAGCATGCCATCGATCAAAAGCCACTACCAAACAAATACTTTTCCACTAACATCCACAGTCAACCAAAAGAAATCCGATCTGAACACAATTCATAAACCCATAAATTAACACCTCTACTCCGACGAGGTTCAAGCTATTAGCAAATTGTAAGAGATTCACCACCACTGCTAACAGAATGCCAACTAGAACGCACAACACAATGAATTATATCTATCTAGGAAGGTCGAGAAATGAAAAAAAAATACTCTAAGATCCTAGATACACTAAAGATTTCAT
The DNA here is from genome assembly GCA_019776745.2 of Taxus chinensis. Taxonomy (NCBI): domain Eukaryota; kingdom Viridiplantae; phylum Streptophyta; class Pinopsida; order Cupressales; family Taxaceae; genus Taxus; species Taxus chinensis. The sequence continues at coordinate 279,917,752 of CM034155.1, forward strand.
GCCTCTAAAACCAAGGCATAACTTTAAGCACCTAAGAGGACATTCAAGACACCTAGGGTTTACCCCCATATGAATAAATGTTTGAATAAAAATAGCATAGAACCAGCTCAACATCATGCAAGAAGGAACCACATAATGTTTAAATAAGTAGCTAACAACATAATGAGCTCCGAGTCACCAATCAAAATAAAATACAACAAATGTCAACAATCAAGGAAAGTGACTAAGTAGCCACATTGTAATGTCTAAAAAGTCTCACAAAAATATAAATAACTAAAAGATCCTCAAAGCTAACAACATAATGTCTAAAAAATCTCGCAAAAATATAAATAACTAAAAGAGCCTCAAAGCTTCTCAATCTAATCATAAAATTAGATCTTTGTCCTTGATAAAATGACACGAGTTCACGAACATATAAAAAAATTATAGAAGTCCACTTCACAGTCACTTCGCAGCCCCTCATGGCTACTAATAGGGGTACTATGCCTTGAGATATGCTCTAATGAAACTCACGAAAAGTTAGATCAAAGGTGACACCAAGACCTAACATCCCACTTACTCACATTGGGATTGAGTCACCAAAGCGACAACCAAAACTAACTCATCTAACCACCGAAGGAAAGCGAGGAGCTTTAGATGAATAAACAAATTCTAATTAACTATTCCTAACCCTAGAACACAACCACTAATGTCCACCCACAAGAATCACACCAAACAATCTATCATTCCAACAACTCCAATAGGGAAGGTTCTCAAAATGGCTCAACGCATCATACAATTAAATTAAGATTGAGGACTTGTAAAACAACACTTTTTCAAAGGGGATCCAAGTTTCCACTACACTAGAAGTTCACAAAAATCAATTTAATTTGACATTCTTAGTTACCTGGGTTTAGAAAAAATGCTGCTAAGCAAGTCCAACAATTCAAACAACTTATTATTTTAATTCTGGTAGTTCAAATGAACAGAGTAATGTAATATTTCTTCATAAATATTTCCTTTTCAATTTTCAAACAAGGTTGTTTTCTATATTTAAAAGTGTGCTAGGTTTAAAGTTCACGTCTCAAGTTTTCTACTATGCCTAAGGGTCCAAGTTTTCAACCCACGGCTCTAATACCAAGTGTATCACTTCCTAAAAACTCCCACTTGAGACCCAAGAACAACTTAGATTTAGTTAGAAAAATTATGGATTTTTTTTTTAAAGAGTTCACAACAAAAAAATTTGGAGTCCACTACAATAATTATCAAATCACCTAACAAAACAATAAGATATTGAAAGTTATCCTGGGCATAGTTAAATTTCCCTTTGGTGATAATCTAACTATTTAAAATTAGATTAACACTAAGCCAAAAAATTATTAATGAAACACAGAGTGTAAGAAGAGCCAAGGTATTTAATTCCACAAGATCTAAACAATTTACAAGGTCTTAAACATAGGGTTAGATTAAAGATTAAAATTAAAAGGGTAAAATTCACTCTAATAAACTCTCATAACTCACTTAAGGATTCAATATTATTTTTATCACTAATAACTCACTAAAAATTTCATGGAAACAATCCCATTCGAAAGGAAATTTCCTTCCCTTTCCACTGATATAAAGAAGTCCTCCTAACTCGTCATATTTCTCAAGTAATGGGTCGGCGGGCCTTAGGGTGAAAATTTTCCCCAAGAGCAGACATGTGGGCCTGGGGAAGCAAATTTTCCCTAACTCGAGCCTACGGGATTCGGAGATAAATTTTTCACCCAAAGGAGAAAAATGGACCGACGCGTAGCGAGGAAGGAATTTAGTGCTTTTGCCTTTTTGGGACAACAGGTGCAATTTACCTCCACGTGAACCTGCGCGAGCTCGTAATAGGACATGTGTCCAAACACTTCAACCCAAAGGGAAGGTGGGTTACCGAAAAAATTTAGGACATTTAACTTTTCTTTTGCCCAAAAAAAGTGTTAAGGGATCAAAATGTTCCACGTCTCCGTCGACGCCCAATGCGCCACATGTCAAGTCTCTTATTCGTGTGCAGAGAAAATAGACTTGCAGGGAAACTTAAGAATTTAATACTTTTATGATTAAAAACACTAAAGGTTAAGAAAACCTCTGCTCCTCCGCCATTGCCTCGTGAAGCCAAATTTTAGCCAATCATTGATGCCACGTGTCAGGTTCTCATTGCCTTCAGGCGGCGGGGGTGGCGGAGAGAATCTTAGGAAAATTTTTTCCAAAAGAATTGTTAAAACATTAAGTTTGCTAGAAATTAACTTCTCCTCCGCCATCATCCCACGAAGCCACATATTGTCATCCAAAAAAATGGGATGAGGGTGTAGGCGAACACGAAGAAAGATAGGTATTTTTTGGAGAAATTCTTTTAGAAATTTTCTGAAAAAATTTAAAAAGGTTAAGTTTAGAGGTATCGAACGCGGGTCCTTGCACACGCCCACGGAAGTTATGTCTTCTAACAGTGAAAGGGGTTGGGCCGCGAGGCAACAGAGAAAAGTAGGAATTTTTTCCAAATTTTCCTTTTTCGAACATAGTTTATTTTAAGACAACTCAGATGATTTTGCGTGCCCGTGCGGAGTGGCGGGAAGAATTATCAAATGCTTCCCAAAGTGAAGGATGCAGTAGCAAGGCCACGGGGAAAATTTTCCAAATTTTCGTTTCTCGAACTTAGAATATTTTTAACAAAAAAAATATGGTTTTTGGCCAGCAGAGCAGCGGGAAACTTTGTGTCTTTTGCGTTTTTAAGGCAAAAAGCGCAAAAGGAAGGTTTTCACCCGCAGGTCCACTACGGAATATTTTAATGATTAAATTTGACAATTAGAATATTTTTCAAGCCAAATGAAGTAGAAAAATTCAAAAAGACATAAATTTTGATTAGGAGCTCCAGTTTTTGACAAATAAGAACTTTCTGAAAATCAATCGATGTCCTCTTTACACAGAAACCTTAAGAAATTATTTTTTATAAATTTTTAAGGGTCAGTTTTGATAAAACATCTTTCTTTCAGTTAGAAATTGAACTGGTAAGTTATAACTTATCAATTTTTTTCAAAGTTTCCATTAATTCTTTCTCAACATGATAAATAGGCATAGATGATTTAACTTGGAATATTTTAGGATAGATTCCAAGGTTAAATATTCTTGATTGATTCACATTCAAAATTTACCACTGTTTACACAACAAAAATCCTACAATTTTGCCTTTTCTCTAATATGAATAGGTTCTTTAAGAACAATTACTTAAGTGTTTTAGTTTGTTTTGGGTTTGTTTTGATCTTAAAAGTCCAATTTTGTATTTAATTTTTGTCTTTTTGATGTTGTAGGGTCATTCAATTTAATTTGCTAATTAATCTGCATAGTTTGAAATTTATCTGACAAAGATCATATTCAAATGGATCTATTTTTCATTTATCATCTTCTAAGTTTTAAAATTCATTCGAAAAAAAATTCTAACCTATTAATTTGCTTTTAGCAAAGTATTGAAATTCAAAATCACAATTCTGATTTCTGAAAGCATTCATTTTTAAAGAATATAATATTGTGACATCTTTCCATAAGCATTCAATTTTTTCATCTTTCCAATCAGAATTTCAAAATACATTCACCAATCCAGATTTCAATACCCAATAATAGCATTTGAGAAAATTAATACAATCTTTTATTGATTAAAAAAAAACATACATGTACAAGCTTCTTCTTTCATTCTTCAATAACAATATACATAATACATTTTTTTTCACACTCATTCAAAAACTAGAAAATAGAGTATATATCTTTCACATTTTGAATTAAAAATTTCATAGTCCAATGCAAGAACATCTTTCCATCACAAATAATGTACAAGTTCATCCACTTCAAGTGGGAAAAGGTTACAATAATAAATAATCTCAACAAGGATTGTCTTCTCCAGAACAACAACATGAATATCCTCCATTTTCTTTATTTTAATTTGATCACAATAAAAGAGGTGAAAAGGCAATGCTCTCCACCTAACTAGGACATCCAACGACAAGGGGAAGCCTCCCTCTTCATTGACCCTAGAGCCCTAACCACAATGCAATATAAGATGTGTTTCAACTCATGGAAACAACATGTGTCCACAAACACACATGGAAATTTCATATATAAAAACGCTGTCCAAAATAGAATGCAATTTACAACCACATTGAAACATAACAAACAAAACTCAGGCTTCATCATGTAAGCCAAAGGAGCAAGAAACTATGGGGGTTGTTGCTTATACCTCCCAAGGGGAAATGGGTATCACCACCTTAGAAGAAACTACCAAAATATACCATTTCAAAACCCTGACATGCCTTTATGCCTCCCCCAACTACCCCTTATTCCTCTCATTTCCTTATGCCTCCCCAACCACTTATGGCACACCATAACGATTAAAGAAATGCAAGCTATTTCTTTGTAAGTTAGAACCCAAATTCCAACTCCCTCCAAACTTATACCTCCCCAAAATAGTTATGCCTCCCACAAAATACCCCATAGTCCTCTCCTACACCATCCCTAGGCAGTATACCCAACCCTCCAACAATAAAAAAATACATTAAAACATTCATCCATTCCTAAGTGCATAAAAATTATAAGAGATCATTTCAAGAGCCAAGATCTTACATCACCATGATAGAGTTTTGTTCCAAGATTCCAAAACAACAAGCTTTCCAATTGAAAACACATTCGAAGATCAACAATATACAAGAATGCAACATTCTCCAATCTTCTCCAAAAGTAAGAGTCTAAAATAGCAAAAGAATCCACCCCCAAATGAAGTATGCAAAATTGAAGGAAACAAATACAAGCCAAGGAAATTCAAATTTATAGAAGAGGGAAGAGAAGCGGATTAGGTGGATCCATGTAGGATGCCACTTCACACATCCTCAACTCCAACACCAAAGTCAACTTGAATCCCTAATGCATAATAAATAGGTGGGTGAATAATATGATAGTTTGCTTACACACTCCAAAGCAAGCCCACACCCTATAGGACTGAAATTAAAATTATGTAAGGAAGTGCAATTACAACTTACAACTTGACTTATAAAAATGCATAATGAAGGCTAGATTTAAACTCTCCAACCATAAGTAAGGTTGGTATGCAAATTTAAGAGGTATGGGACAAGTTTAACTTTTCCCACAAGCCTCTACAATCATCCTCCAATGAAAAATTCGAATTTCAAAATAAGGTGGAGCATTTCATAATCCAAAATTTACTTACATATCTCTTACACATTACTTACACTTATCTTATAACATTTAATACAAGAGCCAACAACTCCAATAATTACTTTCTTATGTCCCAATTTAAGTTTATTAATTTTTACCAATATGATTAAAAATATTTCTTTGCCACAATTTATTTAAATAACATGGGAACACATCACTTATAAAACACATACATACTAAACAAAGGTGTATGCATAGTTTTGTGCTTAAGCTAAGTTAATGAAAAATAGAGACTAACACCTAGTAGCCCTAATTAACAAAGCTTAAAGAAAAGTACAAAGCTCCATCAAGATAAGAATTAAACAATGTTAGACACTAACATTTATCATATTAAAACATTGAAACTTAACATACTAGTTGTCTAAATCCTCTATTCTCTTAATTAACAACAAAATTCCATGGATGAACTTATGCAGGCTCCATGGCAAATCAAAGCGGTTGTTCTTGATATCCCAAGAACCTAGGAGTGGGAGCCTATCAAAATTGGGCTACAAGACCCTTTTGACTCTTCCCATATGACCTAAGCACTTTGGCTAGAAAAGAGGCTTTAGCTCTTCCAAAATGGTGAATTCTCAAGAAAACAAAGGAAATCTTTTAGTCTATTTTGTTATATGCTTTGCTTTTTTCTTCTCAAGAAGTTTAGGTTTAATTGTAAAGTAGGAGGGATATTTATATAGCCCCATGGATAAATGAACCACTTCATCCCTTTGCATGTGGGATAAAAGGTAAAACAAGATTAGGAATGGATAAGGTTGTTTTACAGAATGTAACCTTACTTTAGAAGGGTTTAATTTATACTTAGCAAGTCATGGGAGTTGGGGGGTGTTTTAATTAATCAAAGGTAATTAACTAATAGGTAGATGTAAGCTTATAGAAGCTAATTAGAGGAATATTACTATGATTTAGACTATAAAAGGGGATTAAATCAATTAAATATTTATTTATTGGTTAATAATAATTAATTAAATATAGAAAGGGGAAGCTAATTAATTAATAATAATTAATTAGTCTAGATAGAAGGAGGGGATTTATTAATGGAAGGTCATTAATTAGGTATTCACTGGATAGGTGACTTAATTAATTAATATAGTGTAATTAATTAATGACGATGAGAGCGAAGATGAGCACTTTTGACGATATGTCGCCAATTTGCAAGAAGGGAGATAATTATCACAATTTAAGTATTTAAATTGCTCAGGCATAATTATGGGTGTCTACAAAAGGAACTAAATAAATAAATAAACATAACCCTTGGTCACATTTAAAGGTGATATCCCCCATGGGAATCCTTAACAACAATCAAACACACACACAAACAATACAAATTTCTATGTTGACCTTGTTGAATTCATCTAGAATTCCAATGTGGTTGGTCTCCAATCCCTCGATGTTTGTTGTGATATTTTAACTTGCTAAAAACAATACCTCATTTGGCCTCATGGCCACAGCAGAACATCCAAAATACATATAAATATAATTCCAAAATAATCTCTATATATGAATCACAACAACATCAAGGCAACCAACAATATCATTTACAATTTTATCAACAACTATACAATCATCAAATTAATTCCATTTTCTAGGTATACTCACTATATCCAAATACTACATGACTGAAAAACATACATAAATATAACCATGTCAGACAATATATCATCCTTAATATATAAAATGTCTCTAGTAATCATCATGCATCATATACGAATCAGAGTCAACAATAATCAATCATCTGAAATCTAACACCATACTAAATCAAAACTATAATAATGTCCATAATATAGTCAGCAATATCATGATCAATATAAAAAGTGTCGAAGGGAAGTGGTCACTACAAATGCATTTAGAACCCTTGATGAGGAAAAAGAGCAACTAACCCTAAAACATGCTTATGAAGGCTTCTTCCTCTTTTCATTTTGTTCATTGTTTCTCTTTTGTTTTTTTGCAAGTTGTTGGAGGAGGAATGGAAGCCATTGAATTCCATTCCAAGATTTTAGAGGAGCTTACAAGTTTTATTTATTTTCTTATTTTTTTTACACCCTCTCTTAGCGTTTCAAGTGTTTATAAATTTTATTTAGCTCATTTTTGTTTGGGTTTTCCCCAATTGAATTCATGGGTAATTTCCTATTTTTTTGATATAGATGGGTTTGATCAATATTTTCATTAGGGTATAGAAAAAAAGTATATTTATATATACATATATACCTATATATATATATATATATATATATATATATATATATATATATATATAATTTATTTATTTCTCTTATTGGGTAAACCTGAAATGGGTTAGTAGAGAGAAACACGATTTAATACCTATGTATTTAAATGTATATGCAAATATCTATGTGTGTGTGTGTGTGTGTGTGTGTGTGTGTGTGTGTGTGTGTGTGTGTGTGTGTGTGTGTGTGTGTTTATATATATATATCTGTGTGACTGTATATTTTAATATATAAGTATATTAGATGTTTAAGTATATTAATATATTTAAAAATTATTATTAAAACCAATATTAATAATAATTAAATAACAATATTGTTGTAATTAGGTCATATTGTTTCTATTATTAATAGAAATAACGATTTTAGATCTTATACCTAGATTTGTCATTTTTGTTAAAATTTATTTCATAATATTTGATGAGAAGTCTAGAATCAAATCCAATTTCACTTATTTCTACTTTAGCTCACATGGGATTTAAAAGTAAGTCCCTAATAACTCTATAGTGAAATTTACATACTCCCAATAAGGCTATTGTCTAATTTATAGAAAACAATTTCTTTACTCCAATAGACTTGGGAAATTTGCCTATTTTTTTAACATGTAAATGACAATTACAATTCAAAATATTTCCATCTAAGCATACATAGTCTTGCCTTCTTTCAATAATGCAAGTAAATGAACAACTAGGCTAACTTTTCCTTTACATGCGTTCAAGTAACACAATGAAGTTTAATATTTCCTAATACAAATTCCCAACACTCCGCAAGAGGGTTTACAACAATATTTCCAATAATATATTCTAAAACAAGAGCCACACCCTTTTTTTGGGAATAAATCAACTACCATGGAATAAGATATTTCATTTTATAAGCTTCTTTCCTATTTCAACAAAACTAGCTTTACAACACAATTCCTTCCTTCACTTTTCAACATACAATACAAATTCAATATCCAACAATCAATACAATAATTTTTTAAACAAAATATTAATACACTATCTTCCACTCAAAGTGGGAAATAATACAAGAATGTAAGCTAAAAGAAATACAAGGTTACAAGTTCCTCCAACCTAGGTGTGAATAAAAAAATCAGGCTTCTCACAAAAAGGGATTTCTTAAGGACTCCAAAAAAAGCTCCAAGCTTCACATCACCAACAAGAGAGAAATACCATGATTCATTTGATTAGCTACCATGATTCATTTGATCACAACAAAAAAGATGGGGGGAGGCAACACTCTCCACCCAACCAAGAATTCCAATGAGGAGGAGAAGTCATCCTCCTCATTAGCCCCCGAGCCCCAACCACATTGCAATGAAAAATAGATTCAACTCATGGAAACAAAAAAATCTTCCACATCACGATATAAGATTCTAGAACCATACAAAAATAAAACAATGCAACTAAAATCACAAGAAGGAAGAAAAAAATACACAAGGCTTCAACATGAAAAGCCAAAGGAGTAAGATCTATGGGGACATCATTTATGCCTCCCAATGGGAAATGGGTTGCCACCTACGAACCTTCCAATAAAAATATCAAATCCCCTACACATGATTATTCCTCCCTCATGTACCTCTTATGCCTCCCAACAATCTGTTATGGCTCCCTCATAAAATACACCAAGTAAGAAATGAAAGCAATTTCTTGTCCAAGGTGGGGCACCCAACCGAAATCCCTCCAAAACATGAAAATAACTCTTATTCCTCCCCACATGTAGATTCCCATAGTCCCTTCCTATACCATACTTAATAAATTGACCTAATTACCCAACTAGCATATCAAAACACTAAAAAAAATGCACATATACACAATATAAAAGGAAAATATTCTACAAGAGTATAGCTCCTACCTTTCCATGGTAAAGCTTAATCCAAGAGTCCCATACCAAGCATCTTCAAGTCCAAAGAATCACCAAGAAGCTCCAACAATTCTACAAGCACTCCAAAATCCTCTAACTCCCAAAAATGTAAGAGCACAAAGAAATGAAGTAACCCCCAAACAAGCAAAAGAACTTGAATAAATAGAAAAGGGAGAGAGGAGGATTATGTGGCTCCAAGTAGGATGCCACCTAATTTCCTCTCCACCCAATATAACCTTGGTCAACCCCATAATCCAAAGCATAATTAATAAGTGGTTGAAGAAATGACATTTTACTTACAGACAAAATCTAAGCCCACACCCCTTAAGGACTAAAATAAATACATGTAAGAAATCACAATAAAAACCTACAATTTTTCTTCCCAAAACACATTATGGGGTCTAATTTTGACCCGCCAACCCATAGGTAGGGTTGGTCTAGTAATTTAAGAGGTGTGGGACAAGTTTAACTTGTCCCACAAGCCTAAAAGATTTTCCGTTAAGGACAAATCCGAATTTTAAAGGAGAGGTGGAGTGTACAAACACTCAAGATATTAAGAACTTAACTTAAACACATAAACCAAAGAGCTATCAAATCCAATTAATGAATTCTTTTGACTCATTCTTAATTAATTTAGTAAACTAATTAATTTACTAATCTAGACATAAATCAAGTGATTAACAAAAGGAGAATACATCACTATAATTTCACATACTAAAATTAAATAAAGGAGACTAAATAAAAGAAACACATAACCCCTTTGTCACAATTGGAGGTGATTCTCCCCCATGGGAAACCCCATAACAACAATTCAAACACATGCACATAACAAAATACATGTTTCCATGGCAACCCTTGTTGAATTCATCTGTAATTATAATGTGGTTAGTCTCCAATCCACCAGATGTTTTTTGTGACTTGTTTACTTGCAAAACACATAACACCTCCTTTGGCCTTGTGGACGCATCAAAACATCCAAATTAAATATACAATATAACTCCAAAATCATATATATATAAATCAAAACATCATCTAGGCAAGTAATGATATTATTTACAATTTCTAACAAAATCTTGATTTTACATTTCATCAATATCCACATGATCATAAGATTAGTTCAATTGTCTTGGTATACTCAATATTACAACTTATCGCATGTCCAAAATATATAAATATAACCATGTAAACATCATATCAACATCAATATAAAATGTCTATAATAATCTACACACACCATATATGAATCGAAATCAAACAATCAAGTATATGTAACATCTAACATCATGCTAAATCAAAAGCTACAATAATATCCATAAGTATAGTCAAAATATGGAAATCAATAAAAAAAGGTGTTGAAGGGAAGTGGGTACTACAAAGGCCAAGTCGTTGCTAAGGAGGTAAAGGGTGGTAGTTGAAAATATTAAGTTGATCATTAAATTAATAGCCCCATCAAATCTTGCGCCACACACAACCTCCCTACACATTCACAAGTCATAAACCAAGGAAGAAAGGAACCCAATCATCCTACACCAACAAAGAAGATTAAAAAGCATACAAACTGCCATGCTGGAGGGAGAAAAAAACTCATATTTTTCCTTTAATTTAAAATGATTAAAACAACACACATACAGGCCTAATCGACCAAGGGGGAGAAAACTAGAGGTTGACATTCGAAAGTGAACATGGATCAACGACCAACCATGGCGCCATGATGGGGTAACCCATTCTTCAACACATAATGATGTTTGGTCTACATGAGTGATCAGAGCGATACAACAAAATAACATAGAGATAATTAATATTAATATTGGTTACAATCGACAATAAAATAAAATAATAATACTATCAAATAATGGCCGATCAACAAATAAATTAATAATATCATTATTATCATTTTTTATTATTAATTTTACAACTTAAAACTAATTATTATGGGTGTGATGCCCATAAAAACAAGCCAATCGAAACCCAAGAAAAACCTAGGATTAGTTAGGAAAATTATGGAATAATTATCTTTTGTTTAAAAGAGTCTACAACAAGGTTACAAGACAACAGTTTTCGCAAGCAAATTTTCAAGACAATACTATTAATAGCTGATAGTTTTATTAATATGAAAATTATAAAATATCACAATGTCCAAACTTATGGTTAGATTAACCAATTAGGTTAAGAGGGTAATTTCTCACTATACCACTCTCTAACAAGCTTAAAAGAATCAAATTTATTTTTCTCAACATTAACGCACTCAAACATTCCCAAAAATATTTCCATTAGATAGAAAATTTCCTCACCTTTCCGGTGATATAAATAAGTCCTCCTAACTCCTCATATTTCTCAAGTTATGGTCCGGCGGGCCTTGGGGTGAAAAGTTTCCGCAAGAGCGGGCCTGCGGGCCTAGGGAGGAAAATTTTCCCATGCGTGAGTCTACGGGCCTAGGGAAGAAAATTTTCCCATGCGCGGGTCTACAGGCCTAGGGAAGAAATTTTTTCCATGGACGGACCGGCGGAGCGGGGAGATATTTAGCACATTTTCCATTTTGGAACAAAAGTGTGATTTGCCTCCACGTGCCCGCGAGCTCGAATAGGACACGTGTCAACATTTCAAAACTCTGGCAGAAAATCAGGCCATCGGAGAATTTTAAGACAGTGATCCTTTTGGCTGAAAGGCCCTATGGAATCAAACAATTTGCACTTTCACCGATGCCCAAAGCGCCATGTTTCAAGCACTGATTGGTCGCGATGCATCGGGATGGTGGGAGAATTTAGGAAATTTTTCCCCAAAAATTTCTGAAGCGCTAAGCAAAAAGTGGATCTGCTCCTCTGCTGACACCTTATAACACCACGTGGCAGAACCTGATTGGCTTCGGGCCTGCGGGGTGGTGGAGGAAACTTAGAATTTTTTCCCAAATTATTTTAAAGGTTAAGTTGACTGTTGTAGGCCTGCATAGACACAGGAAAACAACAAAAATTACAAAAGCGGAGCGGCGGTTCTGCGAGGGAAATTTTTCCAAATTTTCTTGTTTTGAACTTAGGCAATTTTTGACAAAAAGAAAGGCTTGTGGGTCAGCGGAGCGGTGGGAGAATTCGTGCCTTTGGCATTTTTGACCAAAAAGTGCTAAAGGAAAATTCGGGCCCGCGGGTCCGCCAAGGAAAATTTTCCCAATTTTTTTTTATAGTTCCAATTATTTTTGATGCCAAATGAAGAAAAACTTTAGAAGGCCATAACTTTTAATTGGGAGATTTTTTTTAGGAAAACAAAGACATTTTGGGAAGCTCTCGACGTCCTCTTTGCACAAGAACAATAATTTCTTTATTTTTATAATGTTTAAGTGGTTAATTTCACAAAACGGTTTGTACTCTTTTAAAAGGCAAGCTGGTAAATTTCAACCTATCAAATTTTAATAAATTGATCTTCTTCCTCTCTTAACATGGCAATTAGATATGGAGAATTTTTCTTAGATGGATTTAGGATGGATTTGGAGGGTAAGTTTCTTTGATTGACTCCCAATTTTTTTAAAAAACAACTTTGATAGAAAAACGACAACAAAACGGGTTGAGCCCAATTTTGCTAAGTTTTCTAAGAAATTCCTTAAGTATTTTTGTCCAATTGAATTGGTTTAGAAAATACTACTTCAATTTAATTGTTTAATTTGTTATTTCATTGTTGTAAGTTCAAACTATGAATTTTTGGATTAAATATTTGCCAATTTGAAAATACAAAATGAAGATCAAATTTTAAAGGATCTATTAGCCATTTTCATCTTCCAAGTATTAGAATTCATTCCAATTCTAATCTAATACATTTATTTGATTCATATCAAACTATTCAGAACCAAAATGAAATTATGATTTCCAATTTTAAACGTTTCAAAAGATAGAGTTCTATATTTTCCTCACACGCATTTCTTCCTTGCAAACAAAGATTTCAAATACATTTCAAACTTAGATTTCAAACAGTTGTAGTTCCAATTGTGGAAATAAATTCAACTTTTATTCAAAAGACAATATTTCTTTCTTTTACAACTTCTCTTTTCTATTGATTTTCACAATACAATATATGAAGTACATCTCTTTCTTTCAAGACAAAAAGTAGAGTATATCTTTCCTTTACATTTCAAAATTACAACATTCATATTCAATATAACACATTTCCATTACAAAACATATACATGTTCATCCACTTCAAGTGGGAAAGGTTACAATAAGATTTCATGTCAACAAGGGACTGTCAAACTCTTTTCTTTTCTTTCTTTTCTTTAGAACAACAACATGTAAGCTTATCATTCTTCCAATTATGATCAAAACAAGAGCAGGGGAAAGGCAATGCTCTCCAACCAACCAAGACATCTAATGAAAAGGATAATCCATCCTTTTTCATTGGCCACCAAGCCCCAACCATAAAGCAATAGAAGATGTGATTCAACTCATGGCAACAAGGGCTTTCAGAACCCACAAGTACCCTTTATTCCTCACATTTCCTTATGCCTCCCAAACCTCTTATGGCACCCCATAATGAGTGAACAAATGAAAGCTATTTCTTTGTAAGGTGGAACCCAAATCCCAACTCCCTCCACACTTATACCTCCCCAAAATACTTATTCCTCCCACAAAATAAACACCATAGTCTTCTCCTACACCATTCCTAGGACATCTACCCAACATCCCACAAACATGCCAGAACACTCACAACAATAACAATTTCATAAACCAAAAAGAAGTATTTCAAGATCCAATCTCCTACCTCTCCACAATTAAGTTGTTCCAAGTTCCAAAACAACAAGTTTTATCCTAGTGCAAGCAATCCAAATCAGATAAGTACAAGCATGCAACAATCTTCCAAAAACTTCTTCACAGAAACAACTCCAAAAGAACAAAAGAATTCACCCCAAAAGGAGTTTCCAAAAGTGAAGCAACCCAAAACAAGTCAAGAAATTTGAATTTTATCGAAGAGGGAAGAGAAGAGCATGAGGTGGATCCATGTAGGATGCCACCTCACACATCCTCAACCCAAACCCAAAAGTCGACTTAGTTATCCAATGCATAATAAATAGGTGGGTGAATAATATGATAGTTTATTTACCTACTAAAATCCAACCCACAACCCAATAGATATAAATTGTACTATGTAAGAAAAGTACAATTAAAACATGTAATTTGTCTCCTCAAAATGCGTAATGAAAGTATAAATTCAACTCTCCAACCATAGGTATGGTTGGTAAATAAATTTAAGAGGTATGGGATGAGTTTAACTTATCCCACAAGCCTCCAAGGACAAATTCAAATTTCCAAGAAGGTGGAGTGTTTCATACTCTAATATAAACTTACACATCACTTACACATCTTTAACAACACTTAAACCAAGACCAACAACTCTATTAATTACATTCTCATGATATCTTTTAATTAATTAACTTAACAACATGATTACTCACAATATTAACACCACATTAAATAATTAATGAAAGGGATAAGTGCACCACATAAAACACATGCAACCAGCAATAAAAAAGGCAATAAATAATACACATAACCCTTGGTTAAATTTTATTGATTGAATCGCATTCAAAATTTACCAATGTTTACACAGCAAAAAGCCAACAATTTTTCCTTTGCTCGATTTGAAAGGTTCTTTAAGAAAATTATTAAGTCTTTTAGTTTTATTTTGATTTTTTTGATCTTACAAGTCCAATTTGGTATTTAATTTTGTGTTTTTTTTTAATGCAAGGTCATTCTGTTCAATTTGCTAATTAATTTGTAGAGTTTGAAATTTATTCTAACAGAGATCAGATTTGAATGGGTCTTTTTTTCATTTATCATCTTCCAAGTTTTAAAATTCATTCCAAAAACAATTCTACCCAATTAAGTTGATTTAAGAAAACTATTCAAATGCCAACTTACGATTTTGATTTCTAAAACATTCATTTCTAAAGAACAGAGCATTCTGAAATTTCTCCATACATATTCACTTTTTCATCTTTCGAATTATAATTTCAAAATACATTCAACAATCAAAATTCAATACCTAATAATACCATTTGAGAAAAGTAATACAATATTTTATTGATTCAAAAATATACCTTTACAACTTCTTCTTTCATTCCTCAATTACAATATACAGAATATAATTTCTTCCACATTTATTAAAAAATAGAAAAAAAAAGTATATCTCTTTCACATTTCGAATTACAACTTTCATAGTCAATACTAAATATATTTCCATCACAAATAATGTATAAGGTTATCCACTTCAAAGTGGGGAAGGGTTACAATAATAATAATCTCAACAAGGACTGTCAAACTTGTCTTTCTCCTCTGCTCCAGAATAGCAACATGGATATCCTCCATTTTCTTTATTTAAATTTGATCACAACAGAACAGTGGGAAAGGAAACACTCTTCACCTAACTAGGACATCCAACGACAAGGGGAAGCCTCCCTCTTCATTGACCCTAGAGCCCTAACCACAATGCAATATAAGATGTGTTTCAACTCATGGAAACAACATGTGTCCACAACACACATGGAAATTTCATATATAAAAACGCTGTCCAAAATAGAATGCAATTTACAATTCGCACATTGAAACATAACAAACAAAACTCAGGCTTCATCATGTAAGCCAAAGGAGCAAGAAACTATGGGGGTTGTTGCTTATACCTCCCAAGGGGAAATGGGTATCACCACCTTAGAAGAAACTACCAAAATATCCCATTTCAAAACCCTGACATGCCTTTATGCCTCCCCCCCAACTACCCCTTATTCCTCTCATTTCCTTATGCCTCCCCAACCACTTATGGCACACCATAACGATTAAAGAAATGCAAGCTATTTCTTTGTAAGTTAGAACCAAATCCAAACCCCTCCAACTTATACCTCCCCAAAATAGTTATGCCTCCACAAAATACCACCTAGTCCTCTCCTACACCATCCCTAGGCAGTATACCCAACCCTCCAACAATAAAAAAATACATTAAAACATTCATCCATTCCTAAGTGCATAAAATTATAGAGATCATTTCAAGAGCCAAGATCTTACATCACCATGATAGAGTTTTGTTCCAAGATTCCAAACAACAAGCTTTCCAATTGAAAACACATTCGAAGATCAACAATATACAAGAATGCCAACATTCTCCAATCTTCTCCAAAGTAAGAGTCTAAAATAGCAAAAGAATCCACCCCCAAATGAAGTATGCAAAATTGAAGGAAACAAATACAAGCCAAGAAATTCAAATTATAGAAGAGGGACGCGAAGCGGATTAGGTGGATCCATGTAGGATGCCACTTCACACATCCTCAACTCCAACACCAAAGTCAACTTTGAATCCCTAATGCATAATAAATAGGTGGGTGAATAATATGATTAGTTTGCTTACACACTCCAAAGCAAAGCCCACACCCCTATAGGACTGAAATTAAAATTATGTAAGGAAGTGCAATTACAACTTACAACTTGACTTATAAAATGCATAATGAAGGCTAGATTTAAACTCTCCAACCATAAGTAAGGTTGGTATGCAAATTTAAGAGGTATGGGACAAGTTTTAACTTTTCCCACAAGCCTCTACAATCATCCTCCAATGAAAAATTCGAATTTCAAATAAGGTGGAGCATTTCATAATCCAAAATTTACTTACATATCTCTTACACATTACTTACACTTATCTTATAACATTTAATACAAGAGCCAACAACTCCAATAATTACTTTCTTATGTCCCAATTTAAGTTTATTAATTTTACCAATATGATTAAAAATATTTCTTTGCCACAATTTATTTAAATAACATGGGAACACATCACTTATAAAACACATACATACTAAACAAAGGTGTATGCATAGTTTTGTGCTTAAGCTAAGTAATGAAAAATAGAGACTAAACACCTAGTAGCCCTAATTAACAAAGCTTAAAGAAAAGTACAAAGCTCCATCAAGATAAGAATTAAACAATGTTAGACACTAACATTTATCCATATTAAAACATTTGAAACTTAACATACTAGTGTCTAAATCCTCTATTCTCTTAATTAACAACAAAATCCATGGATGAACTTATGCAGGCTCCATGGCAAATCAAAGCGGGTGTTCTTTCCTGATAATCCCCAAGAACCTAGGAGTGGGAGCCTATCAAAATTGGGCTACAAGACCCTTTTGACTCTTCCCATATGACATAAGCACTTTGGCTAGAAAGAGGCTTCTTTAGCTCTTCCAAAATGGTGAATTCCTCAAGAAAACAAAGGAAATCTTGTAGTCTATTTTGTAATATGCTTTGCTTTTTTCTTCTCAAGAAGTTTAGGTTTTTAATTGTAAAGTAGGAGGGATATTTCTATAGCCCCATGGATAAATGAACCACTTCATCCCTTTGCATGTGGGATAAAAGGTTTAAAACAAGATTAGGAATGGATAAGGTTTGTTTTTACAGAATGTAACCTTACTTTAGAAGGGTTTAATTATACTTAGCAAGTCATGGGAGTTGGGGGGTGTTTTAATTAATCAAAGGTAATTAACTAATAGGTAGATGTCAGCTTATAGAAGCTAATTAGAGGAATATACTATGATTTAGACTATAAAAGGGGATTAAATCAATTAAATATTATTTATTGGTTAATAATAATTAATTAAATATAGAAAGGGGAAGCTAATTAATTAATAATAATTAATTAGTCTAGATAGAAGGAGGGGATTTATTAATGGAAGGTCATTAATTAGGTATTCACTGGATAGGTGACTTAATTAATTAATATAGTTGTAATAATTATGACGATGAGAGCGAAGATGAGCACTTTTGACGATATGTCGCCAATTTGCAAGAAGGCGAGATAATTAGCACAATTTAAGTATTTAAATTACTCTGGCATAATTATGGGTGTCTACAAAGGAACTAAATAAATAAATAAACATAACCCTTGGTCACATTTAAAGGTGATATCCCCCATGGGAATCCTTAACAACAATCAAACACACACACAAACAATACAAATTTCTATGTTTGACCTTGTTGAATTCATCTAGAATTCCAATGTGGTTGGTCTCCAATCCCTCGATGTTTGTTGTGATATTTTAACTTGCTAAAACACTACCTCATTTGGCCTCATGGCCACAGCAGAACATCCAAAATACATATAAATATAATTCCAAAATAATCTCTATATATGAATCCCAACAACAATCAAGGCAACCAACAATATCATTACAATTTTATCAACAACTATACAATCATCAAATTAATTCCATTTTCTAGGTATACTCACTATATCCAAATACTACATGACTGAAAAACATACATAAATATAAACCATGTCCGACAATATATCATCCTTAATATATAAAATGTCTCTAGTAATCATCATGCATCATATACGAATCAGAGTCAACAATCATCAATCATCTGAAATCTAACACCATACTAAATCAAAACTATAATAATGTCCATCATATAGGTCAGCAATATCATGATCACTATAAAAAGTGTCGAAGGGAAGTGGTCACTACAAATGCATTTAGAACCCTTGATGAGGAAAAAGAGCAACTAACCCTAAAACATGCTTATGAAGGCTTCTTCCTCTTTTCATTTTGTTCATTGTTTCTCTTTTGTTTTTTTTGCAAGTTGTTGGAGAGGAATGGAAGCCATTGATTCCATTCCAAGATTTTAGAGGAGCTTACAAGTTTTATTTATTTTCTTATTTTTTTTACACCCTCTCTTAGCGTTTCAAGTGTTTATAAATTTTATTTAGCTCATTTTTGTTTGGGTTTTCCCCAATTGAATTCATGGGTAATTTCCTATTTTTTTGATATAGATGGGTTTGATCAATATTTTCATTAGGGTATAGAAAAAAAGTATATTTATATATACATATATACCTATAATATATATATATATATATATATATATATATATATATATATATAATTTATTTATTTCTCTTATTGGGTAAACCTGAAATGGGTTAGTAGAGAGAAACACGATTTAATACCTATGTATTTAAATGTATATGCAAATATCTATGTGTGTGTGTGGTGTGTGTGTGTGTGTGTTGTGTGTGTGTGTGTGTGGTGTGTGTGTGTGTGTGTTTATATATATATATCTGTGTGACTGTATATTTTAATATATAAGTATATTAGATGTTTAAGTATATTAATATATTTAAAAATATTATTAAACCAATATTAATAATAATTAAATAACAATATTGTTGTAATTAGGTCATATTGTTTCTATTATTAATAGAAATAACGATTTTTAGATCTTATACCTAGATTTGTCATTTTTGTTAAAATTATTTCATAATATTTGATGAGAAGTCTAGAAATCAAATCCAATTTCACTTATTTCTACTTTAGCTCACATGGGATTTAAAAGTAAGTCCCTAATAACTCTATAGTGAAATTTACATACTCCCAATAAGGCTATTGTCTAATTTATAGAAAACAATTTCTTTACTCCAATAGACTTGGGAAATTTGCCTATTTTTTTTAACATGTAAATGACAATTACAATTCAAAATATTTCCATCTAAGCATACATAGTCTTGCCTTCTTTCAATAATGCAAGTAAATGAACAACTAGGCTAACTTTTCCTTTACATGCGTTCAAGTAACACAATGAAGTTTAATATTTCCTAATACAAATTCCCAACACTCCGCAAGAGGGTTTACAACAATATTTCCAATAATATATTCTAAAACAAGAGCCACACCCTTTTTTTGGGAATAAATCAACTACCATGGAATAAGATATTTCATTTATAAGCTTCTTTCCTATTCAACAAAACTAGCTTTACAACACAATTCCTTCCTTCACTTTTCAACATACAATACAAATTCAATATCCAACAATCAATACAATAATTTTTTAAACAAAATATTAATACACTATCTTCCACTCAAAGTGGGAAATAATACAAGAATGTAAGCTAAAAGAAATACAAGGTTACAAGTTCCTCCAACCTAGGTGTGAATAAAAAATCAGGCTTCTCACAAAAAGGGATTTCTTAAGGACTCCAAAAAAAGCTCCAAGCTTCACATCACCAACAAGAGAGAAATACCATGATTCATTTGATTAGCTACCATGATTCATTTGATCACAACAAAAAAGATGGGGGGAGGCAACACTCTCCACCCAACCAAGAATTCCAATGAGGAGGAGAAGTCATCCTCCTCATTAGCCCCCGAGCCCCAACCACATTGCAATGAAAAATAGATTCAACTCATGGAAACAAAAAATCTTCCACATCACGATATAAGATTCTAGAACCATACAAAAATAAAACAATGCAACTAAAATCACAAGAAGGAAGAAAAAAATACACAAGGCTTCAACATGAAAAGCCAAAGGAGTAAGATCTATGGGGACATCATTTATGCCTCCCAATGGGAAATGGGTTGCCACCTACGAACCTTCCAATAAAAATATCAAATCCCCTACACATGATTATTCCTCCCTCATGTACCTCTTATGCCTCCCAACAATCTGTTATGGCTCCCTCATAAAATACACCAAGTAAGAAATGAAAGCAATTTCTTGTCCAAGGTGGGGCACCCAACCGAAATCCCTCCAAAACATGAAAATAACTCTTATTCCTCCCCACATGTAAGATTCCCATAGTCCCTTCCTATACCATACTTAATAAATTGACCTAATTACCCAACTAGCATATCAAAACACTAAAAAAAAATGCACATATACACAATATAAAAGGAAAATATTCTACAAGAGTATAGCTCCTACCTTTCCATGGTAAAGCTTAATCCAAGAGTCCCATACCAAGCATCTTCAAGTCCAAAGAATCACCAAGAAGCTCCAACAATTCTACAAGCACTCCAAAATCCTCTAACTCCCAAAATGTAAGAGCATAAAAAAATGAAGTAACCCCCCAAACAAGCAAAAGAACTTGAATAAATAGAAAAGGGAGAGAGGAGGATTATGTGGCTCCAAGTAGGATGCCACCTAATTTCCTCTCCACCCAATATAACCTTGGTCAACCCCATAATCCAAAGCATAATTAATAAGTGGTTGAAGAAATGACATTTTACTTACAGACAAAATCTAAGCCCACACCCCTTAAGGACTAAAATAAATACATGTAAGAAATCACAATAAAAACCTACAATTTTTCTTCCCAAAACACATTATGGGGTCTAATTTTGACCCGCCAACCCATAGGTAGGGTTGGTCTAGTAATTTAAGAGGTGTGGGACAAGTTTAACTTGTCCCACAAGCCTAAAAGATTTTCCGTTAAGGACAAATCCGAATTTTAAAGGAGAGGTGGAGTGTACAACACTCAAGATATTAAGAACTTAACTTAAACACATAAACCAAAGAGCTATCAAATCCAATTAATGAATTCTTTTGACTCATTCTTAATTAATTTAGTAAACTAATTAATTTACTAATCTAGACATAAATCAAGTGATTAACAAAAGGAGAATACATCACTATAATTTCACATACTAAAATTAAATAAAGGAGACTAAATAAAAGAAAACACATAACCCCTTTGTCACAATTGGAGGTGATTCTCCCCCATGGGAAACCCCATAACAACAATTCAAACACATGCACATAACAAAATACATGTTTCCATGGCAACCCTTGTTGAATTCATCTGTAATTATAATGTGGTTAGTCTCCAATCCACCAGATGTTTTTTGTGACTTGTTTACTTGCAAAACACATAACACCTCCTTTGGCCTTGTGGACGCATCAAAACATCCAAATTAAATATACAATATAACTCCAAAATCATATATATATAAATCAAAACATCATCTAGGCAAGTAATGATATTATTTACAATTTCTAACAAAATCTTGATTTTACATTTCATCAATATCCACATGATCATAAGATTAGTTCAATTGTCTTGGTATACTCAATATTACAACTTATCGCATGTCCAAAATATATAAATATAACCATGTAAACATCATATCAACATCAATATAAAATGTCTATAATAATCTACACACACCATATATGAATCGAAATCAAACAATCAAGTATATGTAACATCTAACATCATGCTAAATCAAAAGCTACAATAATATCCATAAGTATAGTCAAAAATATGGAAATCAATAAAAAAAGGTGTTGAAGGGAAGTGGGTACTACAAAGGCCAAGTCGTTGCTAAGGAGGTAAAGGGTGGTAGTTGAAAATATTAAGTTGATCATTAAATTAATAGCCCCATCAAATCTTGCGCCACACACAACCTCCCTACACATTCACAAGTCATAAACCAAGGAAGAAAGGAACCCAATCATCCTACACCAACAAAGAAGATTAAAAAGCATACAAACTGCCATGCTGGAGGGAGAAAAAAACTCATATTTTTCCTTTAATTTAAAATGATTAAAACAACACACATACAGGCCTAATCGACCATGGGGTAACTCCATGGCACCACGATGGGATAAACCCACACATTCGAAAGCGAGTACGGATCAACGACCAACCATGGCACCACGACGAGATAACCCCTTCTTCAAGACAGAATGAGGTTCGGTCTACAAGAGTGATCAGAGCAATACAACAAAACGACATAGAGATAATTAATATTAATATTGGTTATAGTTAACAATAAAATAAAATAATAATACTATAAAATAATGGCGCCGATCGACAAATAAATTAATAATATCATTATTATATATTTTTTATTATTAATTTTACAACTCAAAAATAATTATTATGGGTGTGATGCCCATTAAAATAACCCACTTGAAACGATAGAGCAACCTAGGATTAGTTAGGAATATTATAGAATAATTTTCTTTTGTTTAAAAGATTCTACAACCAGGTTATAAGACAATAGTTGTTGCAAGCAAGTTTTCAAGCCAAATACTATTAATAGCTTATAGTTTTATTAATACGACAATTTTAAAAGATCACAAGGTCCAAATTTATGGTTAGATTAATCAATTAGGTTAAGAGGGTAATTTCTCACTATACCACTCTCTAATAGGATTAAAAGATTCAACTTGATTTTTCTCAAAATTAGCACACTCAAAACTTTCCAAAAACATTCCCATTAGATAGGAAATTTCCTCACCTTTCCAGTGATATAAAGAAGTCCTCCTAAATCCTCATATTTCTCAAGTTATGGGACAACGGGCATTGAGGTGAAAATTTTCCTCCAAGAGCGGGCTTATGGGCCTAGGGAGGAAAATTTTCCCATGCGTGGGTTTGCGGGCCTGGGGAAGAAAATTTTCCCATGTGTAGGTTTGCGGGCCTGGGGAAGAAAATTTTCCCATGCGCGGGTCAGCAGAGCAGGGAGAGTTTTAGTGCATTTTCCCTTTTGGAACAAAAATGTGATCCGCCTCCTCGCACCCGCGAGCCCAAAGAGGACACACGTCGGCATTTCAAAACTCTGGCAGAAAATTGGGTCGTCAGAGGATTTTAAGACAATTATCCTTTTAGTCAAAAGATGCTATGGAATCAAATGATCCATGCCTCGGCCAATTCCCAAAGCACCATGTTTCAAGTGTTGATTGATCGTGGCACATCGGGCTAGCGAGAAAATTTAGGAAATTTTTCCCAAAAAAATTCTAAAGTGCTAAGCAAAACGGGGATCCGCTCCTCTACCGATGCCATGTGACACCACGTGGCAGCACCTGATTGGCTGCAGGCTGGTGGGGTAGTGAAGGAAACTTATAAATTTTTCCCAGCTTATTTTAAAGGTTAAGTTGACTGTTGCAGGCCCGCGCGGACGCGGAAAACAACCACAGTGGCAAAAGTAGGGTGGCGGGTCCACGAGGGAAATTTTTCCAAAACTTATTTTTTGAACTTTGGTGATTTGACAAAAAGAAAGGCTTGCGGGTCAGTGGAGTCAATGGGGGCATTTCTTGCCTTTGGAATTTTTGACCAAAAAGTGCTAAGGTAAAATCCAGGCCTGCGGGTCCTGCCAAGGAAAGTTTTCCCAAAAAACTGTTTTTGACAGTTTGAATTATTTTCGACGCCAAATGAAGAAAAACTTCAGAAGGCCATAACTTTTGATTCGGAAATTTTTTTTGGCAAACAAAGGATTTTTGGAAATATCTCAACACCGTCTTTTCATAGGAACAATAATTTTTTTATTTTGATAATATTTAAGGGGTCAATTTCACAAAACGATCTGTACTCTTTTAAAAGGAAAGCTGGTAAATTTTAACTTATCAAATTTTAATCAATTGATCTTCTTCCTTTCTCAACATGTCAATTAGACATGGGGAACTGTTCTTAGATGGATATAGGATGGATTTGGAAGGTAAGTTTGTTTGATTGACTCCCAATTTAAAAATAAACAACCTTGACGGAAAAAGGACAACAAAACGGTTTGAGCCCAATTTTGCTAAGTTTTCTAAGGAATTCCTTAAGTATTTTTGTCCAATTGAATTGCTTTAGGGCATAATACTTCAATTTAATCATTTAATTTGTTATTTCATTGTTCCAGGTTCAAACTATGCATTTTTGGATAAAGTATTTTCCAATTTGAAAATACAAAACAAAGATCAAATTTTAAAGGATCTATTAGCCATTTTCATCTTCCAAGTATTAGAATTCATTCCAATTCTAATCTAATACATTTAGTTGATTCAAATCAAACTATTCAGAACCAAAATGAAATTCTGATTTCCAATTTTACACATTTCAAAAGATGAAGTTTTGTATTTTCCTCACACGCATTTCTTCCTTTCAAACAAAGATTTCAAATACATTTCAAACTCAAATTTTAAATATATTTCAAACTCAGATTTCAAATAGTAGTAGTTCTAATTGTGGAAAGAAATGTGAACTTTTATTCAAAAGAAAATATTTCCTTCTTTTACAACTTCTCTTTTTTGTTGATTTTCACAATACAATATACAAAATACATCTCTTTCTTTCAAGATAGAAAACAAAGTATATCTCTCCTTTACATTTCAAAATTACAACTTTCATATTCAATACAAAATATTTCCATTAAAAAACATATACAAGTTCATCCACTTCAAGTGGGAAAGGTTACAATAAGATTTCATTTCAGCAAGGGACTGTCAAACTCTTTTTTTTCTTTCTTTACTCCAGAACAGCAACATGTAAATTTATAATTTTTCCAATTCTGATCACAACAAGAGCAGGGAAAAGGCAATGCTCTCCACCCAACCAAGACATCCAATGAAAAGGATAATCCATCCTTCTTCATTGGTCCCCGAGCCCCAACCATAATGCAATAGAAGATGTGATTCAACTCATGGCAATGAGGGCTTGCACAACACATAAGCAACATTTTCACATTTAAAACATAGTCCAAGAACATAATGTAGTTTACAACTACAATTAAAGCACGATAAACAACATAGTAAGGATTCATCAAGCAAGCCAAAGGAGCAAGAAACTATGGAAAGGAGCATGCTACTATGGGGAATTCCAATTATGCCTCCCATAAGGGGAAATGGGTATCACCACCTGATTTCAAACCACTAAAATATAGTATATCAAATCCTTGACATTCCCTTATGCCTCCCCCAAGTACCCCTTATTCCTCACATTTCCTTATGCCTCCCCAACCTCTTATGGCACCCCATAACGAGTAAAGAAATGCAAGCTATTTATTTGTAAGGTGGATCCAAAATCCCATACTCCCTCTACACTTATACCTCCCCAAAACACTTGTGCCTCCCACAAAATAAACCCCGTAGTCTTCTCCTACACCATTCCTAGGCCATCTACCCAACATCCCACAAACATGCCAAAACATTCACAACAATAACAATTTCATAAACAAAAAATAAGTATTACAAGAGCCAAGCTCCTACCTCTCCATGTGATGAAGTTATTCCAAGTTCTAAAACAACAAGCTTTATCACAATGCAAGCAATCCAAATCAGCCAAACACAAGCATGCAACAATCTTCTAAAAAATTCTTCACAGAAAGAGCTCCAAAACAAAAAAATAATTCACCCCAAAAGGAGTTTCCAAAAGTGAATCAACCCAAAACAAGTCAAGCAATTCAAATTTTATAGAAGAGGGAAGTGAAGAGCATGAGGTGGATCCATGTAGGATGCCACATTACACATCGCCAACCCCAACCCAAAAGTCAACTTCAGTTCTCTAATGCATACTAAATAGGTAGGTGAATAATATGACAATTTACTTACCTACTCAAATCTAACCCACACCCCAAAGGACTGAAATTAAACCATGTAAGAAAAGTGCAATTAAAACTTACAATTTGTCTCCTCAAAATGCATAATAAAAGTCTAAATTCAACTCTCCAACCATAGGTATGGTTGGTAAATAAATTTAAGATGTATGGGACAAGTTTAACTTGTCCCACGCAGCCTCCAAAAATAGCCTCCAAGGATAAATTCGAATTTCCAAGAAGATGGAGTGTTTCATACTCTAAAATCAACTTACACATCACTTACACATCTCTTACAACACTTGAACACAAGACCAAAAACTCTATTAATTACGTTCTCATGATATATTTTAATTAATTAACTTAACAACATGGTTACTCACAATATTAACATCACATTAAATAATTAAAGAAAGGGGGTAAGTGCACCACATGAAACACATGCAAATATCAATAAAAAAAGGAACCAAATAAATAAATACACATAACCCTTGGTCACATTTAAAGGTGATCCCCCCCATGGGAATCCCTAACACAATCAAACACCCAAAACAATACAAGTTGCCATGGTGACCTTGTTGAATTCATCTAGAATTCCAATGTGGTTGGTCTCTAATCCCTCGATGTTTGTTGTGATATTTTAACCTGCAAAACATGAATACCTCCTTCGGCCTTGTGGCCACATCAGAACATTCAAAATAATATAAATAATATTCCAAAATCATCTATATATATGAATCACAACAACATCCAAGCAACCAAAAGGATAATTTACAATTTTACTCAACAACTATATCATCATCAAATAATTTCTGTTTCTAGGTCTACCCAAAAATATCCAAATATCACATGTCCAAACAACATCCATAATATAACCATGTCCAACAACATATCATCATCAATATATGAAAATGTCTTTAATAATCATCATGCATCATAACTGAATCACGGTCAACAATAATCCATGATCTAACATCTAACATCATACTATAATAAAGTCCATAATCATGTCCATAACATAATCAACAGTATCATGATCAATATAAAAAGGTGTCAATGGGAAGTGGGCACTACATCCCCCTCCCCTTAGACTCAACTTCCTCCTCGAAGTCACTGGAACAAATGTGGAAACTGAACTCTTAGTAATGTAGCATCCTCCCATGTAGCCGCAGTCTCATCATATTTGTCCCACAACACCCGGACCTGGTCAATCTCTCTTCCTCAAAGGCCTAGGGTCCTATGATCTATAATGTGAATGGGCTCCACCATCACCTGCCGTTAATATTGCACCTATAATTATGTCCAATCTAGAACATGAGAAAGATCTGCTAAATATCTCCTAAGAACTGAAACATGAAACACATCATGTATGTGAGACAAGATAGATGGAATTGCTAGATGGTAGGCCAAAGGGCCAAAACGCTCCAAGATCTCGAAAGGACCCACAAATCTAGGAACTAACTTAGAACATTTTCCATAACGGATAGGGATCTTTTGTGCCCTGACACAAAGTAAAACCTTCATGCCCACATCAAAACTATAGTCTGTCCTATGTTGATCTGCATACTTCTTCTTCCTTTCCTATGCCTCTTGTAATCTCTATATGATCAAAACCACCTGCTTCTCCATGTCCTACAAAAAATATGGTCCAAGAGAAACCCTTTCCTCTAGCCTCTCACAGTTAAGAGGTGTGATGCACTCTCTACCATGAAAAACCTGAAAATTAGCCATGCCTATAATACTATGAAGACTATTATTGTAGGAAAACTCCACCAAGTATAGGTACTCCTCACATTTGGACTGCTGCTCCATAACGTACCTCCTAAGCATGTCCTACAAGATCTGATTCACCCACTCAGTCTGGTATTTAGTCTCAGGGTGATATGTTGTACTCAAGTTGATCCTCATCCCGAGGGCATACTGCATGGTGGTCCAAAAATGGGAAGTATACAAAGGATCACGGTCACAAATGATCTTCCACGGAATCCCGTGTAACATGACAATCTCATCAAGATGTACCCATGCCACCACACTAGCTATATAAGTGGTCTTTACCAGAGAGAAGTGATCCACTTTTTTCAATTCATCCACCGTGATCATGATGGCATCATGGTGGTATCTTGAAATTCGGTAGCCCAACAATGAAGTCCATAGAAATGGTATCCCACTTCCATTCCGGTATAGCATGAGGATAGAGAAGGCCAGCTAGATGCTGATACTTGGCCTTTACTTTCTAGCACTCTAAACAACATGACACGAATTGAGCCACGTCTCTACTAAAGTCCTCCCTAATGATACAACTGTCTCAAGGTGGCATGCATCTTATTCACCCCGGGATGGGCTGAATAGGGTGCATGATGTGCCTCGGTCAAGACGTCTTACCTCAAGCCTCCATCTCTAGGAACATAAATCTAGCCTCTGTGCCTAAGAAGACCATCCACCTCTAAATAAAAACCATCAAACTTCCCCTTAAGGGGTATCTGAGACTTGATCTCTTTTCAGGCTGTAATGTATAAGCTGTCATGAGGAAGATGTTGTAGAATCCTACTCCGTAAATCTGTGCTCACTGATGTGTCCATAGCCACATGTCTCCGTCTTCTAAGATCATCTACAACCACATTCTCCTTCCCTTTCACATGTCTATCTCCATATCATACTCACAAAGCAACTCCATCTAATGTCGTTGTCGAGTGTTGAGATTGGGTTGCGTGAAGAGGTGGTGAAGACTCAAGTGATCTATCCTAGTGTGAATCTCTGACCAAGCAGAAAGTTCCTCCATCAAACCAAAGTGTTCACAACTGCCACAAGCTCAAGATCATGAGTCAGAAAATTAAGCTCATAATCTTTTTTTTTGTGAGACTCAAAATCCACTACTCTGCCTTCCTGCATCAACACACCTCGAAGCCCTACTAAGGAACCATCCGTGAAAATGAAAACCTCACCTTGTGGATCCAGAACTGCAAGAATATGTGTTGTAGTGAGACATTATTTCAGTGTACTGAAGGCCTGGTCACACCTATTTGACCAATACAAACTTCTTCCCTTTCCTCTGAAGGGAAGTGATGGGGTGCACAATCTGAGAGAAGTCTTGAACAAATATCCTGTAGTAACCTACTAATCCCATGAAGCTACGCACCTCAATCATAGTAGTGGGTGCTGGAAAATCCATGATAGCTCTAATCTTGGAAGGATCAACGGTGATACCTTCCCCAGAAATGATATGACCCAAATACTGCACCTCTGTTTGAAAGAATGCACACTTCTCCAAGTTCCCGTAAAGTTGTTGCTCCTGAAGACACTGAAGAACCTGGCGAAGGTGCCCCTCGTGCTCCTCACATGTACGTGAGTAAATCAAAATGTCATCAAGGAAGATGAGCATGAAGTGATCTAAGAAGGTCCTAAATACCCCATTCATCAAACTCATAAACACTACGGGGGCATTCGTCAAACCAAAAGGTACCACTGTGAACTCATAGTGCCCATATCTCGTATGAAAGATGGTCTTATGAATATCCACCTCCGCAATCCTCAACTGATGGTATCCTGACTTAAGATCAATCTTAGAGAAAACTATGGCTCCTTTCATCTGATCAAACAAGTCATCAATGTGCAGAAGTGGATAACGATTCTTGATCGTTACCTTATTTAGCTGGCGGTAATCAATACACAACCATAAGGATCCATCCTTCTTCACAAAAATCACCGGTGCACCCCAAGGGGATACACTAGGATGGATAAGGTATTTCTCCAGAAGGTCCTCTAGTTGTAACTTGAGCTCACAGAGTTCTAGGGTGGTCATCCGATAAGGTGCTCAGGAGATAGGCTCTGCTACCGGAAATTAGATCTATATGAAAATCAATCTCACGTGGGGGTGGTAACCATGGTATCTCCCCTAGAAAGACATCTGAAAAATCTCTCAAAATGGGATGGTCATCTAGCGATGGTCCACTAGATCCATCCTCTGATCTGTCACTAACTGTGACAACAAACATCTGACAACCCCGTCGCACACACCACTTAAGCTGCATAACAGAGATGGTGCAAATAGAAATGGGTCTTCTGACCCCCGCTATCACTGCCTCAACTCTGAGATCATCTATACAAGATATGATCTTGTGGTAACAATCCACTCTGGCCCTATGTGTAGATAACCAGTCCATGCCCAAGATGACTCCATAAGAGCCCAATGGAAGGATACGAAGATTCGAGGTAGTGGTGAAAGGTCCTAAATCCACTACACACTCCTTAACTAAGGAGTCTACAAAGATCTTGGCTCCAGAAGCCATCTCAACATCCCAACTACGACCCTACCTAACTGCCACCAGCCTGCATCACTCTACTAAAGATGGTGTAATAAAAGAATCAAAATAACCAGAATCAAACAAAATGGAGGTAGGAATACCACCAATGTTACCTGTAGTCTTAATAACTGTACTTTAGTGCTCTGCCTGGTGGTTCTCTATCACTGTGTACATCCTATGACTTCGCCCCATGTCACCAATAGTAGGCTCTAAGATATGTGCCTTACCCTTATTATTAGGGTTTCTGTGGGAAGTCTCTCTAAAAATGTCCAGTAACACCACACCCAAAACAACCACCTGATCCTCTCCCTTGAGTAGCAGCTCCAGTTAGCACCCTAGAGGGGTGTGATGTGGACCCTAATGACCTTGCTGTGGACTACTGAGGTCTGTACTCATGAACTCCTACTGACTGAGCTCTAGGTGCTTCTTGTGTCCTAATGGGACCCCTAGGAGGAGGCCCCATACTCTGACCCCTCTATGCATCAAATCTCCGTGGAGGTCTATAAGGTGGGTGAGATTGCTGTTGCTACTACTGTGGTCTAAAAGATGACTGTACTGAACCCTATCCACCACAAGGAAGAGGTACTGACCCCCTTAATATGCTATCCTACATGTATTATATGTGGCTCCGGACTCGAGTCTCTAGCCTGCTAGGTCTTTCCCCAAGTCTCCTCTGCTATATAGGCCTTCTCGACGGCATTCAGCTAATGTCTGTGGACAATGGATCTGCACTACACCTCCAATGTCCAAATTTAGGCCCCGGATGAACCTATGGATCCACACCCGCTCATCCTGCATGTAATCAACATACTGGAGTAGATCTAGAAATCTACTTTCATACTCAGCCACTGTAAGAGATGCCTATCGGAGGTCATGAAACTCATTTATCCACTGCTGTATGAACCTCTGTGACAAATATCTACTCCAGAATCACTCCTCAAAGAGCTCCCAGGTAACTATCTCAGAATCAACATGGAGCTTCTGCTCCTCTATCCACCACCATACACCTTGCTCCATCCCTTAGAATATGGATCGCAACATAAGATTTCATGTTGCTAGAATAAGGGCAGAGCTTGAAGCATCCATTCAAGCTCACCAACAAGGCCTCTACCTGAAATCCACCTATGTCACTAGAATAATGTGATGGCCAAAGCTTTAGGATCTCCCTGATGTGATCTGTAGCTATGTTTGTGATGGTGGCCCCTAGGCCTCTCTACATGCTCATCCCTAAGCCTAGGGCTCCGAGACCTATCTCCGTGTCCTGAAACTCGGTCTCCCTATCCCCTCTACTAGTGACTCTGCTCTGGCTGACTCCACATGGGATTTCTCCACTCTATGATCCTCACTATGCCAAAGAAGGTAAACGAGCCTCAATGTGATGTCACTCTATCATATCATGTCTAGCAGTATGCTCCTACTGACCCTCCGCGTAAAGTGGCATTAACATCCTAGAGTGTCTGTAAAATCTGTGGTAAGATGGTTACTACAACATGATCTGGCGGTGGTAAGTCTATGTCTATGTGGAAGGACCCCTTGTCCAGGCTACGCCTCCTACACAAACCAAGGCGAGAGTTAGTTCATCTTTCTAAGTTTTATCCAGTTTCCATGTTTACTAAAATATGTAATTTCTACACTAAGTTGTTTTCTAGATTAAAAATGTGCTAGGGTTAAGGTTCATGTCTCAAGTTCTCTAGTGTGCCCAAGGGTCCAAGATTCTTGAACCACTATGGCTTTGATACCAAGTGTAATGCCCGTAAAAACAACCCACTTGAGACCCAAGAACAACCTAGGATTAGTTAGGAAAATTATGGAATAAGTTTCTTTTTTTAAAAGAGTCTACAACCAGGTTACAAGACAATAGTTGTCACAAGAAATTTTTTCAAGCCAAATAATATTAAAAGCTTATAATTTTATTAATACAACAATTATAAAAGATCACAAGGTCCAAACTTAGGGTTAGATTAATCAATTAGGTTAAGAGGGTAATTTCTCACTATACCACTCTCTAACAGGCTTAAAAGATTCAACTTGATTTTTCTCAAAATTAACACACTCAAAAATTCCCAAAAACATTCCCATTAGATAGAAAATTTCCTCACCTTTTCGGTGATATAAATAATTCCTCCTAACTCCTCATATTTCTCAAGTTATGGGCTGGCGGGCCTTGGGGTGAAAATTTTCCCCAAGAGCGGGCTTGTGGGCCTAGGGAGGAAAATTTTCCCATGCGCGGGTCTGTGGGCCTAGGGAAGAAAATTTTCCCATGCGCGGGTCTACCCGGCCTAGGGAAGAAATATTTTCCCATGCATGGGCCGACAGAGTGGGGAGAGTTTTAGCTCATTTTCCCTTTTGTAACAAAAGCGTGATCTGCCTCCGTGCACCCGCGAGCTCGAAGAGGCACGTGTCGGCATTTCATAACTCTGGTGGAAAATCAGGCTGTCAGAGGATTTTAAGAAATGATCCTTTTAGCACCCGAAAGGCGCTATGGAATCAAATGATCACACCATTCCACTGATGCCCAAACTGCCATGTTGTCAAGCACTGATTGGTCATCGGCACATCGGGCCTGGCAAGGAGAATTTAGGAAATTTTTCCCAAAAACTTTGTCGAAGCGCTAAGCAAAAAGGGGATCCGCTCCTCCGCCGATGCCTTGTGACGCCACGTGGCAACACTTGATTGGCCTGTGGGGCCTGTGGGGTGGCGGAGGAAACTTAGAAATATTTAATAATTTTTTTAAAGGTTAAGTTGACTGTTGCGGGCCTGTGTGGATGCGGAAAACAACCAAAATGGCAAAAGCAGGGTGGCTGCAGGTTTGCGAGGGAAATTTTTTCCAAAATTTCTTTTTTTGAACTTAGGTGATTTTTGACAAAAAGAAAGGCTTGCATTGGCTGTCAGCAGAGCGGTGGGGGAATTTGTGCCTTTGACATTTTTGACAAAAAAAGTGCTAAGGGAAAATTCGGGCCCGTTGGTCTGCGAAGGAAAGTTTTCCCAAAATTTGTTTTTGACAGTTTGAATTATTTTTGACGCCAAATGAAGAAAAACTTCAGAAGGCCATAACTTTTGATTGGGAGATCATTTTTGGGAAAATGAGGACTTTTTGGAAATATCTCGACATCCTCTTTGCATAGAAACCATAATTTTTTTATTTTGATAATGTTTAAGGGTAGTAAATTTCATGAAACATGATCTGCAGGATTTTAAAAGGCAAGCTGGTAAATTTTAACGTATGAAATTTTAATCAATTTGATATTCTTCCTCTCTCAACATGTCAATTAGACATGGAGAATTGTTATTAGATGGATTTAGGATGGATTTGGAAGGTAAGTTTGTTTGATTGACTCCCAATTTTAAAAAAAACAACTTTGACAGCAAAACGACAACAAAATGGTTTGAGCCCGATTTTGCTAAGTTTTCTAAGAAATTCCTTAAGTATTTTTGTCCAATTGAATTCATTTAGAATACTACTTCAATTTAACCAGTTTAATTTGTTATTTCATTGTTTAAGGTTCGAATTGTGCATTTTTTAATAAAGTATTTACGAGTTTGAAAATACAAAATAAAGATCAAATTTTAAAGGATCTATTTGCCATTTTCATCTTCCAAGTATTAAAATTCATTCCAATTCTAATCTAATACATTTAGTTGATTCAAATCAAATTATTCAGAACCAAAATGAAATTCTGATTTCTAATTTTACACATTTGAAAAGACAGAGTTTTGTATTTTCCTCACACACATTTCTTCCTTTCAAATAGAGACTTTCAAATACATTTGAAATGATCAGATTTCAAATATCAGTAGTTCCAATTGTGGAAAGAAATGCAACTTTTATTCAAAATGACAAGATTTCCTTCTTTTACAACTTCTCTTTTCTGTTAATTTTCATAATACAATATACAAAATACATCTCTTTCTTTCAAGATAGAAAACATAGTATATATTTCCTGTACATTTCAAAATTACAAATTTCATATTCAATACAACATATTTCCATTACAAACATATACAAGTTCATCCACTTCAAGTGGGAAAGGTGTTACAATAAGATTTCATTTCAACAAGGGACTGTCAAACTATCTTTTTTTAATTCTTCAACTTTTCTCCATAGAACAACAACATGTAGATTTTCTCATTCTTCTAAATTATGATCACAACAAGAGTAGGGGGAAAGGCAATTCTCTCCACCCAACCAAGACATCCAATGAAAAGGAGAAGCCATCCTTATTCATTGGCCCCCCCAAGCCCCAACCACAATGCAATAGAATATGTGATTCAACTCATGGCAACAACAGGCTTCCACAACCCACAAGCAACATTTTCATACAATCAATAAAAACACAGTCCAAAAACATAATGTAGTTTACAACTACATTAAAGCATGACAAACAACACTGAGGCTTCATCAAGCAAGCCAAAGGAGCAAGAAACTATGGTGGGACTCCTTACTTATGCCTCCCAAAAGGGGAAATGGGTATCACCACCTGAAATATGCAAAGCACCAAAATATAGTATATCAAATCCCTGACATGCCCTTATGCCTCCTCCCAAGTACCCCCTATTCCTCACATTACCTTATGCCTCCGCAACCTCTTATGGCACCCCATAACGAGTAAAGAAATGCAAGCTGTTTCTTTGTAAGGTGGAACCCAAATCCCAACTCCCTTCACCCTTATACCTCCCATTGGAAAACACTTGTGCCTCCCATAAAATAAACCCCATAGTCTTCTCATACACCATGCCCTAAGCCATTCTACCCAAAATCCAGCACAAAAGATATGCAAACACATATTCATACATTCAACATTTAAATGCATGCAAGAGAAGGAAAGCATTTAAAATACAGCTCAAGATTCCTACCTCTCCATAACGGAGTTTGTTCCAAGTTCCAAAACAAGAATCTTTTATCCACAATGTAAAAGTGTAGTCCAAATCAGCCAAAAGAATTATAAGCATGCAACAATACTTCCAAAAGCTTCCTTCAAATGACAAGAGCTCCCAAAATAGCAACAAGAAATGTGCCCCCAAGAGTATAAAGTCTCCCAAAGTTTCAAGCAAACCCAAAATGAGGCAAGAAGAATTCAAATATAATAGGAAGAGGGAAGAGAAGAGGATGAGGTGTGGATCCATGTGGGATGTCACATCACACATCATTCAATTCTCAACCTCAAGAGGAGATCAACTGTCACACACCAATGCACAATAAATAAGGTGGGGTGAGTAATATAATAACTTACATACTCCAAAAATTCCTATACTCACACCCCAAAGGACCAAATTTAAAACATGTAAATTATGTAAGAAAAGTGCAATTAAAAACTTACATATTGTGCCTTCTAAAAAATGCATTATAAATGCCTACATCTCAACATCTCAAACCATAGGGTATGGATTGATGGTAATTAATTTTAAGATGTCTGAGGGTAAGTTTAGCTTTGTGTCCCAAAAGCCTCCAAAAAATCAACCTCCAAAGACAAATTATGAATTTCCATAAAAGATGGACTGTTTTCACACTTCCAAAATGTTAACTTACACATCACTCTTACAACATTTCTTACACATCCTTACAACATTATTATTTCAAGGCCAATCAACAACTTCTATTAATTACATTCCATTATCCCATATTAAATTTAAATAAATTAACTTAACTATACCGGACTACTCACAATTAAAACTATCACCATTTAAATTAATAATAAAAGGGAAAAGAAGGCAACACATTACTAATACGAATGTAATACATACAACAAAGGAACTAAAAAAATACACATAATTACATACACCCCTTAGTTTCCCATTTAAAGGTCATCCCCCCCCATAATGAATCCCTAACACACACAAACACACACACATGGGAAATCCTAGTTTATCATGGGTGACTCTTGTTGTATTCATCTAGAACTCCAATAACACAGTTTCCATGGTGACCTTGTTCCAATTTCACCCGGGATTTTAATATGTTTAGTCTCTAGTTCGCCGACATTGTATGTGATTTTTAACCCTGCAAAATGACAAATACCTCCTTTGGCCTCCTAGCCACATCAGAACATCCAAAAATGATATATAAATATACATTCTCAAAAATCATCTTAGACATATGAATCACAACAATATCAAGAATGTGCAATGTATTACTTCATTGCTTAATGCTAAATCAAATGGAAGCTAGAATCATCACCTCAAATAGTTCTACCATACTAGATCTAACTCAAAGCATAATCCACCATCATCATAAGAAGTCTAGATCAAGGGTCTAGATGCTAGCATATCATCCAATGTCAAAACTTTGTAAACTCATCAATGCTACATATCTAAAATGCCTCTATATTCTCTATCAATCAAATATAATGAATTGACCTAAGTAAGCTCCATGGCTATCAATAATAGTTGTCCTTAATGCTCTAACGTCTAACCTAGGATCATGGGGGCTTAATCAAAGTTGGGCTACATAGACCGTTTTGACACATCCCATATGATCAATAGCACTTCAAGAATCAGGCTTAACTCTTCAAGATGATGAAGTC
This sequence comes from Taxus chinensis, assembly GCA_019776745.2. NCBI lineage: Eukaryota > Viridiplantae > Streptophyta > Pinopsida > Cupressales > Taxaceae > Taxus > Taxus chinensis. The sequence continues at coordinate 279,954,980 of CM034155.1, forward strand.
TCAAAAGGGCAAGGTGCAAGCTCTTAGTCTACTTTGCTATATGCTTTTGCATTTGCTCTCCTTAGAAAGTTTAGGAGTGTCTTACGTTCTCCAACCAAAATGGGTTTAGGTGGACTCCTTTTTATACTTAGCCCAAAAGGATATTGGAGTTCAACACATTCTCATGAATGTGGGATAAAGGTAAAAACATGGGTTAGGAATGGATAAGGTTGCTTTATTAAAGGTCACCTTACCCTTTAGAAGGGTTTAATACATGTTTTAGCAATTCATGGTAGTTGGGGTTATTTTTAATTACTCAAAGGTGATTAATTAATAGGTAGGTGTACTGCTTATAGAAGCCAATTAGAGGAATATTAGTGTGATTTAGGCTATTAGAAGGGGATTAAGCCTCAATGTAAATATTGAATTAATGGTTAAATGGAAGGGAAAGCTGATTAATTAATAATAATTAATTAGTCTAGGTAGAAGGGGTGATTTATTACCTACTAGGTCGTTAATTAGTGCTATTTGTTGGATAGGCAACTTAATTACATTTAGCTGAGTCTTACATTAATTAATGATGATATCAGTGGAAAAATGAGTTGCCTTTAACGATCTGTCGTCTTAATGTCATCCGAGAACAGGGGATAATTTTGCTCCAATTTAAGTATTTAAATTGCTTGTCCGTAGCTTATAGGTGGTCTTCATTTGCCCCTCTTTGGGGGTGGTGATTAAATGATGCCACTTAAAAGCTTCAGTAGACAAAAAAATATTTTGAATAGATAGAAGAAAAAATTAGTAGCAGGGGAGATATGCCCCCTCGAGCTGTCGATAGGCTGATGAGTGAGATCACTCGATCGATAGATCGAAAAAAGGTGAGAAGTAGGCAGAAGAATAGGGGATGACTTGGTTCACAATGCCCTCGAGGGTATCTGCAGAATTAGGGGTGAAAGGGAAGTGGTGCAGAAGAAATATGGATGAGGGGGAGAGAAGAAGAGCTTAACCTCTAGCCAAACTGCAATCTGTTTGGATCAAGACTTGATGTCACTCATATTGCCATAGGGAACTACATCATCGGAGCTTAAGCAAAAATATAAGCATATAGACAAAAGGTTGAGTAATGATTTGAATAGCCATTGTGGTGAAACAAGCATAGCTCCTCCTCTGAACACCCTACCTACTCCTTGCACCATACAAATATAGTTCCCATTCCTCATACGAGAAGGAACCTTTAGCATCTTATAACTGGTGAAATACTAGGAAGCGATGACACATATCTCTTCATGACCCAACAATAGATCCCTAATTTAGTTTCTTCAAATGTTCCTTGTTATCAGTGCTGTCAGAGATCCACAATGTCTATGTGATTGGCCCACTCATCAAGGGTTTGAGTCTAGAATGATTGCCCCAAAGTAAGGATACATGCAAGGGGAAATGAAATTGGACACGGGGTTCATGAAAAAGCATTCTGTGCGCAACGAATATTCTTAGCATCAGAGAACCCAAAATTTCCCCAGAGTACAGACGAAAGCAATTGAGCTGGGCTTCGGTGTATGAGGCTGTGAATCCAGTGGAAGTCTGCAAAATAGGCTCATATCTAATCGGATGGAAGATGTGAGCTCTATACCAACAGGATATGTCCTAAATAACATGTGGCAAGACTAATCAGTTTCAAACGTAATAAGCAAGTTACCAGTTTTGTAGCGGTTGTTTTACTCTTTTAGGAATTTTTTTGATGTAAAGAGTGCTTGGTAAGTCTATGACTGATACATCTTGTAAGATGGTCACATATAGGACATGCATGTTTTTGTTAAATGGGGGTACTAGTATGCACGTAAATGATGGCCCCTTTGTGTTGTATCTAAAACAATAGCTTCTATTAAATTTTTGTCATTTGGTGCATTAACAATTTTCTATTGTTTTTTGTGTTTAGCTCCTAGGAATGTATCTCATTAGCGCACATGCGCATAGGCGTTGTGCAAACAGATAGGGGGCACAGGTGCCTTTTTGTGTTTTGCACGTGCCAAAACAATTTTCTATACGTTTTGCATATGCGTTTGAATAGAATTTTCTATTGTTTTTGTGTTTTTGTGAAGCAATTTTCTAATCAATATACATGCACATGTTTTTCTTGAGAAACGGGGTTGCTATTGTTTTAAAAAGTTTGTGGTGCATGCACATTTTTCTATTGTTTTGGTGTTTTTGTGAAATGGGATTTTTCTATTGTTTTTTGTCAAGCGCTTGAAACCACAATGTGTGGCTACACATGCCAAAAAGTGTTGCGTAAGGCACAAATTTTCTATTGGCTTTGTGTTTTCTTCTAAAAGACAATGTGTGCGATTGTTTTTGTGTTTTGTGAAACAATGTGGCACTACATGCCCAAAAGGGCATGCAAGCACCCTAGATAGAAGGATTTTTCTATTGTTTTTTATGTTTTTGTGAAAACAATTTATCTATTGGTTTTTGTGTTAACACTTGAGAAGAATTTTCTATTGATTTTTAGGTTAACCATAAACAATTTTTCTATAGATTTTTAGAAGAAATGTTTAGTGAACTGACTAATTTTTCAATTTGTTTTTTGCAAAGACGATTACCATAGTTTTACAGATGCTGGATGTGACAGGTAAACCTAGATTGTATGGATGCCTAGAGTGGTAGTATGCGCCGGCGATATACAAGGGCAGAAGCCACATGCTTGATGAACAAGAAAGGTGAAGGCAGTGGGGTTGAGGCCCTAGCGTAAGATTAGAATAATATCTGTCATACTGGACCACGTCCCTAATGAGTACGCTAGATGAGAAGATGGAATAGCCGGAGTCAAGTGATGGACTAGATGGTGTGCACTATAGGAGAGACTCGACTGTAGAACCAGGTCGAGGAATGTATGGTGGACTACCTTTGTAATGTCGATGATAGGGACCTGTGATCGACAAATAGCTCCTGATGCGCCGGAAAACTGTGTTTTCAGAGAAGGACTTGTCCAAAAGTGCCACAATTGTTTGGTTTTGATGATATACCTCATGATGGGACGACTCATAGTTTTTCTCTTTTGCTTTTTTTTTTGAGTGTATCTTTGATTTTTTTTTTGTTTTTTTGTGTTTTTTTTTGTTTTTTTTTTTTACATCAGGGGCCTCTTAAAATATTTATCATGATTTCTCTTATCAGTGGGTTCTTACTGCACATAATTAGGACATAAAACCTCTTAAGATGCCCCGAAAGGATGGGCTACCCTTAGTTTATGGCATTTATATGGGGGTGAGCCCAACTTATATGCTACCTTGTAGTGCATACTTGGCCCACTTATGACATAGGATCCTTACCACTGTGGATCGAACCTACCTTTCTTTTCTCGAAAATGCTCTGGTGTTGAACTGGTTCTCCTTCATTACTAGATCACCCACCTCAAACTAGCGAGATCATGATTGCGATTATTGATGGCCTGTTGGCCCTTTTCGTGTCTGAGATAATTAAAGAGTGAATCGTATAGAGCGCGAATGCGCCCTAGCAGCTGGTGGGGCTGTACACTCAGCCAATATTGCCCAGCTCGGTAATCTTCATCCTATAGGTCCAGAGTTTGACGAGCTAGTAGAGATAGATTGTCATATGGATGGGGACATACAGGCATTTCTAGTAGCCATGATAGATTCCATCCCGAACAGCTCAGTGTGTGTCTGGTGGATCGCTTTACCCATAAGTAGTCGTAGTTACATTATGGAGCTGTATTGAGCTAGACAGGTGCCAGCAGTAGCTTGGCCAGGTACAGGGTGGCAAATTTTTAGGTGCCAGTGATCGACCTAGTTTTGCTGACCATCTTTCTCCATTTATCCTTACCAAAGTCTTGTTTGTTACCTCAGCTTGTCCATTACCTTGAGGGTAATATGGCATGGACCATTTTAATTTGATTAGAAACCGTTAGCAAAGACATTTCACAATTTTGTTCTTAAATGACTTGCCATTATCTGTGACAATGGGCTTGCAGGTGACACCATATCGGCAAATGATGTGATTCATGATAAATTTAGAAATTTAGTGCTCCTGTTACATAGGTTAAAGGGACAGCCTCCACCCATTTTGTAAAAGTATTATGTAGCTGTGATGATATGTGTATGACCATCAGATGACGCAGGAGTAAGTTTTCTTATTAAATCAAGTCCCCACTTAGAGAATGGCCATGGGGTAGTGATTAGGTTGCAATTGGTTGAGACGGAGCATGAATGAAAATTTCCATTCTTTTGGCATAGCACACATTTTATCGTAACAGAATTACAACAATCAATTTCCATGGTAGGCCCAATAGTAACCTACTCTCAAAATTTTCTTAGCCAAAGACCATTCTGTTTGTATGTGCTCCGCACACCCCTTCATGCACTTCTTTGATTTCACCGGATTGACTATGACACATCCAAACAACATAACAGATTCCCATCGTAGCCACGATGATAAAAGTGTACCTCATAAAAGGGTGTAACGGGGCTATCTAGTGAATTAGGATCTACTTTTTAAAGCGGGAGATATCGGAGTGGGAATGTGTTGTCCTTAAGATAGGGTAAAAATGGGTGTGTACCATGGTGGAAATGGGGGACTAACAACCTCACAAGCCAAGAAATATTTTGGCATCTCAATACACAGGTCTGGCGTAGATTTTCTATGAAGAATGGCATGTCATTATTTCCCAGGCAGAATACGAAGCATAGAACCCACCGTTGCCCATGGCATCTACTGATCTATTCTACGCAATCTTGGGATTTGCTCAAAGGGTAATGCACACACAAGTAATCCTTTAGAGTTTCCACTAACTATCTTATAAGGGTATGAGCTTATCATCCTTAACCTTGTATACTCATCATTAACCTATTTGATGATTAGATGTGAACCACCTACAACCTTGACATGATGAGCATTCCACTTGATGGATAGCTTCATTCCTGCAATAAGCACTTCATATTCTGTAAAGTTATTTGTGCAAGGGAAGCCCATGCAAAAAGCCTCTGGTATAGGATCGCCAAGAGTAATAAGGACCACTCCTACACCTGAACCGTGAAACGTAAAGGCCCCATCAAAATGTATCTATCATATAACTGATTCTTCAATGTAGAGCAAGGAGGCATCTGACATATCTAGATTCAAAGGTTACATGCTTTGCAAAGGTGCTTCTGCTAGTTGATCCGCAAGTACTTGTCCTTTAACTGATTTTTGATGGAAAAATTCTATGTCAAACTCACTAAGTAGAATGATCCAATTTGTGATTCTACCTATGATTTCAGGTTTGAACAATAAATACTTAAGTGGGTCAACCTTGGATATTAGCTTGGTCTTAGTATCCAACAGGTAATGGTGATGTTTTTGAAAAGTAAAAACAATGGCCAAGAAATCCTTTTCAATTTCAGGATAATTGAGCTCATAGGCGATGAAACTCAGATAGTACACTGCTTTCTCTTTATGGCTAAGGTCATATTGGGCGAGCAGTGCACCAATAACATATTGCATATCGGAAATATAGAGCAAAAGTGGTTCTACCGGAGTGGGAGGCATGAGGAAAGGTTGATTAGCTAGGTACTATTTAAGAAAAGAAAAGGCTTGTTGTTGCTCGAGTCCCCAGATGAAAGTGACATCCTTCTTAAGAAAATGAGTGAATGAGTGACATTTATCTGCAAGCTGGGAGATAAAGCGGCGAATGGCTTGAATTTTCCCTTGCAAGCTACGTAGTTGCTTGATATTCTTAGGTGGAGGAATTTCTGTGATGGCAGACACTTTATCAGGGTCTACCTCAATACCTTGTCTTGACATGATGAAGCCTAATAGTTTCCAAGATAGCACACCGAAGACACACTTCTTTGGATTCATCCTGACTTTGTATTCATGCAGGCATTCAAAGATACGTTACAAAATGATAGGATGATCCTCTCTTGTTTTGGACTTTCCCAGGATGTCGTCTATGTAGTCTTCCATGATGTCATGAATCATATCATGAAATATTACTGTCATGGCCCATTGATAAATTACTCCCGCATTCTTAAGGCCAAATGGCATCCCCTGATAACAGAAGGTGCCCCATGGAGTTGTGAAAGTTGTTTTGTGTTGGTCTTCCTCAGTGATCTTAATTTGATTATAACCTGAAAAGCATTCCATAAGCGATAGCATTTCGTACCCTGCGGTTGAGTCAACAATCATGTCAATGTTGGGCAACGAAAAGTCATCTTTAGGGAAAAATTTATTGATGTCCCTAAAATCTGTACAGATTCGGATACCGATAGGTTTCTTCTGGACAGGAACAATGTTCGATATCCATTCAGAATAATCAATTGACCTAATGAATCCTACTGCAAGAAACCTTTCCAACTCTTCTTTAACTAACAAGGCCACTCTTGGGTGCATCTTTCGGAGCTTTTGTTTTATAGGCTTAGCGTCTGCGTGCACAACCAGGTTGTGCATGACCAAAGTTGGATCTAAGCCGGGCATGTCTTTGTAAGACCATGCAAACACATCAATAAACTCTCACAGTAGCATATTGAACATCTATTGTTCTCTGGCCGAGAGTGATGCTCCCAATTTTACTATCTTGGGATATTCTTTGGTACCAATATTGACATCAATGGTTTATTCAACTAACAATTTTGATAAATCCTCGATACACATAGGATCGGGAGGTAGGTTGAGATCTTCATCCAAGGATGTCTCTACAATATTTTCATCCTTGGCGTGGTTTCTTTGTTTTTCCTTTGATTTTCTTATTTGTTTGTCAGCTAGTGCCTCAAAGAGGTTTTCACTGTGTGACTTGGACTTCGATTTTTTTTTAGGCTTTTCTTTAGAACTCTTGCCCTCGCTTTTCTTTAAATTTTGCTGACCACGAAGTTCACATCCTCCTCGTTGAAGTAGGCGCAGGTGTCTAAGTTGATAAAGAAACCCTTCTTGTGATCTCCAATGGGAATTGTATCCCTTATTCCTATGAACTCTGCAATAGCCTCGTCATTATCGAATAAATCTAGTGGCACGTGACGTTGTTGGTCCCATTCAACAAGGGAGGGGTATACAAGGTCAAGGGTTGGTTCAGTGGGGGTCATGGTTAGGACAGTGTTATTCATGAAAAGGTTCATGGAGGCCAGATCCTCATATTGGCTACAACAGGAATCCATATTGCTGTCTAGATAATCGGAGTCATCCTCATGCTCTGAACAAGTTGCATCTTGATCGTTAGGGTGTGCCCCATAAGGGCGAATCCCGATGTCATATCTTTCAATTTTGAAATGGGGGAGAGGGATGGGTTCCCTTTGTCCTTGTTCATTCTTACCACATCCTAGGCCTTTGTAGCCCATGGAGTACATCATTTTTCTCTATTTTTCATATTCCAGGGTTTTATAACAAGATGGCTGAGTGTCCTCAGGGATCTAAGTAGTAGGTGCATCAAGTAATATTTCCTCAGCTAACAAGCCTCCAGGTAGGAATGACCCAATAGTGTGCTCCTCTCTAGGTATCCTGAAGCGGTAGTTGGGTCAACCTCTAGTCTTGGGTGACAAGGAGAGGTCAAACACCAAGAGTGCTTGTTGTACATTATACTCCCCACAACCATATTCTAGGATTTTTATCTCCCATGAATTAAATGGAGATGTTGAAGTAGATTCCCCATGAGCACAAGAACTAAGAGAATTTGAATCTACTTGAGATTCCAAGGCCTCAGAACGAAGAGGGACAGCTATATCTGTGGAGGGACATACGTATGTACCCTTTCGTGCAAAGCTATTAAGAGCTCTACAATGAGCAAAGGGCTCTGAATCTCCTGGTATTGTAACCGTATGTCCCTCATGCTTCAGCTTGATGCATTGATGAAATGTTGATGGCACGGCCTGCATGGCATGAATCCATGGTCAGCCTAGAAGCACATTATATGGAAGTTCCAAGTCTAGGACGTGAAACTTCGTCTGATGGAAAGTGGGGCCCACCTCCATGGGCAGCATAATGGTGCATGCTGACTCTCTTTCCACGTTGTCGTATGTGGTGATAGTGATGATATGGGACTCAAGATCTGCCTCCGTATGTCCCAATTGTTTGACTAATTTAAGCGTGAAGATATTCAATCTAGATCCGTTATCCACAAGCACCCATTTGATTTTCCTGCGGGTGACAACTACCTCAATGTATAAGGGAAGATTATGTTTAGGATTCTCGGTATGGACCTCCCTATGGTTGAAAGTGAGATGCTCACTAGGTGTAATATTTTCCATCATGTCTTGAAGGTACGCAAGATCGACTTCTAAAGGCACTCCCGACCCCTAAAGAGTTTGATACAAAATGTCCTTATGCACATTGGATATCTTGAGAAGATCTAAGATCAAGATCTTAGCAGGTGTCCTCTCAAGTTGTTCTAAAAGGTTATATTTACTAGTTTGCGGGGTCAATAGAGAGGGTTCCGGAATCACGAGGTGGGCACGCCTTGTTACTGCAGCATAGTCCTTTTCCTTGATCCGGATGGTATTGACATGGTCAGTAGGGGAGTGAATACATCCGATAAGTGAATCGTAATGATTGTTATCTCTTTTGGTATACAAGTAATTCGCAGCTTTATAGGTTTGGGATGAGTCTCCCTGATCTGAATTTTTCTTTTCCTACTTATCGTGCTTAGGGAATGGCTCCTTATAAATCACTATTTTCTCGTTAGGTGTTTGAATTTTTCCAGGGTTATCCACCTCTATCTCCCTATTATTAATGAGGTCCTGAATATAGTGGTGAAGCCGCAGACATTTATCTATCTTATGACCTTTAATGCGATGCATTTTGCAGTATTCATGCTCCTTATACCATGAAGGTTTAGGGGTGTTGTCATCAAACGGTTTCATTATAGGATAGGTCATCATGTGGGCCGCATCCAACTGTTTTAGTATGACGAACAACGGTTCATTGAGGGAGGTGAACGTTCTTCGCTTTGGTGGTGGTTGAATTGGGCCCTTGGTTAGTTTAAAAGGTTGACTAGTTTGGACTATTTGAACACATTTGGAATCAATGATTCCGCCTCCCACCACATTTTTGTTTTTGTTAAAGATCTTTGGCTTTTTAGCGGGTTTGACACTTTGGTTTTCTTTAGATTGGGTTTTGAGAGTGCCTTTGGCAATGAGAGCCTTTTCTATTTGAATCCCTTTCTCGATAACCTCCTCAAAGGTGCGGACACAAAGCATTTGGAGGTGGAAAGCTATATCTAGGTTGAGATTAGGGATGAAAATACTGACCAGCTACTTCTCAGGGAAAGCACAAGGGAAGTGACTAGCTATCCCTCTCCATTGTTGGAGGAAGTTGGCGAAGGTCTCATTTAGGCGTTGTTTTGTGCCGCACAAGTCTGCCATGGTGACATCACTCTCTATGTTATATGAGAAATGATGCACAAATCTTTCTGCCAATTCTCACCAGGTGAAAATTGATCCTCGTGGTAAGCGCGTAAACCATTCCAATGCTTGACCTCTGAGACTCTTAGGAAAAAGTCTGATGAGGTAATTATCACTATAAGACACCTCTTGACATGCTATGTAGAAATGTTTAAGATGATCCCTTGGGTCTCCCTTTCCTTTGTATTTTTCGAACTTTGGCATAACAAATTTCTTTGGAAAGGGTTGAAGGGTCATTGTCTTGTCAAAAGGATAGGGGCATATTTATTCATATTGGTATTTCCTAATACTCCCTATATTGCTTTCTTGTATGCTCGCAAGCGTCGCTTTCATAGATTGCAGTTCTTGTGCGAGCAATTGTTCTCTAGTGGGAGAAGCAGGGACGTGTACATGATGATACCCCGTGTCTTCTTCTCCTTGGTTTTCTTGATGGAGTTCGTGGGTCCTAAACTTAGGCCTTGACTTTTGAACGTTCTTGTTTGTGTCTTTCTGTACCTGGAAAGTAATAAAAGCTAGTTGTCAGCTTAGGTTACTGAGTTGTTGTTGGATTGTGACTTGGTTTGTGTCTTCTTCTTCTAAATGTTCTTCCTCTTCGTATTGTGGAGGTTCTTCCCCTGTCTCATGTTCTATCTTGTTTCTTCATGGCACTTTGATGAGGGGTATTTTATGCCCTACCACTTTATCATTTTCTGTGTAAGAAGTGGAAGCATTCCCGCCTGTTAAAATATCTTCCATATTGATAAGGGGGTATTCTTCCTTAGTAGTGTCATTTGTAGGTAATATTGGTTCATTCTCGATGAGCAATTTGGCCCCTAATTCCACGACCCGTGCCAAAACTCTATCTTTGTTTCTAAGGAGAAACTCATCTAGTAGAGAAGGGTCAAAATCAAAGTCCACGCGTAGTGACTCTAATTCATTTCCACTATGTTCAACCATTTCTTCTGTTTCCTTTTCTGTAGAAAATAGTGGTCCTAGATCGTGTCTGATAAATGGGTTTGACCCTTGTCTATTAGAGGTTTCCCAAGCTTGTGCCTGTTGTTCCTCATATGTTTGTTTCTTTAAACCTAGACGCATCTTGGGAGCCATGTTTTCGTGATAATTTTCACTAAGGTAAGTTGTAGATTTGTTCAAAATTCAATGACTACCCCTAAGTGAAACACAAGATGTACGTGTTAAGAGTAAATTAACAGTGTGAGAATACCAGTGTGATAGAATGATAAAGTCACCAATGAAACAATCATTTGGTACCAAAATTTAATCAAATGAACTACTTCTTAGACTACATTTCAAAGTAATTTGCGATGCCAGATGATTAACAAGATGTCTCCACTTATGCCAAGTTCAAAGGAATGAACAAGACGTAAGTAAATACACGAAGTTAAATGTGATCTCCCAATCAAGATATACGACGAGTAAGCTCAAGTCTGATTAAGACCTATATCTCAAAAAGTGCCAATTATGATTTGCGAATGATACAACAATATCACCAAGATATGTTAATCCACTTTGCAAGAAAGTGAAGTATTGATATCGAGGTGTTATTGATATAACACGCAAAAATGGTAGTGCCTAACACCTTTTGAAATTGAGGTAATAATAAAACAGAACAAAAAAAAATCAAAGTATAGCTAGGAATAGTTAAGAATGTGTGCAGCTTAACCATACAATATAGGTATTTATGTCAAGTTTACAAGAAACAAGACATAAATATCGAAATTGTAATGATACAAGACAAACAAGCTAACTCCTCTATGGAAGTCTGTGGTGATGAACCATGCCTAACTAAAATGACGATCTTGACGTGGGTATCAAGATCACAATGGCTACCAAATGACGTGAAAACACCTCCACTCACTTTAGACATTTAACTAACCTAGCCACAAACATGGGTGGGCGTAAACGGACATAAAAGTGAGAGAAACAGTTGAATGGAAACACAAAGGTATTCACACATCTTTTGATCAACAAAGTGTCAAAAGAATATGAAGGAAATAAATCAAGAAAAATGATGAAAAATGCTAGCCTCACTTCGGCAGAGTTTCACCTCGCCCTAAGGCAAGTAAAAACTAGGTGAAAGTAATACGTCACATGTTTCTAAAAAAGAAGGTTCACAACTCAACACTATTTTAAAATGGTAAAAGTGGGCTCCTGGCCAAAGTATATTCTCCTAGGCGGTTCTCTCGCCCTAGGTGTTATAAAGTTGCCACGAGCGAGTGTGATTTACCCAAAAATTTGTACTGACTAGTTTGAGAGTATCTCAGCTTTACCTTACCGCCTTTAAGAACAATAGGCAACTAGTGCGTCTATATGTACTATCACTGGGGTCGCCACAACGGACAACCTATAACACTATCTCACAAAGGAATCACTAGTCAAGTAGGTAGTGCGGAGCACTTCCCATTTTTTCCACAAGTTTCCCTCTTGCGTGGACTACTTGGGGTTCCTAGAACCACCCTCATTGTTGTAGCTTAAGGCGTTATGCCAAAGGGGTTATGTTCCAGTTGAGCAGAGAGGGATGTACCCTTTTTCGAAACTTACAATACAGTGTTTTGAATATGTTGTTCTTTTTATCTTGTTTAATTAGATGCGGTTTGCTTGAACACCTTTTGGTAACCTGTATAACAACTGTATTAGTAGTTTTTTGATTTCATTTTGATTCGTCCTTTCTTAAAAAAGCATTTTTAGGTCCTGCACTCAAATGTTAGTAGTTCTCTAAGAAAATCACATTATTTAAAAGATGATTAAGAGTTGATTTTGATTCTCAAGATCATCCAAGGATGCAAGAGAAGTGCATACACAACAAATAATCCAACTAAAAAGTAAAGAAAATATTTTAAATCAATGAACCATACAAAAATCTTGATAATTGTTCATTCCCCTTAAACCAAAAGTGAAAGATGAAGCTTCCAATTTACAAAATGTTATAAAATGAATAATAAAGTTGTTTTTGATTCTCAAGATCACCCTAAGGTGCAAGATAAGAGCATACAAAAACTTTATCCCAACTATATAGAAATGGAAAACTTCAAATCAAAGGACTATTGAAAAATGCTTTGTAAAAGGTTCATTCTCTTAAACCAAAAGTGAAAGATGAAGTTTCCATTTTACCAAATGTTATAAAATGAATAATAAATTTTATTTTGATTCTCAAGATCACCCTAAGGTGCAAGAAAAGGGCATAAAGAAACTTTATCCCAACTATATAGAAATGGAAAACTTTAAATCAAAGGACCATTGAAAAATGCTTTGTAAAAGTTTCATTCGCTTAAGAAAAATGAATAATCAAATTTCCAAGTTTAATTCCAATGTTAAAAAGATATAGATCAAAGTTTTTTTTTATTCTCAAGATCACCAAAAGGTGTAAGATAAGATAATACACATGCTTTGGTCTAAATCGAGTAAGCATGGAAATACAACATTCATCAAAACATTAGACATGTTAGAAAATGACTAGTTTTAAACTAACAACAAAACTACAATTTTTGTAATTATAAATCCTAAATTTATATTTTCATTGCATATTTAACTTCAATACCTTTCCAACACAAAAAAAATGGATTCATTTCGAGTTTGGGAGAAAACGTTATGGCCTTCGGAAGATGGGTTACGCATATGCTCTTATGCTCACGGGTATGCACTTGTCATGCACTCAGAAAATATCTTTTAAAACGTCCCTTAATCTGCCAAATGGGGAAATTTTTCCAACCAAGATTTAATTTTTACAACAACCCATGGATCACATTAATATATGAATATAATACTCAACGCTATCAAACATTAACATACATGCTCGAGAATTTAAGATTTTCAAGAAATTGACAAAACTAGCATGTAGAATGATGAAAAAATAAGCTCTAAAAATGAAAACATGATGAAATATTGAAATTTTCTCACCAAGATTAAATTTTGATAGCAACCTACCACATTAATATCTAAATAGAAGACTCAGCACTATCAAACACTAACATACATGCTCAAGAATTTAAAATTTTCAAGAAATTGACAAAACTAGCATGTAGAATGTTAAAAAAGTAAGCTCTAAAAATGAAAACATGGATAAATCTTGATTTTTTCCCATCAATTCTAATTTTTACAGCACTTCACCTCCTTCATGCATACAAGAGAGACCCAACACATGAAAACTCAACAAAACAAGTTAGATCAACATGTGTAAAAGAGGGTTAGTAACCAAAAATGAAACTTAACTACAAAAACTTGAAATTAAGTGCAAAAGACAATGGAGTATGTCCCATCGAGTGTGCCAAATGTGTGCAAGTGTTGTTTCTAAACTAATGCTAATGTAAAAAAAGACTAAAACTTAAATAGTCTTAATTAACAAGAATTAAACAACATTATAAACAACATCATGATAAGAATTAAACAAGGGTTAGATGCTAGCATTCATCAATACAAACTTTGAAACTAACAATGCTAAATATCTAAACTCCTCTATTCTCTAACAAAAAATAAATGAATGGACCTAAGTAAGCTCCATGGCTATCAAAATAGTTGTCCTTAGTATGCCAAGTAACCTAGGAATGAGGGCTTATCAAAGTTGGGCTACAAAACCCCTTTGACACCTCCCATATGACCTAAGCACTTAAGAAAGAGGCTTAACTCTTCAAGATGATGAACTCTCAAACGGGCAAGGTGCAAGCTCTTAGTCTCTTTACTATATGCTTTGCATTTTCTCTCTAAAGAGTTTAGGTGTAAGTAAAAAGGCAGGTGGAGGGATCTTTATATAGCCCAAAGGATAAATGATTCAACACATTCTCATGAATGTGGGATAAAGGTAAAACATGATTAGGAATGGATAATGTTTCTTTATTAAAGGTAACCTTACTTTAGAAGGGTTTAATACATGTTTAGCAAGTCATGGGAGTTGGGGGGTGTTTTAATTAATCAAAGGTGATTAATTAATAGGTAGATGTAAGCTTATATAAGATAATTAGAGGAATATTAGTATGATTTAGGCTATTATAAGGGGATTAAAGCAATTAAATATTGATTTATTGGTTAAATGGAAGGGAAAGCTAATTAATTAATAATAATTAATTAGTCTAGGTAGAAGGGGTGATTTATTAATGGAAGGTTGTTAATTAGGGTATTTTTTGGATAGGCAACTTAATTAATTAGCTTAGCGTAATTAATTTATGATGATATGAGGGAAAATGAGTGTTTTTGACAATATGTCGTTGATTTGCGAGAAAGGGGATAATTAGCGCAATTTAAGTATTTAAATTGCTTTGGCGTAATTATAGGTGTCTACATAAGCAATCAAAATCAGCCAAGCCCAAGCATGCAACAATCTTCTAAAATTTTCTTCAAAGCAAGAGCTCCAAAACAGTAAAAGAATTCACCCCAAAAGTAGTTTCCAAAATTGAAGCAACCTAAAACAAGGAAAGAAATTCAAATTTTATAGAAGAGGGAAGAGAAGAGAATGAGGTGGATCCATGTAGAATGCCATATCACACATCCTCAACCCCAACCCAAAAGTCAACTTCATTCTCCTATGCATAATAAATAGGTGGGTGAATAATATGACAGTTTACTTACCTACTCAAATCCAACCCACACCCCAAAGGACTGAAATTAAACCATGTAAGAAAAATGCAATTAAAACATACAATTTATCTTCTCAAAATACATATTGAAAGTCTAAATTCAACTTTCACACATAGGTATGGTTGGTAAATAAATTTAAGATGTATGGGAAAAGTTTAACTTGTCCCACAAGCCACTAAAAACAGCCTCTAAGGAAAAATTTGAATTTCCAAGAAGGTGGAGTGTTTCATACTATAAAATCAACTTACACATCACTCACACATCTCTTACAACACTTAAACAAAGACAAACAACTCTATTAATTATACTCTCATGATATCTTTTACTTAATTAACTTAATAACATGATTACTCACAATATTAACACCACATTAAATAATTAATGAAAGGGGGTAATTGTACCACATGAAACACCTGAAAACATCAATAAAAAGGAACCAAATAAATAAATATACATAACCCTTGGTCACATTTAAAGATGATCCCCCCCATGGGAATTTCTAACACAATCAAACACCCAAAACAATATAAGTTTCCATGGTGACCTTGTTGAATTCATCTAGAATTCCAATATGGTTGGTCTCCAATCCCCCAATATTTGTTGTGATATTTCAACCTGTAAAACACAAATACCTCATTCGTCTTCGTGGCCACATCTGAACATCCAAAATAATATAATAAAATTCCAAAATCATTTAGATATATGAATCACAACAACATCCAAGCAACCAACAAGATCATTTGTAATTTTACTCAATAACTATATCATCATAAAATAATTTCCATTTCTAGGTCTACCCACAATATCCAAATATCACATGTCCAAACATCCATAATATAACCATGTCAAACAACATATCAGCATCAATATAGGAAAATGTCTTTAATAATCATCATGCATCATAACTGAATCACTATCAACAATAATCCATGATGTAACATCTAACATCATACTATAAAAAAGTTCATAATCATGTCTATAACATAATCAGCAATATCATGATCAATATCAAAAGGTTTCAAAGAGAAGTGGGCACTACAATGGGTAAGTGTAGCAAGTTGGTGGACATAAAAACCTAAAATTTAGGTAACGCGAGCATAGTTTAAGAACCGCACTCGTGGTTTCTAAACCATGCTCGCGCAATTGTTTTTATAGGTTCGGTGATTTTTGAACCTAAAACTGCAATCGCGGTTTGAAACCATAAGCACGGTTTAAAACCACACTCGCAATTTCAAACCATGATCATGGTCCTCTAAGACAAAAAAAGATCCGCGACTCCTCATTTTCCTCCATTTTTCCTTTCCAACTGCGATTTCTCCTAGACCTTTGACACTTGCACTTTGAATACCCCCTACAAATTACTCTTCAGACTTCTGGATCACTATACTTTCAACCATGCCACCAAGACAAAGAGGTAAGCCCTTGATTTTGATGAATTTGTTTGCATTTTAGTTTATTTTTTGTGATTTTCATGGGTTTTTTAATTTTTTGTTTATGTATACATTTTTTTTGTTTTTTCAGTTACTCGACAAGCTCGTAATCCTACAAACCCTCAAAATATTCCTCAAAACCCTCCAAACACTCCTTGAAACCGTCAACACATTCTGTGAAACTCTCCTCCAAACATAGATCTGCCTCATGTGGCTCCATATGTCCACATGGAACCAACAGGAAAAAAAGCTGATATTGTTGGAAGAATTCAAAAAAAATTGTCATTGAAAATCTTATTCAGACTATAAGACAAAATTATGCCACAAATTCATCCTGCATGACTTTAGCCAACACATTGCAAACATTGATTGGTGAAGTTAACTCCGTAACCAACCAAGTAGACAAATGGAATACCTTTAGAGGTGATTATAGGCAGTGATATGCAAATAAATTATCCCATGTGGCCGTCAAAGACAAAAAAAATTAGAAAAGACTGCATTTGTGCATTATTTACTAACCCAAGAACCAATGCCCCCCGCAGTTACTTGCAAACAGTTCCCAATCCATTGGTGCCACGATGACTGAATCAAGAACAATTTTTGGTACCGATGGTGGATGGTTTTTTATTATCCACCATGCAACAACAATGAGGTTCCTCTTTATTGTTTGAAGAAATTATAATACAAGTTCGTGCTTAATGATGTCTCAAATTATTCTGATTTTTATGAATTTTATGGGCGAGGTGGTGGCTTTGCACATAGTAGACCTAGTGCACGCATAGGTTAACCAAGAATCCCCCATGCCCCAAAACCCCCACTACCTTTAGTTATCCTTCCTACAGTGAAGGAGGTTATGGAGATTGACACACTACATGCATTGAGGGAGCTCATTGACACTCTGACCCAGCAAAGTGAGCAGATTGCATCTGGTGATGTTGGATGAGGTGCCAGTTCTAGTGCACCACACCACTGTGGATCATGTGGTGTCGTATGCACTGTGTGCGAGACATCATTTGCTGGATCACATGATTTCTTTTCTATAGATGAGATGATGGCAGATGTTTTTGGAACTGGTGCAAAGGATCTTGGTCTTTCATAGGTAAATGTCAAATAAATATTTAATATATATATGTATATATATATACAATAGTTTAATTCATATTTGAGATTTTAATATATATGTATTTCATTGTATGTTATACACATACATGTAAAAACTAATTTTTTGTATTTTAAATAGCAAGAGCTAGTGAAGGAAACATTCGGTGTCGATATGCTAGCTACTGCAGCTAGGCATGTTACAAACATAAGTTTCAAGTTGTACTTAAATTTCAATTTTCATTTGATTGTGCACTTTTATTATTATAATGTTTCCCCTGTAAATGTACATATTAATATATGTTTGTATTTTATACACAGGATCCTGGTGGGTCATCACCTGTTCTGGGAACTGAGGCTACTAGCACGTCTCATGTGACTTTTACGCATGTTAGTTTATTTTTACACTCTGTTTCTAATTGTGGAAGTTCATGTGCATTATACTTTGGCTCTGTTATGTGGTAGTCATGTAAATTAATATTTATTTGTACATGTTTTTTGTATAGCTTATGACTTCCAGAGATTCTCCTCCATATATGCAAACTGTGGAGGCTGTTGTAGATAATGCCATAGCATCTATAGATCCAGTAACTAAGGTATAATTTTTCAAATTTGTTAAATTTATTTAGGAATTATTTATTATTACTTAAATCTACAATATCAAACTTTGTACATGAAATATTTAATTTGAAATTTAATTATTTCTATGTAGCTTACCTCTCGTGAGTCTAATGTTGTCTTTTCCACGCGTCAACAAAAAATTGATAGGGATCATGACATTGCAGTTAGATTTCACATGTATTTTAACTAAATTATAAGTTTCTAAATTTTGAATGTATTTTAAAATTCTAGGTGTTTTAAACTTGTCGTTTATGAATATGGAGGTTAGGTTGCAGGCCTGCTTAGAGATGCTTAGGACCACACGGATGAAATCCGTAGTGGCATCTCCCTCCACTACATCCCCAAGTCATGGACATGCTACTTCTAGCAAGGAAAAGAAAGGAAATATGTTTCATGATTATATTCATAGGATGTGGATGTACAAAGATATATATATGGGCCAGCTTGTCTTAGTTCATGATTCTTCATAGGACATTATATATATAGCCTTATGCGACCGCATGTGGTCCTATATGTATGACACACTTAGTTCGAGATGTACACATGTTATAAACTTATATTTTCAAAGATGTGTGTTTAGCACACTTAGTTAGATACATTCTATATCCATGTGTTGGTTTTCATAACGATATTACATCTATGTTTGATTCAAATTCATAACACATGATATCCTTATATGTATGTATATTCTTTGTATATTAGTTATATATGTATGTTTGATTTAAAATTAAAAAACTATGGTGTAACATATATGAATATAACGGTACTATGGTGCATTATTGCATGGTACATTTGTTAATAAATTAACAGAAACATGTGTATTCCTCCATCAACATGGGTAACTTATCATTTTCCTCTTAAGTCATGAAAAATATTTGATACCTTGAATCTTGAAATAAGATGTCTTCCCTTGGGTCATTTGGTTTTTGAACTATTTATTTAATTTTATTTACCAGAAGGATATTATTCATTTTACGATTGATGAGTATGGTGGTGTATGACCAATCCATCTTTATATCCTAACCAATATCATGCTAGAAACTTTAGCTCAACAATATACAATACGTAGCTAGCATGTCTTCGACAAGTATTTCCATTTTGATTTTATTATTAGGGAAGTCTACAAATTCTACTTGAGAATATAAATCACCTGGCCAAAAAGAGGTAATTATTTTGTTTTCATATAGTAACAATGGCCAATAGCAGGGCTAAGAGTAATACTAATAGAGTTAGCAAATTTTATAAGCATGACATTGTTAGAGGCGTCGGAGTCAATAATGCAATTATTTAATTTATAGGTCCATTGAACAACAAGGAAATATAGAAAGGTTCTTATTTCCTAGAAGAGGATGATTCTAAGGAAAAACGGTTATAGGAATGAGTGGTTCTAGGAGTGGGAAGTGATTGTTCAGTGTTGGTAGGATTCTTGGAACATGTATTTTTACTACTTCCTTTGATAAACTAGACGAGTTTATCAAAATGCTTTGGGTGTTTTTTTATGTACTCATATTAAGATATTTGAATTTTATCTTTCTTAAAATGGTCATTTATGTAAAAATATGAGGAAGTGGTAGGAACATTAGGAACTATAGAATCCTTGACATGAGTAGGATTTTCATTCTTAGGAATAATTGAAATAAAAATTGAATTGACAAGAGGAGGTGCAAGAGACTTACTCAAAGAGGTAGATGAAGTCTTGGCTAAAGTAGTATTAGGATTATTCTTGGATGACCCCATAGAAGTAGGAAATGAAGTTCCTCTTTTTTTTGTTTTTTTCTATCGATTCACCATTTGAGGATTAAAGTGTTTTTCTTGGGAAGTAGAAGAAGAGGCTTATTTATTTTTTTATGAGTGGGTGAACACTAAACAAGAGTATATATTCATATCATATATGGATTATTTAGGATATTTGTTGGTTAACTAAACAAGATTAACCATCTTCTTCTTCTCTTTCAATTCCTGATTCAACAATTTCTTGAAAAAATTGTAATTGTTGAAAAAGTCAAAAAAGTTGTAATTGTTAAAAAATGGAAATTGTTGAAAAAGTTGTAATTGTTGAAAAAGTTGTTGAAAATGGAATGAGATTTTTGAAGAGGAACTTGTTGCAAAGGAGAAGAATCTACAACTTCCTTCTTTTTTTGTTTCTGAGAAGAATCTGTGACTTTTTCAACAATTACAAGTTTTTCAACAATTATCACTCTATGGCACCTAAGGATGTCTCGTTCAATCCTACACCTTGGCATAGGGACTCTCTACAGTATCTTGTCTCAGTTTTTTCCTTCTCCAATCGGTGCTCTCGCTGCCCTATTGTTTACAAACGTGCTAAATAGTGTAGTTTGAGACAGTGTAAGGTTGTCAAATGGTATATTTTGCAAACGGTGGGTCATGGCACCAAACCAAATTTTTCGACACATACGGGTGGCCAAGTGAATGCTACAAGAGGCATTGTTTCGATGCACAAAAACCTCATTGCTTCCAGGGTACTTCATTCGGGCATAGTCCCTTAAGAGCCCTGAGACCAAAAAAGTGTTCAACTTCGACGGGAGACTACGTAGATTCCATTGAACCTAACAATGTTTTGTTTGATCCTAAGCATCAGCGTAGGGACCATCTACAATAGCTTGTCTCAAGTTTTCCCTTCTCCAATCGGTGATCTCACTTCCCTATTGTTTGCAAACACCCCAAATAGTGTAGTTTCAGATAGTGTAAGGATGTCAAATGGTGGGTCGTGGCACCGAACCAACTACGTCAACATGTATAGGTGGTACGGTGACACAAGAGGAGGCATCGTTTCAGTGCACAAAAAATCCGTTACTTCCAAGCTACTTCGTTCGGGCATAGTCCTTTAAGAGCCCTGAGACCAAAAAGTCATTCAACTTCAATGGGTGACTACGCAGAATTCGTGGCACCTTAGGACATATCGTTTGATCCTACACATTGGAATAGAGACCCTCTGTAATAGTGTGTCTTAGATTTTTTGTTCTCCAATCGGTGCTCTTGCTGCCCTATTGTTTGCAAACACCCCAAATAGTGTAGTTTGAGACAGTATAAGGATGTCAAATGGTATATTTTGCAAACGGTGCGTCGTGGCACGAAACTGGCTGTGCCGACACGTCTAAGTGGCTAGGTGAACACTAGAGGAGGAGTTGTTTTGGTGTGTGACAATGTCATTTCTTATGGGATACCTCATTCAGGGTAGTCCCTTAAGAGTCCTGAGACCAAAAAATCATTCAACGTCGATGGGTGACTACGTGCACTTCGTCGCACCTAAGGACGTCTCATTTAATCCTACACCTTGGCGTAGGGACCCTCTACAATAGTCTATCTTGGTTTTTTCCTTCTGCAATCATTACTCTCGTTGCCCTATTGTTTACAAATGTGCCAAATAGTGTAGTTTGAGACAATGTAAGGACATCAAACGTTATATTTTGTAAACGGTGGGTCATGGCACCAAACCAACTGTGCTAACATGTCTGGGTGGCAAGATGAATGCTAGAGGAGGAATCGTTTTGGTGCACGACAACATCGTTGCTTCCGGGCTACCTCGTTTGGGCATAGTCCCTTAAGAGTCCTGAGACCAAAAAATCATTCAACTTCAACGGGTGACTACGCACACTCCATGGAACCTAAGGACATCTTGTTTGATCCTACACCTTGGCATAGGGACCCTCTACAATAGTGTGTTTCAGTTTTTTCCTTCTCCAATCGGTGCTCTCGCTTCCCTATTGTTTGTAAACACGCCAAATAGTGTAGTTTGAGACAATGTAAGGATGTCAAATGGTATATTTTGTAAGCAGTCGGTCATGGCACTAAACTGACTACACTGAAATATCTAAGTGGCTAGGTGAATGATAGAGGAGGTGTCGTTTAGGTGTGTGACAACGTCGTTTCTTCCGAGTTACCTTGTTCAAACGTAGTCCCTTAAGAGCCCTAAGACCAATAAATCATTCAACTTTGACGGGTGACTATGGGCACTCCGTGGAACCTAAGGAAGTATCATTTGATCCTACACCTCAGCGTAGGGACCCTCTAGAATAGCATGTCTCTGTTTTTTCCTTCTCCAATTGGTACTCTCGCTTCCCTATTGTTTACAAATGTACCAAATAGTGTAGTTTGAGACAATGTAAGGATGTCCAATGGTATATTTTGTAAACGGTGGGTCATGGCACCAAAATTACTGTGATGACATGTCTGAGTGGCAAGGTGAATGCTAGAGGAGGCATCGTTTTGGTGCATGACAATGTCGTTTCTTTCGGTCTACCTCATTCGGGCATAGTCCCTTAAGAGTTCTAAGACCAATAAATCATTAAACTTCGACAGATTAATATGTGCACTTCGTGACACCTAAGGAAATCTCGTTTAGTCCTACACCTTAGTGTAGGGACCCTCCATAACAACTTGTCTCGGTTTTTTCCTTCTCCAATCGGTTCTCTTGCTGCCCTATTTTTTGCAAATGCGCCAAATAATGTAGTTTGAGACAGTGTAAGGATGTCAAATGATATATTTTGTAAAGGGTGGGTCATGACCCCAGACCAACTACGTTGACACATCTGGGTGGCCAGGTGAACACTAGAGGAGGTGTCATTTCGATGCGCGACAATGTCATTACTTCCAGACTACCTCGTTTAGGCATAGTTCCTTAAGATCCCTGAGACCAAAAAATCGTTTAACTTCGATAGGTGACTACGTACACTTTGTGGCACCTAGAGATTTCTCGTCTGATCGTACACCTCAGTGTAGGGATTCTTTGCAATAGCCTATCTTAGTTTTTTCTTCTCCAATCAATGCTCTCACTTCCCTATTGTTTGGAAATGTGCCAATATGCCAAATGGTATATTTTGTAAACGGCGGTTCATGACACGAAACCTATTGTAATAACATGTCTAGGTGTCCAGGTGAACGCTAGAGGAGGTTTCGTTTTAGTGTGTGACAATTTCATTGCTTCCGGGCTACCTCGTTCGGGCGCAGTTCCTTAAGAGCCCTGAGACCAAAAAATCATTCAACTTTGATTGGTGACTACGCGTACTATGTGGCACCTAGAGATGTCTCGTATGATCCTACACCTTAGCATAGGTATGCTCTACAATATATTATCTCGATTTTTCCCTTGTCCAATTGGTGCTCTCGCTGCCCTATTGTTTGCAAACGAGTGGAATAGTGCAGTTTGAGCCAGTGTAAGGCTGTCAAATGGTATATTTTACAAACAGTGGGTCGTGGTACCAAACTGAATGTGTTGACACATTTAGGTTGATAGGGGAATGCTAGAGGATGTGTCATTTTGGTGCATGAAAACATCATTACTTCCGGGCTACCTCGTTCGGGCGTAGTCCCTAAAGAGCCATGAGACCAAAAAATTGTTCAACTTCGATGGGTGACTATGCGCACTTCGTGACACCTAGAGATTTCTCATCTAATCCAACACCTCAACGTAGGGACCCTCTTTAATAACCTGTCTCAGTTTTTCCCTTCTCTAATCGATGCTCTCGCTACCGTATTATTTGCAAATGCACAGAATAGTACAGTTTGAGCCAGTGTAAGGCTGTCAAGCGGTATATTTTACAAACGGTGGGTCGTGGCACTAAAGAGACTCTGCACATGTGTAGGGATGTTATTTTAAACACTTGGGGAGGCATCGTTTTGGTTCTCTAAGCTCTAGGTCCGTCTGGGCTACCTCCTCTGGAGCCAAGAACCCCCTCCATAGGTACATAAATCATTGTTAATTGCTTCTCTTTTCTTATAAAACAATGAAATCTTCTCTTAGATTTGAGAATTTATAATTCTCTACTAAAAATGCCAACCACGTGAAGGTGGAAGCTTTTCTGGAACCACTAACCTGCACATAAATGTGTTAGTTAAAGAAATTTAAGTTTCAAATCAAAACCATACTAAATATATACAAAATACACAAATTTAATAAAAATATATGAACTTAAATTTATTTAACTAACTAATTTATATATACCAAAGAAATTATATCAAAAAAATTATATATACTAGAAATGAGCATTGTAAATTTATTCCAATGAACCATCAGGATCAGATCTACTCTGAATAGCAGACATGATTGCTTCATGATCTGACTCTTGAACCTTCTAAAGAATCTTGTTATTAGGCCTTCCTAGATATCTATTTAGCTGAATATATTTCTCTAGAACTAGATGCGAATATAAGAGTATTTTCGTGTGTGTCTCAAAGTCTTCAAACACCCAAACAGAGAAGTTTTTAAATGGATATAGTTGAAGCCAAGTTCCAGTAACTACCAGTGACCCTGTAGGGTACACAATATCTTCGTCATCTATAACAGGAGAATTTAACTTCTTTTTTTCCTCAATGTAATGACATAAGAAATAGTTTGTTCCTTCTTCATTGTCTTATGTCGCAATAATTGCAAACACATATCCTACAAAAAAAAGGTTTCAAATCAAATTTAAATTGTACATATTAAAATTTCAATGGACATAACTCAATACAAAAATTGTAAATAACCATAAATACCTTGTCACACCAAAATTGAAATTTTGTCAAAGTCCTTGGATGTTGTAACTTCATCTACAGAAACAAGTCATAATTCTTGTGGAGGTTGATAACTAGGAAGCAAAGTTTGAGGCCTACAAATCCATCCATCCACCCATTCTTGTGAATCACACTCAGCAGTAACAAATTTGATACAAGATGCATAAAAACATGTCAACTTTCTTGTCCATGTGGCCCACGAACTAGCATCTGAGCTACAAAATGAGTGCATATCACTAGACCTAGTGAATGTCATACAATTCTCCTAGTTAGCAATTTGTTGTTCCCATATCAACCAAAAATATCTGTGAACTGTGGAATTTTCTTGAAAACCTTGGGCCATGTTGTCAATACACCAATCCACTATGTTCTTTGCATATTTACATTTAGCACCATCTCTGTACTTCAACTCTTCTCTTGTAAGATCTCTTTTCACACATGACCCTGCATCGTCATGATCTCCTTTTCCATGTTCAGCCTCAGTGAAACTCCAAATATGTTACACACCCATCTTGACGTGCATCCCGCTCATCCAATAAAACATTCATGCATTCTTAAACTGAGACATGCAATTATCTAACCATATATAATGTTGTTTGAAGTGGATGTCCCTATCAGACAAGGTTCCATAAAATAACTTGAAACAACCTTGCACAAATTCAGTAGAATGAGTACAATCATCACTGATATAAAATTGGTACTCTATTAAAAAAATTGATCGTTCTCTTTACTATTAGGAGAATGTATAAATGTTATATGCACAAAAATGGCAACTTGTACTAAGTTGTAATATTGTGATTGAACCTCCACTTGTGGTTGCAATGTGTAATTCTCTGGAAAATCGACCACTAAAACAATAGTACCAATAGAAAATGTGTCTTTGCATATCTTACATTGTTCATCCAACCATCGACCTTTGTGTGTATGCCTAGCATACTCAGAAATAATTTCATCCTTAAATTTTCTCATAAATTGAAAAACAGGCATATGTTTTGTTACTAGCTCACACCATTTAAACTCTTTTCCATATTTCAACTGGTATGCAACTGATTTATATTTATCAAACTCAAGTACTAAATTATGTTTGATTGCACCTTCAATTTTCTCATGGATGCAACTTTTTAATTTAGGTAATCCACCACATGTGGCACAACTTCCATCTAAACAATCCTGACTATAAAAAAAATTTCCAACTTCTTTTTCACAAAATATCGTAGGAATGAAATCCCTGGAAGATATTGGTGGAACTTGAACACCACGTTCCGATAACATAGTTTCAAAATGAAAAATATAACGAATACATAAATATTTAGCATAATACATAGCAAATTCAACATGTTTCCTACAACAACAAGCGGTGCGAGCATGGTTTATTTTCACATAGAATGGTTTTAACATTTCAAAAAAATATTGACTTATTTTAATTTCTAGATGCTCTTGTTCCAACTTACGAAAATAATGAGTTTGAGTCATATCTAAGAAATGCTTTGGATGTGGTTTGTGATTAGTAGAACCAACTCTCTGTTTTACAACATCTCTTGTATTAAGTGAAACTCCAGTGTTATCATGCCAAAATTGAATAACAACTTCTAGTATAGCATCACAATTATATTTTTCCTTACACAGTGCTCTAACAGAAAATACCCAAAAATTGGTGTTATTGAGTGATTGAAGAATATTACATATTTCAATTACTTTCATTAGAGTTTTTCGATTAATTTGCAACATTCGAATTATTTGTGTAATTAAATATTATTTTTATTGATTCACTTACAACACTAGTAGCAAGTACACGGCGCACAATATTACTATCCGTAGTATGTCTCTTGATACCAACAGTGTGATGTGCATCATGAAGGTTTTCAACAATTGTAGAGGTTTGACCATGTATATTATATGTTGTTAATCCTAAGGTGTTTGATGTAGGTCTCATTTTATTCAATTTCATCAAACTAACCAACAACTGACATCTTTAGGAATCTTATAAAATTTCAAAATGATTATCCCAAATTTCAGTGGTTTTTCTTCTAATTTTCCTTTTAGAGAGTTTGTCACGCATTGGTTTCAAAATGTTTTCATCAATTTCAATAAAATAATTAGGTTTCTTCTGAAAAATCCTAGGAGGTGGGTTTGTCAAATATTACTTTTCTACAGTTTCAACCTGAATTTATTTACTCACATTTTCAGTGTCTCCTTCAATTTCAACATTTGCTACATCACGAGTATTTAATTCTTCTTTAAGATTGATAGGACAAACATATTCATCACAAGTATTTAACTCAACTTCAACATTAATAGTAGAAACATTACCTAGTTCCTCATTCCTTACAATAGTAGGGGTTGAAAATGAACCTCTTCTTGATTCATGAAGATTCTGCATTCGCTCAACATTTTGAAATCTGTTTGCCTCTAATTCGTTTAGTGTTTTTTTACTTAATGACTTCCTTTTTTGACTTCGTTTCTTGTCTCCCATGACGTTTTACTTCCAGTGATAAGAAAAATGTGTAGAAAATGATAGAATTTTGCAGTAATTCATATAGTAAAGTCAAACAATAAAAATCACATGGTAATTAGAACATTGGGATGTGTGTAAATATGATTTACGAACCACGATCACATTTTATAAACCGCGCTCATAGTTTATAAAGAGCAATCACGGTTCTTGTTTAAAAATCTTCGATCACAGTTTGTAAACAATGATTGCAGTTCTATCTATATCATCAAATCCGACCCTAAGGTTCGGGAAATCTTTGTTTTTCCCCAACCAAAGCTATAGAAGGCCATTATGAAGTGTAAAGGGTCAAAAAAATTCAAATTTGTTGTTCCACAAACTGAAACCATGCTGAAAAAATGAAAATATTTCACAAAAATGGTACCATCGCGTAGGAGAGACTGTTAGCTTTGTAGAAATATTGATTTTAAGGTGAATATAATAAGACAAATATCATTTTACCATTTTTTACTGACAATAATTCTTTAAGACATTTTTTCCTGTGAATGTTCATGTCTCTGTTTAAGACCACAATTTTTATTTCGCTTATAAAAATTTGATAAAACTTATACCATCTCAAGCATGGAGAATTTTTATACACTTCAATATATATATATATATATATATATATATGATTTCAATATTTTTTGTTATGGTGGGAAAACGGAAAGCGCTTCATTTTATAAATCTTTTCAGACCAGTTTCAGGTAAAAAATGATAAAAAAAAATATTTCTAAAAAAAAAACAAAATAAAATCCATCCCAAGATAGACAACTACATCTAACTTTTCACCAAATGAAAAAAAATACAAGATTTGGTCATCCAAATCGTAGGCAAACATACTACAATCTTATAGTTTTTTTCAAAAACAAAAACCAAGTCATATAATTTTAAATGTTTAATATAGCTAAAGTTGTCCATTATTAGAAAAAATTTGTAGTTAAGAAACTAGATTCCGGATGCTACGATTCATATATATATATATATATATATATATATATATATACATATACACACATATATATACATATATGTATATATATGTATATATATGTATATATGTATATATATGTATATATGTATATATATGTATATATATGTATATATATATATATATATATATATATATATGTATGTATGTATATAATTTTTTCTAATTTTGAGTGTGCGTATTGCTAATAATCCCTACAAGTTGAGATTTCACTATTTTTGTAATATGATGTCCACTTATGACCCTTTTTTTGTCCACCAACTTGCTGCACTTACCCTTATTCATATTAACAATGACCGATAGTCTAGCTCGACAATCCGAGAACACAATTTTCCTTTAATAGGAAAATCATAACGAACGTTTCACGGGCCAACAACTGAAAATATCAACACAACACAAGAAAACATGACGAAGAGGGAGAATGTTAATTATTCTCTACGACAAGGGTGAAGCCAACTAATGATCAACGAAAGCACACTGGCGTTCAACGCTTAGCAACACGGTCACCGAAGAATGAATAGGAGTAACGTCGAATGGGGCATTATACTAAGGGTCTTCATCGATCTAATCTAAGGGTTGGGAAAAAACCCTATATCACTTAAGTGATGGGAGTTTTGTGGGAATGAGATTTAATAAAATATATGGGTAATTGGTAATTGAGGCCACTTAAGGGCATTAAGAAGTTCAAAATATTTTTTGACATCTATTGTTACAGATAAATGATTTTGTAAATGACATTTGAACTAAAGGGTAAATTAAATAATTTTACGAAAAGGGGAAAATTAAATAATGAATTATAAGATTTAATTAATGGAAATTAACGGGAACAGTAGAAGTGGATTTAAACCCAAAATGATTTGGAAGGAATTAATAATATCATATTATTAATTTAGTCACAATAATTTTGCGAATATGTGGAATTTATTAAATGAGAAATATATAATCTAGTTGATAGTTATCTAGATGCAAACTCTTTTAAACAAAAATAAATTATTCAATATTTGTTCCTAATTAATTATTGGGTTTTATCTTGAATTTTATAGGTGGAAATTGTGGACGTTACATAGTGCACTTAACTTGCAAAGTGACAACTTCAATATTAAAAAATATCTAAAATATTGTGTTGCAATAATTACAATCTTTGTATATTTATTAAAATATAAATTGAGGCCCCTTTTTTTGGTATTTTTTTTCTATTTTTCCCCTTGTGATATCATAGTTTGAAAATAAATTAGGTAAGACACCATTTTTAATAGCTAACAAATAACTATTAAAATGATTTTTTTAGATAAAAAACAATTGTCAATTTTAGCATCATCAACTTTGGTAATTATGATTAACAGAAAGTGTTAATATTTGTAATCCCAATTGTCCACATTTAATATTGACATATCTTCAATAACACTTGTGAGAATGTAAATGTGTAAGAGGCAATCTTCATTCACCTTCTCTATGATTTTTTAATCAATTCTTAATTAATAAAGTAGGTCAATTTTTTTTAAGGTGTTAAGGTATGTGATCTCACCCTTTACGAGTCTATAAATATAATCTATTTTTAGTTATTTAAAATAAATGCAAGAAAATAAATTTTCATTTTAAATAACTGAAGCTCTATCTTTTGATATATTTATATTTGGAAGTTTATTTAGTTTCCTCTTATTTCTGACACTCACTGCCATAACAATAATATAGACAATTGTTTCTTCGCTTTTGGTTATGGATTATAATTATGTGTGTGTTTATATAACATATAGTCTATGTGCAAATAAATATATATGAAATAACCTATCAACTTGGTTATCTTTATTATTAGTTAAAATACATTCTTGTATTAACCATGTTAAACCGCATCTCCATCAAACAATAACTAACATTAGAAGAAGAAACAATTACACTTACCCGCTCCATCCGTCCATGGACCTGTTAAGCTCTATATTTTGTGTCAATAATTGAACTTACCAACTAGGTCAATCACAACCAGATTGTTTTGGAAGGGTGCCAACCGTTTGATAAATCTTTAACAGGAGATTAAATAGGCTATATTTCGTTCATACAAATACAGTGAAATGAATTTTCTATGCATCTGTACAAAACGAGTTTCACAGGAAAATCTTTATTGATTCAGGTCAGTTTTTTATTGATTCGAGTAAATTTACACTAAGTATTTTCTGAGGTTACGATAGTGATTTTTTAGGATAGTATGAAATTTTCCAAGACTCAGAAGTTGGTAAATGCACTATTCTTATATGGTGAAGAAAGGACGTGGTGGCATGAACTCACACAGGATGTTCTGTTGAATATTCTATCAATCGTACTGATAAAAGTGGCTTAAAACAATGGAGTGCGGAGGAGAGAAATGTTCTATGGTCATTCGTATATCAATTTATGGCTGGAAATCAAACCATGGAAGACTAAAAAAATTGATATGTTAAATGGGTGAAAACGGTAACAGTGGAAGCAAAGGTGTGAAGAAAGTAGATGATGTAAATAATATAAGAAAGTAGATGATGTAAATAATATTAACACTCAAAAATAAGAAGCATCTGGATCAGAAGTCAATTCTAAGGTTCAAATAGGCTGCCTGGAAGGTTAAAAAAACAAATCCATGGATGTTTCAACTATAAAATCAGAGAAAATTGAGCCACCACATTCTAAAGGCAGACCAAATATTTCAGAAAATACAGCTAAGAAAATATTAAATTTTAAATTTTGATCATCCTTCAGAATGTGTTGGCTCAACGTTCTATGTTTTAATTGTTGTCACATCTTCGGATTTTTTTTTGATAAATCTTTTGGGTGGCCTATTTGAACCTTAGAAGTGACTTCTGATCCCCATAATTCATATTTTAGAATGTGAATATTAGTTACATCATCTACCTTTTTTGCACCTTTGCTTCTACTGTTATCGTTTTCACCCATTTCACATATCATTTGTTTTTCATCTTCCATAGTTTGATTTCCAGCCTTAAATTGATACACAAATGACTATAGAACATATCAATTTTTGCAAATGATCTCAAATTTTGAAACAGGCGCATTTCTATGTTTCTGGTCTCATTACATAAAATAAACAAAAACATTACTACGAACATAAAGCATGATACAATTTTTTCTGAAATATAATTACAAGTAGCTCAATTTAAATGATTATTGGAATCTAAGGAGGGACAATATTTACATAAAATCAATAATATTAAATTATGGAAAAGAAAATGAGGTTGTTAGTGCTGCAGTTAAAACAAACGAAGTTTATTAAATTAGTATTTCATTTTTTCTGGTCTTGATATTCAACTCCTCTTATTGAGAACTGGGAACTCCTAATGTTTCATACAGACACATGCCTAACTCAGTAGGAGCTCAAAATTTTTAAGGATGCACCACATTTATTTAAAAAAATGATCTCGTGAACTCCCACAACCTTCAGATGGTGAAGGAATTGAACGTTGTGATCGCCTAATCCATTGCTGAAAGTAACAGGCAAGATATACTAGGAGATCCTATTGATGATCGGTAGGAACAAAATGTTTTACTTTGTACAAAACCAAAAACCACGCATATTTCAAATTTATGGGTTGATGCATTCCTTATTAATGGTGCCACCGGAACAATCACCGACATTATTTACAACATATCAATTCCACCACTAGCATTACCTCTATTTGTTGTTGTCAAATTTTAAAGATACAATGGCCTGTGTTGGGATCCCTCCAACCCATTACATATTCTGATACCCCCTATTTCGAGAGGGAATCAAAGACAATTTCTAATTAAAATGACATGGGGATTAAGTATTCACAATTCCCCGGGACTTTTTTTTACGTCAAGCAACTGTCAACATTGAAAACATTGAAACAGATGGTCTTACATTCACAACTTTCTCCAAAGTTCCCTTTCTTGAAAATTTGTGCATTTCACCTCCATTTTCATTTGAAAGGTTGTAGTGCCCACTTCCCTTCAACACCTTTCAATATTGATTATGATACTGTCGATTATACTTATGGACATTACTGTAGCCTTTCAGTTGGTATGATTTTAGACATTAGAAATCATGGAATGTGGTTGATTTGGATTTATATATGATGCATGTGGATTATTAGAGATATTTTATATTGATGTTGATACACTTTTTGGCATATATATATATATATATATATATATATATATATATATATATATATATATCGTACATGTGATATTTTGTCATATCGAGTAAACCTAAACAATGGAACTAATCCTGTGATCATATGATTATGGATGGAATTGTACAGGAGATTGTTGCTTGCTTGGGTGATGTTTTGATTCATATATATAGATGATTTGGAGTTATAATTTATATTTATTTTGGAAGTTTTGATGCAGGTAAACATGTCACAGCAAACATCAGAGGATTAGAGACCAATCACATTGGAATTCTAGATGAATTCAACAAGCGTCACCATGGCAACAAGTATTTGTTTGTGTTTGTGTATCAATTGATGTTTTAGGTTCCCATTGGGTGGGGGGGGTCACCTTCAAATGTGACCAAGTGGTTATGTGTATTCTTATATTTAGTTTCTTTTGTTTAAAGTTTAGTATGTGAATTTTAGTGATGTATTTTCCTCTTTATTTTTTATTTAATTGGTGTCAAGATTAGTGAGTAATTATGTTAAATAATTTAATATGGGTCAAAAGAGTGAATTTATTAGAGCTGATGGCTCTTGGATTATGTGTTGTAGTAATGTGTAAGTAGCTTTGAGTGTGAAACACCCCACCTTCTTTTTGAAATTCGGATCTGTCCTTAGGGGCTGATTTTCGGGCCTTGTTGGACAAGTTAAACTTGTCACACACCTCTTAAATTGCTACACCAACCCTACCTATGGTTGGGGAGTCAAAATTAGGCATTATTATGTATTTTTGGGAAGGAAAGTTGTAAGTTTTTATTACACCTTATTGCATGACATTAATTTTGGTCCTTATTGTGTGAACTTGGTTTGTGTGTGTAAGTAAAATGTCATTTATTCACCCACCTTTTAATTATGATTTGGAGTTTGAAGTTGACTTATGAGGTGGAGTTGAGGATGTGTGATGTGGCATCCTACATGGACCCACCTCATCCTCCTCTCTCCCTTTTCAATTTATTTGAATTATTTTGTTGTTTTGGGGGTTACTTCAGGTAGTTACTAAATATCTTTTTTACTAAGTGTCTAGAGTTGTGTAAGAAATCTTATTTATTTCCCAACTTAGTCTTAGGAAGAATAAATCAAAAAAATATAAATATATTTATATAATATGATAAAAGTGTATATACATTCCTACTTAAATGTAACTATGGTTAAGTTAATTTTATAGGAATTTTCTACAAATTTCCTTCATTTATATTAAACTAAATATTGTTTTCATTTATCAAGACAGACAAAAAAAGATTAAATAAATTTAATTGTTTGATATTATTAATAAATTATTATTATTCCTCTAACAATGATAGTGATATTAGAATAATTTATAAGAATATTAAAATATGTGTATATATATTAATATTATTATATATGTTTATAGTTATTAATAAATATTTTTTTTTAATATAAACTAAACCTTATAAAAATAAAGTATTGTTTTGATTTGCTGAATAGCCCACATGGTAAATGTCTTGGTTTGTTTTTATGGAAAAGGGGGGAGGGTCACCAACCCTAGCCCCAACCCGATTTTAATATGGGATGGGGCATAGGTTCGGTTACCCTTCCCACAAACTCTATTAAACCTTGATATAATGCAGCCTGCCACTGTATTAAAATATAGTCGGTCGAACCAATGTTTATGCACTGTATAATATTTTGATCCATGGTTGTTTTGATTATTACAGCATATACATACAAACATCCATACATACATCCATACATACATACATACAAACCTCCTGCAATGACCGCGAATGGCCCAATGACCGTGAGTAGTTATGTGAAACAAAGTGCCAATGACTGTTTGAATTAAAGTTAAAAATGAAATAAAAACTAGCCAATAAAGTAAGTCACATCAAGTCACATCAATAAATGAACCAATGAAATGATGACACATAAACAACACATAAAAGGTGATTTTATTCACAACTAATGGGTTGCCTTAAATTCCTTTGTATTCAAAAGTACTTATTTTAAATCCCTTAAAAATATATTTTCCACATACTCAAAATTTTTGAAAGAAAATATGTATTTTAAAAAAATCATGCTCTCCAAAAGGGTATTTTAAAAAAAAAATTATTATTGTTAAGTGGCTCTAACAACCTCCCACATTATGATTCACGATGATTGGCTCTTTCCTCCTATACATTGAAATAGATTTGTAACAAACAAAAAATTTACAACCACACCCTAGGAGGATAAAATAAAAATAGCAAAAAATATAAAAACAATTAACTTGGGGTTGTGTGCAAGCTTCATTTTCATCTTCCATGGCTTCCTCTCCTTCCCTAAAAATTGAAAATAGAAATGAAAAAATAAATCAAATGAAATTGTAAAAGCTTCCTAAAAGAGGATTAGTTTTTTTTTTTAATCCTAGATCTTAGGGCCCAAATTCAATCCATCCCATGACCAAGATCCTTCCCTACAAAATTTAGGTGAGGGGTAGGTGATAGTATTTTAAATGAAGTGCATGGGTCAATTTTGAGTGGGGCCACTTAAGTGGTGTAGAGATTAAATTTATTTTATAACTTTTTTATTAGTTAATGATGTTTTAATAAAAGCCCATGACCCTTGTAGTAAATTAAGTCAAATTGTTCCTTAGTAATTACACAATGTTTACTATAGAAATTTAATTTAATGGTATTTAATCAATGGGAGGGTGATTTTAGACTTAGCCCTAACCTAATAAATTATTAAATGACTCTCGAACCGTATTATTAAATTAAATGAGGATTATAGAAATGGAGACTTTTAAACCAAACTGGAAATAGAATAATATAATTTAATTATTAATTAAAATAATACATTGTTAACTAAGAATTTTTCTAAACATAGAAACTGATATTATTTTTTTAATAAAAATTATTATGTAATGTTTCTAAATTAACCGTTGGTTTGTATAGGGTTTCATGTGGGTAAATTTATGCGTGTTACATTTGGTATCAGAACCATGGGTGCAATGCTTGGACCCCAGGAACACTTGGAAACATGAAACATAAACAAATAAACCTAGCGTAACTCTAAACCTAGAACACAAAAAATTACATGATGTTTTGAAATGTAGAAAAACTTGGAAAACTTAAACAATTCCAAGATGATGATAAACTAACTCCCATCTCAGTCTGTGCAGGAGGTATGGACTATACAAGTGGTTCCTGCACGTGGAAATATATCTACTATCTCTAGACCATGCTATATAAACTATTTTACCTCAGATACTGCAGACACAATAGGATGTTAATGCCGATATACACAAAGGATATTTAAGAGGGAGACCTAACAGTCAATACAGAGAACCATCAATTAAGGATCATGCACCTTCATGTCACAGTGCTGAGGATAGGGAAGAGAACTCCCACGTAGAGTCAGTTAAGAATGGGTCACCTCTTAGGGAGCACAAAAAGGCATAGAAATAGGTCTTGGGGCCCTAGGCTGAGAGATGATCATGGAGAAAGACCTAAAGGCCAATAGTCGATAGAAGCAGATCACATTAGAGACATCCTTAAGTTACACCCACCTCATTTTGCTATAGACATACAGGGATTTTAGGTAGAGGCATGGTTAGTTAGCTTGAGCAGATGCTTCAAGCTCATGTTTCCATCCACCTTCTGAGATATGGAGCTTGAGTTTGCTGGACTCAAGAGCAGAAGCTCCATGTGGATTCATAGACACTTACTTGGAAGATATTTGAGGAGTATTTTAGGAGTAGATATATATCCAGGAGATTCATCCAACAATGGATAGATGAGTTTCATGATATGTGACATACATCCATTAGAGTGGAAGAGTACGATGGTTGGTTTTTAAATCTTCTTTAGTATGTAGACTACATGCTGGAGGAGCAGGTTAAAGTTCATAGGTTCATCTGTGGCCTGAACTTAGACTTAGGTGGGGCAGTAAACATTCATTTCCCGTTTGCATTATTAGAGGTAATGGCGAAGGCTGATATTTCAGAGGAAAAAAGGGGTAAGACCCAATAGGCTCGGGATAGAGTGAGGAGTTACATACAATAGTTATAGGATAGTAGATCGAGGGAATAAACCCCTCCTTCTCGTGGCAGACACACTTTAGCAAAGTCTTCCTTTCAGCCTCCTCCATCTCCTCAGCAGCAGTAGTAGTAGTAGAATCGACCACCATTTATACCTCTACAGTGCCATGACACTCAGAGAGGGCGTATTGTGGGACCTCTAGCTAGAAGGACCAACAAGACATAGCCTCCACCTTGACAAAAGTATGTAGAGGTATGTCTACCATAGCACACACAGAGATCTATGGAAGGATCATAAGGTTCTCTAACATGTACTACTAGGCCACCTGGAGAACTATCCACTCATTAGAGAGGACTAAGTACTTTCTATGGATGCGTTGTTCATGGACATCATTGGAGAGAGTTCCCTTAAAACCCTACTAATCAGGATAAGACACCTATTTCTGATCCTAAGGTTGGTGACATGGCTAGGAGCCACTGGATATATGTAGCAGTCGAGAACTACCAGGAAGAGCACCAAGGCATGCTCATAGAGATCATAGGTGACATTGGTGGTATTTCTACCCCTATTTTATTTGATTCAGGGTTGTTAGATTCTTTTATTTCTCCATCATTAGTATATTGTTGTAGGCTAGTGGCAGATAGGAAGGACCTTAGTTGGGATATCGAGTTGGCTTCTCAAGCCAAGATCTGAGTACAATACTTATTCAAGGAGTGCGTAGTGGACCTAGGACCCTTTACCACCACTTTAGATCTTCGTATCTTTCCCTTGGGTTCATATTTAGTTATCTTCAGAATGGATTGGTTATCTACACATAGAGCTAGAGTTGATTGTCACAAGAAGGTTGTATTTTTGTAGATGATTTGGGAGTGGATTAAGTGATTGTTGGAGTGAGGAGACCAATCTTGATTCACATTATATCCACTATGCAGCTAAATAAGTGTGAGCAACAGGGTTTTCAATTGTATGCTATTATAGTTAGTGATAGGTTTGAGGATGGGGCTAGTGGACCTTCACTTGATGATCACCTAATTTGTAGGAGTTTTCTGATGTTTTTCCTAGTTACCTACCAGGGATGTCTCCCCCACCTACAATAGAATTCCAAATTTATTTGGTTCCAGGAGAGAAACCTATCTCACCCACTTCATATAGGATGACCACACCTGATCTATATTAGCTCAAGTTACAGCTAGAGGTCCTTCTTGAGAAATTCCAAATCCATCCTAGTGTATCCCCTTAGGGTGCACGAGTGATTTTTGTGAAGAAGGATCCTTTTGGTTGTGTGGAGTATCGACAGATGAACAGAGTAACAATCAATAATTGTTACCCCTTCCTCGCATCGATTATTCATTTGATCAAATGAAGGGGGCCACTATGTTTTCTAATATTGATCTTAAGTTGGGCTACCATCAGCTGAGGATTATAGAGACAGTATTCACAAGACAGTTGTAATGCCCACTCCTCTTCAAAATTATTTCATTTTGATGTTGTTACTCTTAGACTGATAATTAGACATTTGAGTATTATATTTGATTAGTAGATGATTGAATATGTAGATATTTAGACTATTGACATTGTGTGGTTTACATTTGTATTATGATGCACTAAATGCTAATGATAGACAATTATATATGTTGATTTACGATATTATGATTTTTATACTAACATATCGCAATTTGGATGCATAGCATATGCTGGATTTTTTGAATAGAATTATGATTTTTATGAATGCCAAAATCAAATTAATTGTATGATTCTAGATGATATAATTGTTAATTTCGAATGATAATTATTGGTTTTATATGTATATTGTCTCAATGTTGTTAATACGGTCGAAAGACCAGAGAGGTATCTTGTTGGGTTTCCAAACATTTTATCACATACATAGAATGGGATATGGGACCAACCAAAGAAGGATTTCAAGTGTTGAGCAACGTGGAAAAATTTTGACAAATTATATAATGTTATAGTGTGGTGTTTTTGCATGTCTAGCTAGGAGGTTTTCCATGGGGGTGACCTCACATGTGTGGCCATGGGGTGAGATTATTTCCATTTTTCTTTTAATTTTTGTATATTTTTTCATTTTGTTATATGCATTTAAATTTATGTAATGGTTGTCACTTTATTAGCAAGTAATGATAGTGTCTTAATTAAGCTAATCCTTATTATTTTATTAACAAAATTATAGATGTGATAAATAGATAATTATGAAGTTAGATGGTCATTGTTGTAAGTTAGATTTATGTTAGTTTGTGTGTGTTTTACTCCACCCCAACTTAAAAATTAGGATTTTGACTTGGGAGGCCTTTTTGGAGACTTGTGGGACAAGATAAGATTTTCCCATGGCTCTTAAATTTACCCAACAACCCTACCTATGGGTCGGGGGAGTTTATTTTTTACTAACAACCATGTCATAAACATACTCTGTACAAACCAACCAAGATGAAAGAAAAAACAAAGGGCACCATCTAGAAAATGGTAAATATACATTGTTGTCAAACCTGTAACTAAACTGACCACAGTTTCCTAACCGACCCTGGTCACTGCCTTACTAACCATGGTTACCAGATGACCAACCATAGTTAATCCTAACTGACACCAATCTTTGTAACTAGCAAATTTTCTCTTTTAACCGTTAAAACTCTAAAAAATTGCACTATCATCTTCACCCAACTGAATCTAACCATCAACTGTAATCCCATAGGGATATCCAGGCACCACAAGATAAACTAGAAGTGACATCACAAATAAATAAACTCAATATACCTACAAATCCATGACTGTCCTCCAAAACCAACTACTACCTCTGCCACTTTGAATAATAGCAATCTCCTCTCACTCTGCATGTGCATCATGTATCCAATCCTAAAATGGCAACAACCATGGCTTGCTCCCACTGAACATGAAATCCCCTGCATTTCCTGCTAATGAAAAGCTCAAAAGCTAGTATTTCAGTGAGAAATAAAACTAGATGAAAGAACTATAAAATGGATTCCCTTTCTTATTTGAAAATAATTATACATCACAGAAGTTTGGACTTCTTGTGAAGTAAGTGAATCATATTCTTTCCATCCGTATGTACTCAAGATCTCTCGTTACCTGTAACTCTGTTTAACCATGACTTTTCA
The DNA here is from genome assembly GCA_019776745.2 of Taxus chinensis. NCBI lineage: Eukaryota > Viridiplantae > Streptophyta > Pinopsida > Cupressales > Taxaceae > Taxus > Taxus chinensis. The sequence goes on from CM034155.1 coordinate 279,994,310, forward strand.
TTGAGGATATCATCCTTAGACTAGAAACCCTTGTCCTTAAGATTCCACACAACCGGGAAATAAAAGTCAAACAACACCAAGAAACCATGGTGTAAATTTGTGCACACAATCCAAACATAATATCAGTTTCTCCAAACGAAAGAAATAAAACTTGAACCATATAAATATACTTGACTCAAAGTCTCGATGGACTAACCAAGCCAACTCTGTCCTCCTTCTGATCCAAACATTGAAGTGATCAACATTGTTTTTGCATGTACACACTATGCCAGAAACCCTATCC